>OW203771.1:29194445-29585445 GCA_934045905.1 Leuctra nigra
ACGACATTGCCATCAGATGAAGAGAAGTCTGTCAACGAAGCCGGAGTCTGGGGATGTTTGTCTATCGGAATAGGAAGGGACCAGCTCGAAGAACAGCTTGGCATAATGGACATTCCCGTCATGTCGGCGCAGAAATTCAAACGTCATGAATCGGACATTGGAGAGGTAAATAATGTAGGCATGCATTCACGGAGCCACAGGCGTCATAGGTAGGGGGGGAGGAGGGGGGGGAGGAAGGGCGGATGCCCTCCCCCGGAAGTCAGAATTTTGAACTTTTTTATAAACATTCTTGAAACATTCATAAAAAAATTAATAATAAAGTCTTTATTTTTACAATAATTAACATTCAGAAAATAATTTGGTTTTAGATTATCACATATTTATATTCTGACAACTTTCAGACTGTTTCAATTTTCAAACATGCATGATTTTAAACTCTAAAGAACATTCGCTGACATGCCCCCTACATGACTGATCCGACGATCGTGTTTTCGAGAAGAAAGGTTTCAAATTCAATAGTAAACTATAAAAATGAGACAGGATTCAGACTTCGTCGCCCTAGTACTTATTTGATCCATAGACCATTTCACTTTTTTCGAGATGGCTATTGGAATATGCTTGTAATTGCTTATTTTTACCACATTCATAATGTTTCTCATGCAGATATTTATTCTAAAGACAATCTTTAAGGATTAATTTTGATTTGCACCTACAAAACTGGCGCACATTGCAGTGTATAATAATGTTCAAAACCCACTTTCTCAGTTTATCAGAAAATGGATATGGATCAAATAAGTACTAGGGCGACGACTTCGCACATGAGTGACAATGAAGGATATCTTCAGAGGATAATTATCTTCTTTGGTGTATATTTGAAGTTAATTAAATATTCAAATATTCATATGCTTTCTTGACTAACGTGAACTAAAGCAGACATGTATGAGAAAAAAATGCAACGACTTACCATCCTTACAGGTATGGCATGAACATCTCACAGCAAAAATGAAGGAGAACGGAAAAGAAGAGCGTCGACTTGCCATGGAAGCCAACAATTACATGAATGGAATACCTTATATTGGTGTAATTGTTGATGGAGGATGGTGCAAGCGTTCGTACAAACACGGCTTCACTGCATTGTCTGGACTTGTAAGTGTTTTTTTAATAAAAAAAAAAAAAAAAAAAAAAAAAAAAAAAAATTATAATAATTTTTTAACATAGTACCTTCCACTGGTGTAATTTTGACGTTTCAGCCCCCGCAGTCACGGGGGTAGGGGGACTGGGGGGGGGGCGAAAATTGGATAATAATAAATAGATATTAGGATCACGGTACTGCATTTGAAATTCTTTAAAAAGCAGAGCTAACTAGATAATTTTTAATGTTGTCTATAGACAACATTAAAAATTATCTATAACAATATTCGTTGCAAAGAAGAGAATGTTTAATGTTCAATTGTTTTATTTATTAAATGATTAATTTATTGATTGATTGATTTATATGTTAAATATTGATTAATTAAATATATTTTCATTTGAAAAATTGGGAGGGACTTTGTAGGCACGTGACAACAGTTTCTGTTTACTATGCGCAATCCACGTCAGTACCCATGGACTAAAGATTTTTACGGCTAAAAAAGTAGGGGGTCCTGAAAAATATTCTGCATGGGGGGGGGGGGGGGGCGATGAAGTTATGCCACTGCATTAGTACACGAAATTAAACATTCTAAATCATTAACCGTCCCTAATTCTTCATGTTCGCATTGTCATTACTCGAAGAATTTTAATCAAAAAGTTAATACTCTGCTTAGAATTATTTTCGCATTTTTACGCAATCGGTAAAAAGTATTTATACGCACTTTTAAATTCGTAGTTTTTTGTCAAATTTCTATCGATTGGGTGTAATATTTTACAGGGATGAAAAGGGATTTATATCTCTTCATATGTCCCACGTAGTTTCGCTAGATCTGGGATATACCGTTATTGTATTATGTCATCAATAATCCTTTTTTCACTTAGGCTTGCATCATTGGCGCGCGTACCAAGTAACTTCTTTACTTGGGTGTGAAAAACAAATATTGCGCATCATGCGTCAGAATGAAATCTGAAGACGGTACCATAAAAAAAACACAAGTGCTTCAAGAATTACACCGGCAGCTCTACCGGCATGGAACAGGAGATAATTGTCGAGGGGTTCTGCAGCAGCATCGAAGAACATAATCTGATGTACAAATACCTGGTCGGAGACGGCGACGCCTCAGTGTTTGCGCGAGTAAGAGAGAGAGTTCCCTATGGCAGATACGTCGAGAAGCAGGAGTGCGCTAATCACGTAGTCCGCGCCTACAGGAACAACCTGAACAATCTTTGTGAAACCACCAGCTACGACATAGACAGTAGGAAGAACTTACAGCCATTTATCAGGAGGATATCGAAGGGAGCTCGCGCTGCAATCAGATATTGCAACGGCAACGTCAACAGCCTGAGAGCTGACCTGTTGAATGGACCATATCACGTGTTTGGACGACACACGAATTGCGGAGACTTCTGCACGCGGAAAGACGCAAACGAGAGAAATCTTCTTACTCTTATGGAGGAGACACATGATCTCTGGGCCGCGGTATGTATCACCCTACTTGTATAAATTGAATATGCACTAGATTTACGCTAAATGTTTTGTGCTCTCTTTCTCAGGTGATTAAACTATCGGAAGCCTTGGCGAGTAAGGCCGATCGCCTGTTCAACAATGTGACGACAAACCAGGCTGAGCGATTGATGGGAATAGTGGCCAAGTTCTCCGGCGGCAAGCGTATCAACTTCGCGCTCGGAGGCTCATTCTGGAGGCGCGTCCTCGGAGCTGGACTCAACCACGGAGGAGGAGCAGGATGGCACAGCAGCCCGTGGAAGAGGATGCAAGGCAGGAGTCCAGGCGCCGTGTTCAAGAGGATGTGTGCAAGAAGAAAGAATAGGACCTCCACACGAAAACTGAACTTCGAGACGCAGGGACCCCGTCAGAGGAAGCCACCGCAAATCTCCACCGGGCCCGACTGTGAGTACGGAGAGAATGCTGCTCAAGAAGACAAGACGCCAGAAGAGCTTGAGCGACTGATGGCCGAGAAACTTCGTGAACTGGGAGAGGCGGTGGCGACTCTGGAGATGTCCATACAGTTGGAGAGAGCCACGGTGCTGCAGACAGGAAGTGCGCGATGGAGAAACGCGAGGACGGACAGACTAACGGCGTCGAACTTCGGCAAGATCATCAATCGACGCCCGTATAACTCGTGTCAAAATCAGGTAAAATATAGTATTCATTATCTAAACATAAGATCATACTAGTATATCTTGTGTTTTATTGACCTATTTGTTATTGTTTATTTTCGCAGTTGAAAGAATTGCTCTATCCTACTTCGTTCTACTCGAGAGCCACACAGTACGGCATCGATAATGAAAAGTTGGCAATAAGGAAGTATGAAGAAAAGCAAGGAGTGATAGTAGAGGACGCAGGGATATTCATCTGGCCTGACATTCCCTACCTCGGCGCGTCCCCCGACGGCCTTATCGGGAGTGACGGTCTGGTGGAGGTGAAATGCCTCTACTCCATCGGAAACCAGTCACCCTTCGACGCAGCAGCCGAGGGAAAGAAAAACCTCTGTGTAGTGGTAATCGACAATGAATTGAAAATTAAGCCACGGCACAATTACCACTACCAGATACAAGGACAATTGAGCTTAGCCGATCGAAAGTATTGCGACTTGATACTGTACAGCGAAGGCGGATTTGATGTGAGTATACTGAGTCGTTGATGCATAATTTTTGAAATATATGTGACATTTAATGTGCATATTTAATGACATGTATATGTTGCAATTGTCAGGTGGTACGAGTGGAAAGAGACGTCGAGCTGTGGGAGAACACGATGTTACCAAAACTAGAACAATATTACATGAAGTGCATGCTGCCCGAGATCACGGACGCGAGGATTCCACGCAAGATGCCAGTTCGGGAACCTGACTTCATCGTCGAAGCCATGGCAATCAGAAAAGTCATTGTAGAGTAGAAAGCTCAACAGAAGGCAATAAAAGTACCGAGGCGGAAACCAAGAGAAAGAAAAAAGAATGAAGGTAAAGTTCATATAATTAAATTCATATCAAATTAATATTAAAGTTACACAAGATATTACCCCTTGATAATTCACCACCTAACCCCCGCCCTCCCCCTCTTTTCAACTCGTATTGAATTAACCGAGAAGGTGGTGGTAAAATTAATACTATTCCATGTGCAAATAAAATCTCAATACAATGAAGGACCAATATTTTCATTTTCTCAGAATCGGAGAAGTGATCGTTTACCCGAGAAGTAATGTACCCATCGCGTATTGGTGTTGCACTGTGCTTGGCAGATCGCGTTACTTGGCTCGACTGTTACAATTGCAGAAAGTGTCAACTTACTCATCATACTAGGTAAGATGAAACCATACCAATCAATACTTTATGGCAATTATTCAATCACAACTGTATAAAGTGTTGTTTTAGTACTCAATACAAATTGATTGTTTCATTGTTTTAGATATGAGAAAATGGAATGACGTGCGATTATGATCCTCCAAGAAGAAGTGGAAAGTCAGGCATATTAATTTTATTTCAATTTATCGTATGTTTTAATGACACATGTCGGTTTTGTGTGTACTTGTTGTTCCGACGTGTTCTCTCTCTCTAGAAAAACAGGAAGAAGATATTATTTAATAATATATAGATATTAGATAGTAATAATAGGAAGATATAGTAATTGTTTTCTGCAGTGAGATAGCATCCAGTTATAAAATCAGTTAGACAATGTTGTACATCTATTTTGAGTTCACAACTTGTATCCATCCTACTGAGGTTTTAGTCGTGGTTTTCCTCAGTTGATAGAGCAAATGATGGGATGGTTCCATTAGCTTAGTCCACGACAAATTCATGCTAAAGCATCCACGACCAATGCTGTACCCATGTTGTACATCTATTTTGAGTTCACAACTTGTATCCATCCTACTGAGGTTTTAGTCGTGCACTCTAAAAACAACCATCTCATTTCGAGACGTTTTAACGTGTCTCCATGACTTTACGTGTCTCTTTCATAAAAGAGTCATTTGCTAAGCGTTTCATTTTGACGTCTCCGGAAGACGACTCTTCAGGAGACACTTAAAGCGTCTCATTTTGCCGTCTCGTCGCTACATGTCTCCTGAAGAGACATGTATCGACTCTCTTCTTGTCTCAATACCGTGAATTGTCTCCCTTTAGAGGTAGAAGGGCGGAAGTCCGATTCAATTATTCTTGATGTGAGCAAAAACCAGTAGGCAGTTCTGCCGTCATCCAGTCATTTGTAATGGTGACCTGAGTTCTTGTGTTAATTATACTTTGTTATTGTTGACATTGTCAAATGGCAATTGATATAGAGCTGATTACATCATTCTAAAATTGTGCAATGCTCTTCGAAGAAGGACTTCCGCCCTTCTACATCTGAAAGGTACAGAAATATGCACTGTAGACAGTCTGCCGTATAAAATTAATATTCACTAATGAATTGAAAAGTGTTTGAATGTCCATTACTTTTTTTTCAAAACGTGTGAGTATGTCATTATTGAATATTCCTAGATGAAATTACTAACATTTATAATTATTTTAATATTTCATACCTAATTGTACATGTCATATTTTACTGTAACTATATAATCGAAAATGATTTATTTCAATTCATCAGTTTGAACGGTTTGAACTAAGCGCGCAAGCAGTGGTTTCGCAAGTGAGCGGTGGTGGTTGAGTCCATTTTGCGTAGATGGAGGTAGGTGGGTTGTTTTTGCGGGCAAAATCCGTTACGCGCGCGTCGCCGCCCTGTCTCTGTTCTCGCTAGTCGCTATCTTCGTGCTATTTATTAATTATTTGTGTGCATATTTGGATATATAGTGATCAGTAAACATAGTACAGTGTCTGTCCATGTTCCTTCTTTCGGAAATCTATCATTGTACAATGTAAGATGGCGGCGCAGTGTTAAAGTGTGTTTCTGTTACGCGTGGTTTATTTTATCAAATATTTGTTGTGTAGTGTCTTAGAAGTGCTTACTGAAACATGGTGAAAGAAGAGTAAGAATTCTTAAGAGAACACTACATAAGCATGCTTGGAATGATGAAAGGTATGGAAGAAACAAGTGATTTTGGCGTTGGTAGTGGTAGTATCTTTGGTAGTGGACTCAACATAGACACGTGCGGCCTGGATGCAAGTAGGGAAGGTAGAGGAGAAAATATGTTGCTGAGAAGGCTATTAGACGAAAAAGACAAAAGGCTGCATGCATTGGAAGAAATAAACAAACTTCTGAGGGAGAAGGTAAATGATTACGAAGTAAAAATGAAAAATTGCAATATAATGGAAGGGGTGTCAAAGCAAGTAGTAGAAAGCACGGCCGCCAGGTGTCAGGCAAACGCGGGTGAAGAGGAACGAGGTGCCGGCGATCGCAGAGCCCTCTACAGCCAGGTTTTCAACACAACGAGGGTTTCCGAGGAATCGAGCAGCCAACACCATCTAGCGGAGCAGGAGGAACTGACAAGACGGGAAAATGAAGAAGTGGCGCGGAAAAAGAGAGAGAAGTACAGGGCCATATTGGAGCGCGGGAAGATGAAAGGCGAGCACCAGCAAGGAAACGAAGAAAGAGAAGAGGTGAGCAAGAAATATGAGAACAAAGTACTGATATTAGGAGACTCTATGATTAGGAAGGCGGGCGCGGTGTGCAGAAAAGAAGGGTGTTTAGTGAATGTTTACCCGGGTATAAGGGTGCATGAGCTAAAAAATGTTATGGCAAATACTCCGAGAGGCGAAGTGGATCCGGAGGTAGTAGTAATGGACCCGGAGGTAGTAGTAATAAATGTGGGAACGAACAACATCAAGGCCAGAAGAGAGAAGCATTTAATGAATGAGATGGAGGAACTGATTGAAGAGGGAAGAAGAAAATACAAAGATGCGAAGTGGATTGTAAATGGGTTGATCTACCGAGATGATGTCTACCATTCGACAATCGATAAACTAAATGAGAGCCTAGAATGGCTATGTGAGGAGATGCACATAACATACTGGAACCCAAACACGGTTATCAGTGATGAAGATGCTGCCCATGACGGGGTGCACTTGAACGTGAACGGAGGATTGAAGCTAGGGAAGGCGATACTGGAGATAGTGGAGGCGGAGATAAACAAGGAAAATGAAGATATGACGGAAAACTGATGAACACTGGGGGGAAGGGAAGTGAGTGGGAAGAAGAAATGGAGAATAATGGACAGAGATTAAGTGTAGAAACTATGACAAGGGAGTGTTTTTCGAAAGTGAACTGTAGAAGTGTTGTGGCAAACAAGTTAGAGGAGAAAAGGAGACAAGGAGAAGAGGAGAAAACAGAAGAAGGAGGAGTGTTGGTGCTAAATAGGAACATAAGGCACTTCGCAGATAAAGGACTGATCTTTTTGGAAGTGAATTGTAGGAGTGTATTAGCGAATAATATAGAATTTAGAACTGCCATTGAAATACAGAATCCAGATGTGATTATTGGTGTAGAATCCTTCTTAGATAGTAGTGTGTATGATAGTGAGGTATTCGGAAGTGGATTCCAGGTATTCCGGAAGGACAAATCCAGGAGGAGGGGAGGAATCTTCATTTGTGTTAAAGATGGACTGGACTGTAAGGAACATTGGAGAGACAATGAAGTAGAAATAATGTGTGTAGATATTAAGGTTAAGAAAACAAGTGTGAAAGTGGTGGCGGTTTACAGATCGCCAGAGAGTGGAACTGAAGAGCTGGAGCGATTGTGTGAGAAGGCGGAAGAGTGGCCTGGAAATGTAGTGATAGGAGGTGATTTGAACTTACCACATGTCCGATGGGAGGAGGGTGATCATGAAGGGTGCTTTACTAAACAAGGATGGGTGCATAAGCTAATTAACCTGGGATTTGTACAAACAGTTTTAACAGGTACTAGGATGTGTAATACTAATAGCGATAGAGCCAATCTACTGGACGTATTCCTAGTCAAACCACCAGAGATCTGGATCAGAAGTGAAGTTGTTGAGGGAATTAGTGATCATCTCATCCCTATCCTAGAAACTAGTATAGGTAGTGAAATAGCGACAACTGAGGCTGGCAAGAAGATATGGTGTTACAAAACGGCAGACCGAGCGGGATTGGAGATGTTCTTATGGGAAAACTTTGACAAGTGGAAAACAGACAACATAGGGATAGATGATATGTGGAACAGTTTTGTTACATTACTAGAAGAAGGTAGGAAAAGGTATGTCCCAGAGAAAACATTTAAAAATAATAGTGACCCGCCATACTATGATAAGGAGGTTAGAAGACTAAAGAGGAGAGCTAGATTAGCAAATAGAAAAAAAGGGGTAACTGAAGACTGGAAAATGGCTCGGAAGGAGCTGCAGAGTCAATTAAACGAAGCTAAAAAGAGGGCACTAGATAAGTATATGATGGGTATGTTCAATGAACAGGATAAGAGGGGAAGTTGGAGAAAACTATATGCGCACATTAGAGGGCAGATGGGAAGCACCAGAAACCTACCCACATTAGAAATAGATAATAGATTGGTGACGACTGATAAGGAGAAAGCAAACGAACTAAATAGGTTTTATGCAGAAGTGTTTCAGGCAAAGGAAGACATTAGTGAAATAATAGAGCTAGAGGAAGGAGAGGAAATGAAAATATCAAGGAGTGACGTAAGAAAGGCTGTCCAGGGAATGAAGGCGGGAAAAGCACCAGGACCCGATGGTATTACTAGCGAGATACTAAAACTAGCAATAGGAGCAGTTCAGCAATATTTACAGTACATTTTTTCATCTTCATTGGAGAGTGGCAAACTGCCAAAACAATGGAAGGAGGCCACTGTTGTACCGATTTACAAAAATGGGGAAAGATGTAGAGTGAGCAACTATAGGCCCGTTAGTTTAACTAACTGCGGATGTAAGTTGATGGAAGGGCTTATGGGAAAATATATTAGGAAAGTGATGGAAAGGAAAAGATGGCTAGTGCATGAGCAACACGGTTTCAGAGCGGGCTTCTCCTGTGAGTCGCAACTCGCAGGGCTGACTCAAGACCTAGTGGATGTAGTGGATAACGGAAAGAGAGTGGATGCGGTCTTTCTCGACTTCGAAAAGGCGTTCGATAAGGTTCCACATGGGAAGCTAATAAAGAAGCTAGAGGGCATAGGTGTAGATAGGAAAGTAGTACATTGGGTTAGAGATTTTCTCACGAATAGAAAACAGAAAGTAAGAGTGGGAAATGAATACTCGAGTGAAATAGAAGTAACGTCAGGGGTGCCACAAGGTAGTGTTTTGGGACCACTTTTATTTATTATATATATTAACGACATAGGAAATTCACTAGAAAATAAATTTAGATTGTTTGCTGATGATGCGGTTGTTTATAGGCAGGTGGAATGTAAAACCGATGAGGTCTCATTACAGAATGATCTGAATGCTGTGTGGGAATGGGCCAGAAAAAATGACATGAAATTCAATGTCAAGAAATGTCAGATAGTTAGCTTCACAAACAGAAACATTGTGGAAGTACCAAATTACGACATGGGAGGAAATATTCTTGAATCGGGAGAGAAATACAAATACCTAGGCGTAGTGTTGGACAGGAGATTAAAGTGGAAGGATCAGGTGGAAGCAGTGACCACAAAGGCTACAAAAAATTTAAATTTTGTTATGAGAAGTTTAGATGGGGCAGCGCAAGAAGTGAAGGAAAAGGCTTACTTGTCACTCGTGAGACCGGTAGCGGAATATGCAGGAGCGGTGTGGGATCCCCACAAGGTGGGACAGATCAAGAACGTAGAAAGTATTCAAAGATGGGCAGCAAGGAGGGTAACCGGGAAACTAAGGAGAAGAAAATGGATCATACTGGAAAATAAAAGGGCAGGGATAAATATAAGACTGAAGAGAGAGTGTGACTGAGATAACTAATGGACTCGGATGGAAATCGTTGCAGGAAAGGAGAAGAGAGATGAGACTCTGCAATATGTTCAGAGCTTACTCTGGGAGTAGTGCTTGGGATGAGATCAGGCAAAGACTCAGGAAAGCAGATTACCGTGGGAGAAGGGATCATGAAGAGAAGGTGAAGATAATAGAATCAAGAACTAACATAGGAAAGTATTCATTTGTGAGGAGAACAGTAGAAGAATGGAATAAACTTAAGGAAGGTGTAATAAAACCAATGCCAGGGAGTGTAGGGGAGTTTAAAGAGAGATTGATAAACCAACTGAGGCCAGAATGATAGATTATAGAAGAGGCATGGATGAATTTTCCTGAAATACGTTAGTCATAGTAAGAAGATTTTTAGTTTGTAATGACCTACTAGTTACAAATATATTTTAGGTACATAAATTATTAATTATGACCATATCATAATTACTATTAGATTAATTACATTATCAAGATATTTTTTGGTTAATAATATCAACACTATTATTATAATAATTATTATAGGTATTATTATTATTATTAAATTAAAATTAAGTGTTACCACCTGTATTAATACAATTTGTAACTTAATAAATCAATCAATCAATCAATCAATCTCTCGCAACCAATGCTCGCAAGTTCGCAACCGATGTGCACCGGGCGAAGTGATTGTGATCTCGCTCACATTCTCTCATCATGGAGTTATAAATAGCTCCATGCTCTCATTACAATTACATCTCTGTTCAGGTGAGTTATTTTACAATTATTATGAACTTCTGTGTGCTCAGAACACTTGCTCAGAACACTTGACTCGGTAGATATGTGCTGGAATTTTAACCTCACTTCTTTGCTACAAAATAAAATAATGATTAAATTGGACTTCAGTGCTCAGTAAATAACATTATAATCTCAATGGTGTAATAATGGTTTATTACAGACGGCTTCCTTCATAGGAAATACCTCGTACCTACCTAGAAGTAGGTAGGTAACCTACTTGCGGCCGACAGTCACCCGGAGATTGAACGGACGCTCTCGTATTGAACCCTCTCGATACGGAAAAACATGACACAAACCTCAAGACCCTCATGCTCGATGAACGTGTAAGTCTACTTAGGCACTATGATTTATAAGTAACCTACCTACACTTGGCACAACTAAAAATCATATTTGAGTGAAACGGATGGCTGGCGGCCAGGTTCCTTGACAATTAATTCTGCAATTATTATCAGGATTATAATATGATTATAATCTGAGCTCACCTACTAGGGTTAGATGACTTGTAGTTGTTAGCATAGACTTCATCGATCCATTGGAGGATGCCTGAAACCTGTTTCAGCAATCCGTTTCTTTTGAATACCGATTTTAGTTTGGCCATGCGTAACAACAGTACCTAGGGATTTACAAATTGCTGTCGTGTCATTTACCTAGACACTCTGGTCAATTTCGACGCTAAAAATGGCTTATTATTAGTTAGCACAGGACTCGAGCAACAATACGTACCGATGATCACAGGTTTGAATCCTAGTTGGGATTTTTTCCACTTCTCTTGTATTCTAAACTCTTGCTAAGCTAGTTAGAGGATGGCAGGAAAGCAGGACAAATGTAATTTCAGTAGGTTTCACATTTCTGACCGGATGAATAGCTTGAGTGGACAATTTATAGCACCGATCTAACAAATTAACATCTATGCAGGTAATTAATAATTACAATGAATTGTTGCAGAATGTTTTCAAGACTTCCTCGGCAGATGTCACTACCGGCAGAGGTGAGGAGCTTTGGACGAGGTGGCAAAGAATCTGGTCTCTCTGCAATCTGATCATCTACAGCGATACCTATACAAGGTACTTATCTGTTTCTATTTTTCTAGTCACTTTTCAACATTTTGGCATGTAAGCTAAGCTCATATCATACGGAAAATGAATGGCAACACACTGTGCAACCACGGTATCCCATGGCTGAGTTGAATAACTAATATCTAGGGGTGGGGAAATCTGAGAATTTTAGTACATAAACGTCAGTCAAAAGTTTCTTTTAGCGTTCGAGGACCATCATGAAAATGCTAGAAGTGATATTACTTATTGCACCTCCCCTACCTCCCCGCTTTCAAGAGAATACCTAGAAATAAAGTATCAATTAAAGTATTAAAATTAAAAGTAAGTAACTACCTACCTACACCAGTAAAAATTTAAGTAAAAATATGAACCTACATCCAGGGGCTGGATTCACAAAAAGTATTATCTGCTATACGTATTATATATTGATTTATTACCAAGAACACCGTGTTAAATGAAAGATAATACCAAATAGCGTTTTCCTCTGGCATGCACTGAATGAGAGCAGATAATTGCTCTGTGACGTCATGCTCTGCACTAGTGCGGCAAAAAAGCAACCCCAGTGGAAAACAAGGATATTTCCAGTGCTAACATAACCTAAAAATGGCAATGAATTTCATAGAATTCGTTTTTAGATCATCCATTGTTGGTCAATTAATCTACCTATCACTGTTATTTGAAGATTCAAATAGGTTATAAACAGCAACCATTTTTTAAGCATCCATCTTGGAATATTCGAGAGCACTCGATTGCCCTGAGAATTTTCTCAGAGCAAGAAATGTGCCCTCAGAGCGAGGTCCGTGAACTTGGCCCCCCCCCCATGCGAGCAAAATGTCTGAAACTCTCAATATAATTAGTGTATGGCACTGGGATTTAGTGTACAAAGTTTCAGAATTAGTGCGTCACTACTTTCGGAGTAAATCGAAAAACAACGGCTGATTTGGGGGGGGGGGGGGGGGGGGCCAAGTTCACGCAGCCCCCCCCCATGCGAGCAAAATGTTTGAAACTCTCAATATAATTAGTGTATGGCACTGGGATTTAGTGTACCAAGTTTCAGAATTAGTGCGTCACTACTTTTTGAGGAAATCGAAAAACTAAAAGTGAAAAATGGGCGGGACCAAATTCACGAAGCCCCGCCCATGCGAGCTAAAATTCTGACACTCTCCATAAGGTTGATCCGGCACCTCCACATCTCCTGGAGCTTGATCCGGCACCTCCACATGTCCTGGAGCTTGATCCGGCACCTCCACATGTCCTGGAGCTTGATCCGGCACCTCCACATCTCCTGGATAGTTAGTGAACACTGGGATTAAGTGTATTAAGTTGCAGAATTAGTGCTTCACTCTACTCATGAAGAACATTGAAAAACAACAATGTTTTTTGTTTTTTGTTTTTTTGTCTGGGGCTTAACGTCGCACTATTCTGCAGCGAGGCTAATGGCGACGGATGAATGATTATGATGATGATTGGGAGATGATGGTGAAGAGTAGGTAAGGATGGAAGGTGGGAAGGAGGCGGTCGTGGCCTATAAGTAGGGTACCTTCCCAGCATTTGCCTGTCGACTGAAGGAAAACCACGAAAAAACCCCAGTCAGGAAGGACGGCCGCGGGAATCGAACCCGGGCCTCCGGAATACAACTCGGAGCGTTATAACCACTCATAGCCAACCTGTTCCGTAATGTTTTTTGTGATTGGAGGGGGGTGGGGGGCTGATACACTCAGTTCCCATCCCCCCCTCGCCCTCTGCGGTATAAAATGCAATAATAAGAAACGTTTGGTATACACACACCTACACAGGTCAAGTAGTTGGTACAAAACTACGCTGGTCAAGCAGCATATTAAGAGGCTAGTGGAACTCAACTCCACTGGTCAAGTAGTTGATTCAGAAGTCAGTGGTACACAACTACACTGGTCAAATAGTTTGACCAGTGTAGTTGAGTACCACTCGCCTCCAACAACTTGACCAGTGTTTGTGTGACACACGCATCTGAATCAACTACTTGACCAGTGTAGTTGTAAACTAGTTGACCCGTGTAGTTGTGTGACACAAGCATATGAATCAACTACTTGACCAGTGTAGTTGTGTACCACTGACCTCTGAATCAACTACTTGACCAGTGGAGTTGAGTTCCACTAGCCTCTTAATATGCTGCTTGACCAGCGTAGTTTTGTACCAACTACTTGACCTGTGTAGGTGTGTGTATACCAAACGTTTCTTATTATTGCATTTTATACCGCAGAGGGCGAGGGGGGATGGGAACTGCGTGTATCAGCCCCCCCCCCCCCCTCCAATCACAAAAAACATTACGGAACAGGTTGGCTATGAGTGGTTATAACGCTCCGAGTTGTATTCCGGAGGCCCGGGTTCGATTCCCGCGGCCGTCCTTCCTGACTGGGGTTTTTTCGTGGTTTTCCTTCAGTCGACAGGCAAATGCTGGGAAGGTACCCTACTTATAGGCCACGACCGCCTCCTTCCCACCTTCCATCCTTACCTACTCTTCACCATCATCTCCCAATCATCATCATAATCATTCATCCGTCGCCATTAGCCTCGCTGCAGAACAGTGCGACGTTAAGCCCCAGACAAAAAAACAAAAAACAAAAAACATTGTTGTTTTTCAATGTTCTTCATGAGTAGAGTGAAGCACTAATTCTGCAACTTAATACACTTAATCCCAGTGTTCACTAACTATCCAGGAGATGTGGAGGTGCCGGATCAAGCTCCAGGACATGTGGAGGTGCCGGATCAAGCTCCAGGACATGTGGAGGTGCCGGATCAAGCTCCAGGAGATGTGGAGGTGCCGGATCAACCTTCTGGAGAGTGTCAGAATTTTAGCTCGCATGGGCGGGGCTTCGTGAATTTGGTCCCGCCCATTTTTCACTTTTAGTTTTTCGATTTCCTCAAAAAGTAGTGACGCACTAATTCTGAAACTTGGTACACTAAATCCCAGTGCCATACACTAATTATATTGAGAGTTTCAGACATTTTGCTCGCATGGGGGGGGGGGGGGGCTGCGTGAACTTGGCCCCCCCCATTTCAAATTTTCGGTTTTTCGATTTTCTCCAAAAGTAGTGACGCACTAATTCTGAAACTTTGTACACTAAATCCCAGTGCCATACACTAAATATATTGAGAGCTTCAGACATTTTGCACGCATGGGGGGGGGGGGGGCCAAGTTCACGGACCTCTCAGAGCGTGCAACTTTGCCAGTGAAAAACAACACCCGCTCTCAGTGCAACCCAGTGCAGCACCAGTGCAGTCAGTGGAAAACAACACCCGCTCTCAGTGCAACCCAGTGCAGCACCAGTGCAGTCAGTGGAAAACAACACCCGCTCTCAGTGCAACCCAGTGCAGCACCAGTGCAGTCAGTGGAAAACAACACCCGCTCTCAGTGCAACCCAGTGCAGCACCAGTGCAGTCAGTGGAAAACAACACCCGCTCTCAGTGCAACCCAGTGCAGCACCAGTGCAGTCAGTGGAAAACAACACCCGCTCTCAGTGCAACCCAGTGCAGCACCAGTGCAGTCAGTGGAAAACAACACCCGCTCTCAGTGCAACCCAGTGCAGCACCAGTGCGGTCAGTGGAAAACAACACCCGCTCTCAGTGCAACCCAGTGCAGCACCAGTGCAGTCAGTGGAAAACAACACCCGCTCTCAGTGCAACCCAGTGCAGCACCAGTGCAGTCAGTGGAAAACGACACCCGCTCTCAGTGCAACCCAGTGCAGCACCAGTGCAGTCAGTGGAAAACGACACCCGCTCTCAGTGCAACCCAGTGCAGCACCAGTGCAGTCAGTGGAAAACGACACCCGCTCTCAGAGCAACCCAGTGCAGCACCAGTGCAGTCAGTGGAAAACGACACCCGCTCTCAGTGCAACCCAGTGCAGCACCAGTGCAGTCAGTGGAAAACGACACCCGCTCTCAGTGCAACCCAGTGCAGCACCAGTGCAGTCAGTGGAAAACGACACCCGCTCTCAGTGCAACCCAGTGCAGCACCAGTGCAGTCAGTGCAGCACCAGTGCAACCCAGTGCAGCACCAGTGCAGTCAGTGGAAAACGACACCCGCTCTCAGTGCAACCCAGTGCAGCACCAGTGCAGTCAGTGGAAAACGACACCCGCTCTCAGTGCAACCCAGTGCAGCACCAGTGCAGTCAGTGCAGCACCAGTGCAACCCAGTGCAGCACCAGTGCAGTCAGTGGAAAACGACACCCGCTCTCAGTGCAACCCAGTGCAGCACCAGTGCAGTCAGTGGAAAACAACACCCGCTCTCAGTGCAACCCAGTGCAGCACCAGTGCAGTCAGTGGAAAACAACACCCGCTCTCAGTGCAACCCAGTGCAGCACCAGTGCAGTCAGTGGAAAACGACACCCGCTCTCAGTGCAACCCAGTGCAGCACCAGTGCAGTCAGTGGAAAACGACACCCGCTCTCAGTGCAACCCAGTGCAGCACCAGTGCAGTCAGTGGAAAACGACACCCACTCTCAGTGCAACCCAGTGCAGCACCAGTGCAGTCAGTGCAGCACCAGTGCAACCCAGTGCAGCACCAGTGCAGTCAGTGGAAAACAACACCCGCTCTCAGTGCAACCCAGTGCAGCACCAGTGCAGTCGGTGGAAAACAACACCCGCTCTCAGTGCAACCCAGTGCAGCACCAGTGCAGTCAGTGCAGCACCAGTGCAACCCAGTGCAGCACCAGTGCAGTCAGTGGAAAACGACACCCGCTCTCAGTGCAACCCAGTGCAGCACCAGTGCAGTCAGTGGAAAACGACACCCGCTCTCAGTGCAACCCAGTGCAGCACCAGTGCAGTCAGTGCAGCACCAGTGCAACCCAGTGCAGCACCAGTGCAGTCAGTGGAAAACGACACCCGCTCTCAGTGCAACCCAGTGCAGCACCAGTGCAGTCAGTGGAAAACGACACCCGCTCTCAGTGCAACCCAGTGCAGCACCAGTGCAGTCAGTGCAGCACCAGTGCAACCCAGTGCAGCACCAGTGCAGTCAGTGGAAAACGACACCCGCTCTCAGTGCAACCCAGTGCAGCACCAGTGCAGTCAGTGGAAAACGACACCCGCTCTCAGTGCAACCCAGTGCAGCACCAGTGCAGTCAGTGGAAAACGACACCCGCTCTCAGTGCAACCCAGTGCAGCACCAGTGCAGTCAGTGGAAAACGACACCCGCTCTCAGTGCAACCCAGTGCAGCACCAGTGCAGTCAGTGGAAAACGACACCCGCTCTCAGTGCAACCCAGTGCAGCACCAGTGCAGTCAGTGGAAAACGACACCCGCTCTCAGTGCAACCCAGTGCAGCACCAGTGCAGTCAGTGGAAAACGACACCCGCTCTCAGTGCAACCCAGTGCAGCACCAGTGCAGTCAGTGGAAAACAACACCCGCTCTCAGTGCAACCCAGTGCAGCACCAGTGCAGTCAGTGGAAAACAACACCCGCTCTCAGTGCAACCCAGTGCAGCACCAGTGCAGTCAGTGGAAAACGACACCCACTCTCAGTGCAACCCAGTGCAGCACCAGTGCGGTCAGTGGAAAACGACACCCGCTCTCAGTGCAACCCAGTGCAGCACCAGTGCAGTCAGTGCAGCACCAGTGCAACCCAGTGCAGCACCAGTGCAGTCAGTGGAAAACGACACCCGCTCTCAGTGCAACCCAGTGCAGCACCAGTGCAGTCAGTGGAAAACAACACCCGCTCTCAGTGCAACCCAGTGCAGCACCAGTGCAGTCAGTGGAAAACGACACCCGCTCTCAGTGCAACCCAGTGCAGCACCAGTGCAGTCAGTGCAGCACCAGTGCAACCCAGTGCAGCACCAGTGCAGTCAGTGGAAAACGACACCCGCTCTCAGTGCAACCCAGTGCAGCACCAGTGCAGTCAGTGGAAAACAACACCCGCTCTCAGTGCAACCCAGTGCAGCACCAGTGCAGTCAGTGGAAAACGACACCCGCTCTCAGTGCAACCCAGTGCAGCACCAGTGCAGTCAGTGGAAAACAACACCCGCTCTCAGTGCAACCCAGTGCAGCACCAGTGCAGTCAGTGGAAAACAACACCCGCTCACAGTGCAACCTAGTGCAGCACCAGTGCAGTCAGTGGAAAACGACACCCGCTCTCAGTGCAACCCAGTGCAGCACCAGTGCAGTCAGTGCAGCACCAGTGCAACCCAGTGCAGCACCAGTGCAGTCAGTGGAAAACGACACCCGCTCTCAGTGCAACCCAGTGCAGCACCAGTGCAGTCAGTGGAAAACGACACCCGCTCTCAGTGCAACCCAGTGCAGCACCAGTGCAGTCAGTGGAAAACAACACCCGCTCTCAGTGCAACCCAGTGCAGCACCAGTGCAGTCAGTGCAGCACCAGTGCAACCCAGTGCAGCACCAGTGCAGTCAGTGGAAAACGACACCCGCTCTCAGTGCAACCCAGTGCAGCACCAGTGCAGTCAGTGGAAAACGACACCCGCTCTCAGTGCAACCCAGTGCAGCACCAGTGCAGTCAGTGGAAAACGACACCCGCTCTCAGTGCAACCCAGTGCAGCACCAGTGCAGTCAGTGGAAAACAACACCCGCTCTCAGTGCAACCCAGTGCAGCACCAGTGCAGTCAGTGGAAAACGACACCCGCTCTCAGTGCAACCCAGTGCAGCACCAGTGCAGCACCAGTGCAGCACCAGTGCAGCACCAGTGCAGCACCAGTGCAGCACCAGTGCAGTCAGTGGAAAACGCTAAAAGATAGTACGTATTAGGAGGAAAAATTGTGAATCCAATCTTTGTGAATCCAGCCCCTGCTCAGGCAGTAAAAATTGCATAGTTTAAAAATTCTAGACAAGGTGTCTTTCAACTAAAAAAATCTCAGCACTGAAATGTAGTACCTACCTACTGATAAAAGAAATGTGCCAAGTCAACACAACTTGGAGTAATGATATCATTACTTTTCAGTATACTACCTACCTAATTACCTTTAATGTACTGATTTTGTTTCTTTTTAAGAGACATGGCTGGTAAAATATTCCTGCTAAAAAATCTTGCCAAGTTCTTGTGTTAAAATCTTGATTTTGTTTCTCAGAAAGGGTTGACCCAATTTTTAAAAATGTATGCAAGATCTTGTCCAATTAACTTCCGGCTACCAATATCTTGCCTAATTAGCAAGATCTTGCCAAGAATGACAAGTTCTTGCCAATTTTTGCAAGATTTTGTTTATCCTTTTTATACTTTTTAGCTTTTAGGATTTGAACAATGGATTAAGAAGATTGCTAAGATCTTCCTAAACATTGCAAGATATTTGCTAGATTTTACAGCAGGAAGGGGGATTAAAATGCACTAACTATACCATTTTGTGCCAAATTATTACTTGTTTGGTGTGTGCAGTATAGATACTCGTTTTACTACTTTTATTGACTGGAGTTTAAAATCGATTAGGTATAATGATTGTTTCAAATGCTGATCAACGCTATTCCAAGTATGAGTACCTACCTAGGTGCCTACTCGACCTTGAAATCTATTCTCAAGCCATAGCATTTGAAGTTAAATTTAGAATAATGATTTTAATTACTGTAAAATAGATGTAATTGATAAACGTAATGTTTATACATTGTTTTTAATAGATTGCCCGATGACAATCTAATAAATGGCATTGACTGTAGATTCTGTATAGTTCTGTAGATTGACTGTAGATAAATTTTAAAAAATGTAATGTTAATTTGTTACAAATTTCAGACTTGAGGGAGTACGCAGCTAGCGACAGTGTATCGACTCACCGGTCTCGATGTCTTCAATACCACGATGAAAAGCTGAACAACATACGACGTGTGGCTGAGAATTCTACACAATTGCAGTTAGGACTCACCGACTTTTAGCGTGCAGGATGAATACCAGAGCCACGGCGCTACGAAGTAATAGCAGTGGCGATGCGAATAGCCCAGATAGTGAGTTAGTGAGTATCTTTACCAATCAACCACCACTTCAGACGGATAGTGCAACAACCAGCACGGCTGACGAGGTTTCAATGAGTATGGTTTTAAAGCGTCTCACCGAGATTAGCACCACGCTCCAACAACAGGAAATTCATCAGCGAGATCAGCTTGAAGCTAACCGTGAGTTAACTAAGAAGATTGAACACTTGCTCGGAGAAATTGTTGATTGTAAGAAGGAAAACGCTGTGCTCAAGAAAGAAAACGAGTCGCTAAACAATAGAATTAACAGTTTGGAGCAATATTCCAAGAATTTTAATTTGGAATTTCAGGGCGTTCCTTTTGTCAAGGGCGAAAACACGTACCGTACAGTCTGCAACATTGCAGATGCTATTGGCGCTCGTCTTGAGATCGGGGACATTGAGTATTGCCATCGTTTGCGTCAGAGCAGTCGTACACCGCTGAAACCTCCGGTAATTATTGCCAAGTTTTACTCTCGGCAAGCTAAAGACGCCATCATCAGTGCGAAGAAGAATAAGAAGGAGAGTTTGCTGGCCAAGGACATAGGTTACTCGCAGGCAAGTACGATTCATATCAACGAGCATCTTACTGCTGCAAACAAAAACCTATTTTGGCTTGTAAGATCATTCAAAAAACAAGCTAAATTTAAGTTCGCTTGGACAAAGGGTGGTCGCATCTATCTGAGAGAAAGTGAACACACAGAAACTCTGTTAATTAACTCCGCGGCTGACATACCGGTAATTTCGAGGGAAAAAGTAAACACCACGCCTCTGCCATTAACCTCTTAACTAGTTATTCCGACTACTGATTAATCGACGTGAGTGTATTGCTATTTATTTGTTTGTAAACAAACCTTATGGTTCATGATGATGATTTTGTTTTGATTAATCGCATTGATGAGGATCTATATATGTGTAGTGATGATGATGTGGAGTGTTTAAATGTAAATGTAGACAGTGTTGGGTTAAAAGTGTTACATCTAAATATTAGAGGCGTGCGAAGTAATTTTGACAATTTCTGTATTTTGCTTGCTAGATTTAAATTTAGTTGGGACATCATTGTTCTTACTGAAACTCATCTTCGGTTAAGCGAACCTTGTTCTATCCCGGGTTTTTCAACTCATTATTTCAACTCACGGCACACGGGTGCGGACGGTATCATTGTGTTTGTAAATACTAATAATATAAATGATGCAAGGGTCGTGTCTGAAGATGCGTTGTCTGGTAGTTCGAATGCTGCTCGCATTTCATTTACTCGTAAGGGTGTTGCCCATACTATTGTTGCTATTTACAGGTCTCCATCCACAAATGTGAGGCATTTCATTCAAGATTTAGAAGTTAGTATTAAAAACCTACCATTATCCTCTATGTACCATCATACGATAATAGGCGATATTAATATAAATGTATTAAATGTTGATGATTATATGGTTTCTAGTTATTTGAATATGTTAAGTGCCAATGGTTTTGTGTCGTGTATAAACAATGCAACCAGGGAACGCTCTGCTACTAGTTCATGTCTGGACCATATTTTTACACGAACTAATGAAAGCACTGATTATGTCCCGGGAATTATTAAGGTCGATATAACTGACCACTACCCGATTTTCATTTTCATTTCAATAGAAACAGGGAGTTCTGTGAAAGATGTGTTGAATAAACGTGTGGCCACCAATACAACTAGCAGAAATGTGATTAATTTTGATAAGTTTAACGATTTACTAGAAAATGAGACATGGGAAAATACTTTTAGACAAACCGAAGTGGATCATGCGTTGGACTCTTTCATGTGTTCGTTTAATGACATTTTATCAAGTTCATCACACCCCGAGGAAACTAAAATTAATTCTAGGAAAAGGAAAATTAAACCGTGGATAACGGCTGGCCTTGTTGTATCCATTAGAAAGAGGGATGCTCTGCATAGAAAAATAAATACTCTGAAGAAACTGGGTTATCAAGATCAACATGAATTTACCGAGATGGAAAACAGATATAAATTGTATCGTAATTTTATTAATCGTTTAATTTCTAAAGTTAAGGAGGACTACTATAGGCATAAAATTGATTCCTGTGAGTCTTGTCCCAAAAAAATTTGGTCTACAATAAATGAAATTTCAGAAAGGAAAATTAAAGAAAGCCTGCCAATTAAGGAGCTGAATGTGAAAAATAAGATATATAATTCATTGGATGAACCTCGTGAAGTTGCTAATGCTATGGTACAATATTTCACTGATGTTGGAACTAATTTAGCAGAAAAGATTAAATCGACTAATAGTAATAATTCTCAATTGGCTGTAAATTTTAGATACAGTAGAGGGCGTGAGTACAGTACTGGTGCTAGCATGTTTCTGGAGCCAGTTTCTGAAGCTGAAGTATACAAATTCATTTTTGGTCTAAGAAGCAATACAGCAAATGGACATGATGAAATAAACGTACGAACTCTAAAAATTGCCTCCAAATATATTGTAGGACCACTCGCGCATATTATCAATGTTGCTTTTGAAACTGGTGTCTTTCCTGACAAGCTGAAAATTGCAGTCGTCGTCCCGTTGTACAAAAATGGCGAAAGGAATAAGCCAGAGAATTATAGGCCTATCTCTCTACTTTCTCCTATATCTAAAGTAATTGAAAAATGCATTAAATTTAGGCTAATGAAATTTTTAGAGAAGAATAATATATTATCAAGCAATCAGTACGGATTCAGGGAGAAGAAAAGCACTGACGACGCAATTCATCAGTTGACCAGTTATTTATATGAAAACTTAGATAAAAATAAAAAAGTACTGGCAGTATTTTTGGATTTGGCCAAAGCCTTTGATACAGTTGACCATACAATTTTACTGAATAAATTAGAACTCGTTGGCATTCGAGGAGTTGTACTAAACATTTTCAAAAGTTATTTAAAAAATCGTAAGCAAATGGTTAAAATTAATAAAGTTCTGAGTAATCAGCAAAGTATCATGTGTGGTGTACCTCAAGGTACTGTGCTGGGGCCTATTCTCTTCCTCATTTATATAAATGATTTATGTGACCTAACTATTAATGGTAAAATTATATCTTATGCTGATGATACAGTTCTAGTATTTGCAGAGAGCAACTGGAACTTAGCGTACAAAATGGCCAATGAATCACTGAAAATTGTCCATAACTGGCTAAATGTAAATTTGCTAACTCTAAATTACAGTAAAACTGTATATTTGCCTTGTACTGTTGATAGAAAAACGCAGCCAAGTGAGGATAGGAAATTATTTCTACATAATGATAAGTGTGCCGTTCTCCCAGACTGTATGTGTGAAATTGTAAAAAGAAAACGCCAAACTAAATACCTAGGTATTATTATTGATCAACATCTAAGTTGGAAAGCTAATACTGCTTGTATCGTGCGTAAGCTAAGAAATATGTTGTACATTTTCTATAGGTTGAGACGTATTGTTAGCAAATCTTTATTACTTACCATTTATAAAGCTCTTGCCCAATCAATAATGTCCTATGGAATTATTGGCTGGGGAGCAGTTAATAAAACTAACATTAGTGAAATTCTAACCATTCAAAAAATTATTTTACGGGTAGTTTTAAATAAGCATTCACAGTTTTCATCTAACCTTACTTTCAAATTGGCAGAAGTATTAGATATTAGACAAATTTTTATAAAAAGGGCGTTGATGTATCTTTTTCTTAATTTCGGTAAATACAGAATTCCTGAAATTACGCATCAAACGCTACCTGTGCCAAAAACCAGAGGTAGTAATAAAAATAATTTATATATGTTAAATTTGATATACTGTAAGAAACAAAAAGGGCAACAACACGTAAGTTACATTGGTCCACGTCTGTTCAATGCGCTTCCTATCGATATTCGTAAAACTTCTAATATTAAATTATTCAAAATACTAATTACCGCATGGATCAGAGAAGTAGGTAGGGATTTCTATGATAATTTTTGTTAACTGAAATATTTTGATTTGAAGTTGATAAATTCACTAAAATTTACTATAATCTTCCCCCTCCACCACTATTTTAATTAATTTCAATATTAATGTATTAATGTATTAATATTAATGTATTAATGTATTAATATTCACGAAGGCCGTGAATGGATACAGCTGCAGGAAGAATTGCTGGTGAATTAATTTGATTTTGTGCCGATACCTGGTATATTTTTCGCTGAAATTTTGATTGTAGTTCTACGGAGAAAGAAGAGGAACATTTTGAGGTATAAAACTTTGCCTATAAATGTGTTTGAGAGGATCCTGAACACAATTAGTAATTTTCTATTTAGGCCTACCAAGGTTCTTGTGATAAACAAAATTGAATTTCACCAGACACGGAGTATTGGGTTTTGATTTTCGTGACTTGTCAAGGTCCTTATATGGAAACATGAGTCAGAGGAAGTTAAGGACAAGAGACAAGACAAATGGAAAGGAACTGGTGATAGAGGCTGTATCAACAGATGAGTTGAAAGCTAGTTGGAAAAAATATGAGGAAGATTGGAAAATAGAGAGCGTTCGAAGAACAAAATGGGAGGAGAGTATTAATTCACAAATAACAATGATTTTGTGTGAATTGAAAAGAGGAACGAAGGGAGGAATGGATGAATTAGCTTCAGGAACCAGTCATGGACTTCAACAAGATGTGATGAGGCAATCAAGTGTTCTGGACGAGGTATACAGGGACATGAAAAATCTAATGGAGTCAAAAGTGTCTGAAGTTGCCAATATTCATTTGATGTTGCGAGATCAGTACTCTGATATTCCGTATCAGTTATTGACATTACAGAGTCAGATAATGAATTATGAGAATACAGTGTTAGAGTATGAAAGAGAGTCGGTGGTTGTTAGCCACCGAATTGATAGTTTGGCAGAAGTATTATCTGATCTGTTTTTACGAATCTCTCCAAAGCCAATGATTGATCAAGTCCAAACTGCATACAATGACGTGCAAGTAGAAATAATATCTACTGGTGCAGATAGTCCTCAAGAGGCTAGCGGAGACAAATTAAATGTACCCCAGGAAAAACATTCCTATACAATGTTGATAGGGGATGTGGGAGGGAGAGAAGCAAGTGAGTTTACAAGAGGAAAGTACAACAGAGCAAGACCTGATTCCGGAATAAGAATAGCAGAGCTAACTTGGAGAATTGAGAACAACTTCTATGATGATTGTATGCAAGATGTTAAAACAGTTGTCATTAAGGTTGGAAATAGGGAAGTAAGTGGCGGGATAAATAAGGATTCATTGACTCAACAACTTGTAGAGTTAGTAGTGGCCGCAAAGAAAAAGTTTGGATCGAAACTGGGAGTGGTTATCATTGGATTGCAAACGATTGAGGGCAGGTTAATGAATGACGAGGTACGATGCAAGATTGAAGAGAATGATGGACACTTTATGGATATTGGATATATCCCAGGATATAAACGGGATAGAGCTGCATGGCAGAAGAAGAACGGAATGCGATTGAGGTTTGCAATGAAAGAAGGAAAGAGAGTAAGTCTGGGTGATTGTGAAGGAGTGCGCTATTCAGTACATAATAATAAGAACACAGAGCAGGTTTTTCGGAGTCGGGTGGTCCGGAGAAGAACGCTGTGAGGGAAGGAGTTGGTTTGTCATGTAATATGTTGGAAAATGGGCCATTGGATGGTAGAAAGAATGAAGTGAAATGGAAATTACGAAGACAAAGAAGAAGTTGGAATGTGAAAAAAGGACCAATAATGAAAGTGGGAACACTAAATATAGTAACACTTACTGATAAACTTGAAGAAATAGTAGATATGATGGTAGAACGAAAATTGGATCTGTTAGGGCTGAGTGAGACAAAGTGGAAGGGAAAAGGGGAAAAGAAGTTAAGAGGCGACTATAAGTTGATATGGTCTGGTGGAGAAGAGGGGAAGAATGGTGTTGGTTTTGTTGTGAGTCCTCGATATGTTGACAACATCTTGGAGATAGAGGCTCACAGTGACAGATTAATTAGACTCAGATTCGTAATGGGAAGAAGAATGATGGAATGTGTTCAGGTGTATGCTCCTCAATCAGGTAGACCCAGGGAAGAGAAGGACTTCTTCTGGGAAGAGCTGGAAGAGGTCATTCATTCAAGAGATGTGTGGGTGATGGGTGACTTTAATGCCATGGTGGGTGCAGATAGGAATGGTTTTTAGCAGATTGTTGGGCCACATGGATGGGGGAGAAGGAACGTTGAAGGGTCAAAGATGCTAGAATGGTGTGCTAGATCATCTGTGCGAATAGCAAATACATGGTTTGAGAAACGGAAAGCACAAAAGATAACAAGGTATGGTTACGGTGATAAAGATCACAGATGGGAATCGGTAATTGATTACGTGTGTGTCGGCGGAGAAATGGTGAAGCTCCTGGAAGATGTGGAAGTTCTACCATCAGTTGCGTTAGATAGCGATCATCGATTGCTAGTCGCGAAAATAAGAGTAGAAGGTCATAAGAAGACTATAGAGACTAGAGCAACCAGGATAAAGACTTGGAAACTACAGCAGGCATCTACTCGTGAAGAGTTTATAAGAAGGATATCAGAAAGAGTACCAGATGGACCAATTGGTGGAGTGGAAGAAGAATGGTGTTCATTCAAAATGGGGCTAGTAGAGATAGCTGAAGAGCTTTGTGGTAGAGCTACGAGAAAGAAGAAAAAGAAAGAGACTCCGTGGTGGAATGCAAGGGTGAAAGAGGCTGTGAGAAGGAAAAAACTTGCATGGAAAAAGAATGAAAATACTCGTTCTGAAGAAAGCCTCATGGAATATCGAGAGTGCAAAAGATTGGTAAAGGCTATAGTAGAAGAGGAGAAGAAATTATCAATGGAGGAATTTGCTGATAAGCTTGAAATGGATTTTGATGGAAATAAAAGATTGTTGTACAATCTAATAAAGTCAAAACGTCAGACAGGCGAAATTCAGACATTGATGAAATATCAGAATGGTGACATTACAAATAACTCATTGGAAATAAAAGTACTCTGGAAGAATTATTTTGAAGGGTTGTTGCAAGGGGGGACAGGTAAAGGGGATATAAGTGAGAGGTGCCGGGAGGTGGAAATGAGAGTGACAGAGGAAGATGAAGAAGAGGAAGAAGGACCAGGACGTGTGGAAGTGGAAGTTATGTTGAAGAAGATGAAGAACGGAAAGGCTCCAGGAATAGATGAAGTGAATGTTGAGATGATGAAAGCAGCCGGGAAGAAGGGCATAGAGTGGCTGTGTCGAGTGATTACAGCAGCTTGGTCACAGTATAAAGTCCCTGTAGACTGGGGTAAAGGTTTAATAATCCCAATATTTAAGAAAGGGGATAAGAAACTATGCTGCAATTACCGCGGTATAACTCTAATGTGTCACACAGCCAAACTTTATGAGAAGATTATCGAGAGAAGATTGGCAGAAAAGATAGAGAAGGAGTTAAGGGAGGAACAGTATGGGTTCAGAAGAGGTCGGTCAACAACGGATTTGATATTTGCTATGAGGCAGATAATGGAGAGTAGATGGGAGAAGGATGAACCTATGAGAATGGCTTTCCTTGATTTGGTTAAGGCATACGATAGAATGCCAAGAGCAGAGGTGTGGAGAGGATTGGAAAATAGGGGTGTAGATTTGGGGTTGGTAAAGAGAATAAAGAGTATGTATGAAATGAATACTAGCTGTGTGGAAACAGGAGTTGGAAGATCGGAATGGTTTGTTGTGAAAGAAGGGCTGAAACAGGGAAGTGTACTGTCACCTATGTTGTTTAACGTGGTTATGGACGAGTTGTTACGGAAGGTAGAACCTGATGAGAAAGGGGATACAAGAACATTCATATATGCAGATGATGTTATGGTTTGGGGTGAAACAGAAGAAGAGTTGCAGGAAAAGGTCACCAGATGGGACATGGCTACTGAAAGGTATGGATTGGAGATTAGCAGAGAGAAGAGTGAAACTATGGTAATGGAGAGAAAACAGAAGACTAAGTGCTGTATAAAATTGAAAGGAGATGTACTTGAAGAGAGAGATGAGTTTAAGTACTTAGGAAGTGTACTGACAAGGGATGGAAAGGTGGACAAGGAGATTGAGAGGAGGGTGTGTATGGCTGAAGGGTTTTATCAGAGTGTGAGGAAACTGTTGTGGAACGAAGACATGCCACGTAGGTGTAAGGTACTACTGTACAAGATGTACTTTGTACCGATCTTAACGTATGCAGCAGTAACCTGGCCAATGGGAGGGAAGGAAGAAGTGAAATTACAAGGGGCAGAGATGAAGTTTTTAAGAAGTTTAGCAGGATTGACAAAACTTGACAAGGTAAGAAGTACAAAGATAAGGAAAGATCTGGGAGTGGAGGCTCTAGGTTTCAAATTGGGAAAAGAGAGGTTGAGGTGGTATAGACGATGGAAAGGAATGGCACCGGAAAGAATTCCAAGGAGGGAGGCAGAGCGAGCAGCAATTGATGGGAAAAGAAAGAGAGGAAGACCAAGAACAAAGTGGATGAATGGAGTGGTGGCGGCTGTGGAAGAGAGAGGGGAGTCGTGGATGAAGATCAGAGATGAAAAGTGGTGGGAAGACGTGGACATATGGAGAAGACTTGTAGAAAAAGTTGAGGAGGAAGGAGGAGAAGAAGTTGAAGATGGAGAAGAAGATGATGAAGATGAAGAGAATACAGAAGAAACGTCAGGCCCGGCCAGCCGGTTTCATTAATTAGGCCCTTGTATTTACCTCCTTAACCCACTGTAATTTGGAAAAAAAAAGGATTAAAGATTATTATTATTATTAAGTCTTTTATATCCTCTCACTTCAATATTCAATATCCGATCGTCCAATTTCTTTCTTTTCCGTAAAAGTAGTATCGAGTGATTGTTCTTAATATCTTCTATACTTTACATAATATTTTTGTTGTTTCTAATCTGTGATTGAGCTGACGACTAGCTTTGATTTCTAGAAATGTAAAAGAATGTATGCCAGCGCACAATGGTTTTCCATTATGCTGGCTGCTTCCAAAATAAAATGCCCCCTCAACCCCTTGTAAACTATTTCTCTTATCCATGCTCTTCTTTGTGTTTCTATTTCGCTGTGTCTCCTTTTATCTCAACACTATTGCTTATTTTACTACTGATTCTTGGTATAATGTAACAATATGTAAAAGGTAAATGTAATATGTAATTATGTAATATGTAAAGGTTGCACAAGGAAAGCGTATGGTTTAGGTAAAAGGTAAAATTGTAAAATTTTGGAAGAAATAAAATTGTATTAAAATTGAATTGAATTGATAAGTGACAGCCCTTTGGCTCCTTATCTTCATACTAGTACTTTTTTGTAAATTATCCTAATCCCTACGAGGGTCTTTTAACTTCATTGCCTGTCATAAACAATACTTTCGTTGTTTCATTGACCTAAAAATTTGACCGGAAGTATAAAAGTGTAGTATAAAAGATACTCTCGCTTTTTCTAATTAGGTAGTTGGAAAATATATCTATTTTAAACACCAAATATGTTCGATTTTTTCTTGTAAAAGAAGAAAGGTGTTAATAATTACGTTCTAAGTAAAGCCAAGCTAGATTTTAATTCCAATTTTGTGCATGCTATTACTTGCATTACATGTATGGTGTTTTATGCCGTTGCCAAATATCCATTGTAATTGATAAATGTATCTTGAGAGATTTAACATTACACATAAACTAAACATTCTTATTTGTTATAAAATTATAAGTGTGTAACAAGTTGGCCTATCTAGGTTAGAAAATTAACTTTAAAAATAATAATGTTTGCTTGAAGTAGGTTTAAAGAATGAACAAGCTTGTAGCATGGCATTCTTAGAGTCAAGGTTAACTGAACACAAAGTAATTAATTAGAATCATTATGTAAACTTACAATCTTAAAATTCAACAGCAATCAAAATATAGACAAAAATATAACGAGCAATCAAATAAGTTTAACAATGTGCAATTAAATCAAGAAAGTGAGTGAATCCATATAAAAAGTATGTGACCTTACCTAAATTGTGATGTCACCACGTAATAACAAGTGAACCAGTCATTGTGATAACGCTACAAAACCAGTCAGCCAGACTAGTTTTCAGTGATTCCAAGAAAAGCATGGGCCTACGTGCAGAAAGAAAGTCGTTTCGCGGGCTTTAGAAATGACAGAATGTCTAAAATTAGCTACCACGTGTACGAAACCAACCAATCAGATTCTTTGGAGGGAAAACGATGTCAGAGGGTATAAAACGTCAGGCTACCAGCCAAACTTCATCAGTCGGAGTTTTCTCAGAGCAGTGAGACCTGCCTCGCGAACCGTGAAGCCTTGTGCACGCAACATAGTATAATTTCAGCGAGACAGTGCCGATGTGATCGAAGGTAAACATTAAAATAACATTTTTGTATAAACGTCAACCCAGTAAATTCAAACTTCAAGCCTAATGCTGAGGCAAATAATATCGCATTAAGACAATTTCAAGTTACAAGTGATCAACTGAACAGTTTCAATATTAAAGTCAGTAAATGTTAAAGTATAAAAGTTAGTGAATTGCAACTCCGGGAGAAACCGACGAGTCTGCAGCCACGAACGTCATCAGCCTGAGCCAACTTGATCCAACTGCTCGAGGAGGTCACTCCTTGTGCACGGACTGCTGGACGTCCTGGTAACCAAGGGGTTATTAGACAACATCATCGCATCGCAGCTGAAGGAGGTGACATATCCAGTCATTTCATTCTGCTGGTGGACTGGAGTTCACGGGACACACTACGCAAGAGTCAACGCCATCCACTTGTTTACGCGGAAGTAAACAAACCAGACGACATCATCACTACTGCCGACGTATCGAACGTAATATTGTTTCATAATTTTTGATTGCTCTTTTCACATCAATGAACATTTATTTTCTTTGTAATAAACAAATTATAATATTGCTGATTCTTTGTGTTCTACCCTCTGAGATAAATCCCGCAGGTTTCAAGTGTTTCCATAAACGCAACTTGAGTTTTCTTATAATTTGAAGTTTTCATTTTTCTGGATGCAAAGTATTTAGGTAAATTTGCATTAATTGTTTTCTATTTTCACCATCCAATTTATCAATAAAGACAACATTACTAATTCCATTCTATTGTTTGTACATCAATAAGAAGTAGGTACCTTTTCATTGTGTAGAGCGCTACGTTTAAATACGGTTACAGGTTATCTCGGGACTCGTTCGGACCAATCACATGAATATCGTAAAGATAATTTAGGAAGCGTTTATTTTCATTTACTACTTTTTATCAGGGACTGGAACCGGAACCGAAAAGAACCGTTATTTATATAGGAACCGGAATCGGAACCGGAATCGGAACCGGAACCGGAACCGGAATCGGAACCGGAATCGGAACCGGAATCGGAACCGGAACCGGAACCGGAATCGGAACCGGAATCGGAACCGGAATCGGAACCGGAATCGGAACCCATATTATTTTTTTAGGTGGAACCGGAACCATTATAATTTTAAATATTATTGTGTTACATAAGGGTTCTTTTAATAATTAATTTCATTGAATTTTTACTTAATTTCGTTTCAAATCTGAAATTATTTACTGCCATTTACAGTTTTTCAAATAAATGATCACCGAGTCAAATTAATGCTAGACATTTCATTTTCTGAGCATGTAAGTTTCAAAGTCAATTTAAAAATAATTAAAATAATTATTTTCTGAATTTGATGGAGCCGATTAGAACCCTTATGGAACCGAAGTGGAACCGGAATCGGAACCGTTATTTTACTTTTTCCAGGAACCGGAATCGGAACCGATATGTTTAAAAACTTGGAACCGGAACCGTTATTCATTTGGGTTCCAGACCCTGCTTTTTATGCTGCATAATTTGCAGCATTTGCTCTGGATTTCAGACAGTGTAATTTCGTTAACCCGCCGGTAGTCACCTGTCATTTTGTAACGCGAGTAGTCACCTGGGGTCTGACAGACCCCATTTACTATTGACTTCCATGTACATTTGGAAGGTATTTTGAGTGGCCATTTATTTTTATTGACATTGTTGATGTATTAATCTAATACCTGACCACAAATATTGCCATATTATTTTTGATTTATATTTTTTTTATTGATTTTAATGAAAAACGGGAAAAATACGAAATTTTAGAGGATCCTTGCTATTATTTTAAATAAATATATTTAAATAGGTTTATTTAAGCATATTATATTTTTATTTGTATACTCTATGGATACATTGATCGTATAATAGGAGAATATATACAATAAATAAGTAGCATGAATGCTTCCATGGACATTGAAATATGCGTATTTTCCCATGCATTTAGGCTAGCATAGGGAAACATTTTATTCCCAAAAAGCACATTTTTAGAAAATCCGATAAAGTCGTCGCCAAAACTTAAAATGAATAATGCGTGATGGATATATCAAAACATTTATGTTATTACTAATTAAAATGTATTAGAGAAGTATTAATAAATTAACAGAAAATAGCGAAATATTTTTTTTGATAATTGTGTAAAAATAGTAACGGGAGTAGTCACCTGGGGTCTGACAGGTCCACAAAAACTTTGAAGCCCTGCTGTTTGTCACACGATTTTTTTTTAGATGTGCAACATTGTCTGTCAGTGAGTTCAGTGTCTAACTTGAAGGTACTGAGAAGGAAAAAAGCCTAGTGCAGCCATCCTTTAAGAAACAGGAGAAATGGAAAGGCTGGGGTCTGACAGACCCCAGGTGACTACTCGTGGGTTAAGTATCGTCGGCACAGAAATACCGCAACTGCCGTAATGTTTCATCGTCGCGCTATACACCATGAAAAGGCTCCTCGAGAACCCTGAACCCCATACCCATAATCCTGAGACACCTGTAGGAGACACCTTACCCATCTCATTTTGAGACGCTACCCCTGAGGAGACACCTGTAGGAGACACCATACCCATCTCATTTTGAGACGCTACCTCTGAGGAGACACCCCACCATGGACTGCCACCTTGACGCGGTGGTGGGGCTTAAGGGACCGGCTCGCATAGCGAGTTGGTCCCAACCAAGTGCAGTCCAGGGTCGGCCTAGTCCCATGCCCTCCCTTGATTTTGCGGTCCCCTCGGGCCGGCCTCCCCCCTCGAGATGGTGATCCCCCTGAAATCGAGTCCCACCGGCCCGAAGCTTCCCCCTCCCCCCCGGTCCGTCCCCATTCCGGCCTGGCATTCCCACCAGTGCTGGACTCCCCCGGATCGGGCCAGTTAGGTCGACCCCCTCCCCATGTCATCCACTTATATCAACAAAGTTAAATGCAAAAATGCAATTATTAATGTGCGCAATATAACCTCGTCGTTGACGCGCCGTTAAACCACAATAATCTAATCTAATCTAATCTGAGGAGACATGTCTCCGTATGAGACACCGCTACGCGTTTTAACTGGGCCGCAAAGGAATAGACACGTAAAAGGTCTTGAAATGAGACGTTTGTTTTTAGAGTGTGGTTTTCCTCAGTTGATAGAGCAAATGATTGGATGGTTCCTTTAGCTTCACTGTTAAAAATTTCAATGTTATTTTACATATACTGTATATGGCAGCCAGGTTCTCCAATACAATATATGTAAAATTGACACTACATTGTATTGTTAAAATTACAAATGCATGTAGTGTTATGTTACAACCAAAAAAATAATTTTTATTAATAACTCAACCAGTTTTAATCAGATTTCATTTCTGTAAACGGAATTGCATGGACAATTTTAAGTATGATTAGTACACTAATACAAATTATTTCACCCCAACCGGCCTCGAACCTGAGATCTTGTGTGTAGAACCTCATAGCGCTAACCCCGGGACCACGGCGCCAAGTGAGGAACAGAGCGGTTGAAACTGTTCTCGATCAGTTGAGTTAGAAAGTTGTGTTTGTGGGCAAAATTAATTTTCACGAGTTATGAACATTATGATTATAGCGTTTATGAATTCCATTAGTCTGTAAGTTATGTCTCTATATTACTAACCGTCATTATAGATGAGCAATAAAATACCATACATCGAACTGTTAAAATTACAGCGGATGTATACCTGTGAAGTTATCTCCTGTCCCTGTCTAATTGCCGGCTCAGTGGAGATGTCAGTTGACATCCGTGGTCATTAGTAAGAGGGCTACCGCGTTCAGGTAGAAAAGCGCACATTGTATGATATTTTAGTTGCAACTGGACTATTATCTTTTACTCTTCTCAGCCTGTGTTTATTTAACACAACAATTTAGTTTAAAATGTACAACTTTCATGATAATTTAAATGATACTTTGTAGCACGAAACTAAAATTAGCAATATTGTCAGTGTAATTTGAAAAAACATATACATAATTGTATATTAAACGCTACAATGTCTATGCAAAATTACAATATTTTACTACAGTGTTAGTCCACGACAAACTCATGCTAAAGCATCCACGACCAATGCTGTACCAATGTTGTGTCCAATGTGACGAATATTGTAGGTACCAACATTCAATCTCAATTATTCTCTAACACTGCAGTGCACTCCAATCATCTTAGTCCTCACTCACCAATCACAATTACCTATCAGACGAGAATATCGATATTATATGTAATGTAAGTAATATTCCGTCAATATTTCAGATTACTTATATAAATGGAAAGTTTAGTATTATTTGAAAAATAAACTTCAATAACGTATAGCACACGCGCATTGGTTTGAAATAAATAGCATATTGTAACGAGTTTTTCGGGCTAACCGTGTTATTATCCATTACTGAATAAAATATATTGAAATAGCCACATTAATTCTTACTAACCTGAACATTCCACATTCTCATTGAAAGTAATAACAATAATGTCTTTCTAATAGCCATTTCACTGCTGTTGCGTAAATAATAATTGTCTATAATATCAAGTGATCTCATTAATGATTATGTGTCTTCATAATAGCAAATGTTTTCATAAGTATCACAAGTAATTGTGCCGCCTCAAAAAATAACGAGAGAAATCGGACCATAATAATTGTAAATACAGCAATTATTTTAATGTGTCCGATTTCCTAAATTAAAAAACCATTCTGTAACATGTTTAATTTTCAATTATTCTACGTCATCCATACAATGAATATTAATTAAAGTTTACTTTTTGTAATGCAGTTGATTAATTACAGGTAGAAAGGGTAGGGCAAGGACAATAGAGAGTGAGGGTCGCGCTGGCCGAAACCCGGAATATTTTGGCTTGCACTTGATTTTCACCTGCACAATGGGACCTAAAGGACGTGCAAAATAGGAATTTCAAACTTAAATTATTTTTTTCGCTGTTGAACATTACTTGCCGAACGGAGTGTCAACAACGATCATCAAAATGATTATAACTATCTATATACTTTTAAAGTTTGATCGTAATCTATCTCGGTAAAGTGAGATTTCAATATCTCATTCTTCTCATTTTTCCAGGTAAATTTTAGGTTTTAGGATTTTAGGATTTTAGGTTGAATTCTTCAGCTCCATATTTTATGAGGGGTTATAAACTTTATGATACTAGACCGTGCCGGACCATTTTCTATCCTTGTGGAGGGGGAGTCTTTACACTGCTTTCTCGATGAAGACCCATACCAACACAAAATGACAATTATATTGATTTCAGTATTTATTTTTTTCCTAATTAAATATTAATGACATTACATTTTAAAATAGCAGACTGACAAATTGTAATAATTCCGGATATGCACAAAAAATAACGAATTTTTATAGTCAGCCGTTTTCTTATGCAGGTGGCCCGAATGAAGATTTCATAAAAGTGTACTCACTCGTACAACCTGCATTCTAATTAGGGCAAATTGGTAGAACTCATTTAAATATCATAAAATAGCCAGATAATGCCCGGTGTGACTAAGCTATTTTATATTGCCGTGAGTCTTCAGGTTCAACAACAAATAATTGTGAAAGTCCAAATTTCAGTCACTTTTGGTTTAAAATCTCATCCCCTCATGCAACCTGAATTACACGGTTTAAGTTTCCTTGAAGGGGTTGAATTCAACCCTTGATTTCAAGGAAACTTGAATGAGAATTTAGACGATTTAATGTTTATTGTTGATTGAAGTTGCGGTGAAACTAACAATTAATGGAAGTATTTCGAGACTTGAAGTAAAATAGGAATGTCCTATTGTACATGTCATGTTCTAAGATAAAGGCTGAAGAGATGTCTTGAATTCAAGACTTGGAAACGTGTTATTGCTTCAATGTTTTCAATTAGACAATCCAAGTCTTGAATTCAACCCCCTTGAAAGGGTTGAATTCAAGGAAACTTGAATCGTGTAATTCCGCCTTTACTATTAGTATAAATCTGTTTTAAAGGTCACGTGAAAGCGAGTGTGTGGATAATTGAAAGGATTATGATGTCAACAACAATGTGCTACCATGGTGAATACATTGTTGCCATGGTAATGACTGACCCATGACGTCAATATCGATATTACTGCTTTAAATGAAAGATAATATAAGTTATTTGATTTAAATATGTCGTTCTAAAGGAATTATTTTAAAACATCATATTTATATAGTAAAATTATGAATTCAGCAACACAAAAAATATTATTATATTTGTTTATTTGCATATTATTCCATTTATTATAATGCATATTAATTACATAGGTTAAACATGTCAAACAAACAATACTCGATACCATCATTCAAATTCTCAAGCCTCAAGTAAAAACTATTGGATACATTTACAATAATGTCTCCTCAATAATATAATATACTATCTAAAATATTACCATCTTACTTCAGGCAATTATACATTTCAGAGAAATGAAGAAATAAGAACAAAACTTAATATACACCCGTTGAAGGATATGTAGAGGCGTTCGTGGAGGGATTTGTAGGTAAGACCGTTTGAGGATTTGTAGGAACATCAGTTGGAGGATTTGTAGGGGCATCCGTTGGAGGATTTGTAGGGGAGACCGTTGGAGGATTTGTAGGTAAGACAGATGGAGGATTTGTAGGTACCTCAGTTGGAGGATTTGTAGGTACGTCAGTTGGAGGATTTGTAGGCACATCAGTTGGAGAATTTGTAGGGGCATCAGTTGGAGGATTTGTAGGTACATCAGTTGGAGGATTTGTAGGAACATCAGTTGGATGATTTGTAGGGGCATACGTTGGAAGATTTGTAGGGGAGTCTGTTGGAGGATTTGTAGGTAAGACCGTTGGAGGATTTGTAGGTACGTCAGTTGGAGGATTTGTAGGAACATCAGTTGGAGGATTTGTAGGGGCATCCGTTGGAGGATTTGAATGGGAGTCTGTTGGAGGATTTGTTGGAACATCTGTTGGAGAATTTGTAGGGATATCGGTTGGAGGATTTGTAGATGCATTCGTTGGAGGATTTGTAGGGGCATTCGTTGGAGGATTTGTAGGAACATCAGTAGGAGGATTTGTAGGGATATCGGTTGGAGAAATTGAAGGGATATCAGTTGGAGGATTTGTAGAGGCATCCGTTGGAGGATTTGTAGGTACGTCAGTTGGAGGATTTGTAGGTACGTCAGTTGGAGGATTTGTAGGAACATCAGTTGGAGGATTTGTAGGGGCATCCGTTGGAGGATTTGTAGGGGTGTCTGTTGGAGGATTTGTAGGTAAGCCCGTTGGAGGATTTGTAGGAACGTCAGTTGGAGGATTTGTAGGCACATCAGTTGGAGGATTTGTAGGTTTAACAGTTGGAGGATTTGTAGGAACATCAGTTGGAGGATTTGTAGGGGCATCCGTTGGAGGATTTGTAGGGGAGTCTGTTGGAGGATTTGTTGGAACATCTGTTGGAGAATTTGTAGGGATATCGGTTGGAGGATTTGTAGGGGCTTTCGTTGGAGGATTTGTAGGAACATCAGTAGGAGGATTTGTAGGGATATCGGTTGGAGGAATTGTAGGGATATCAGTTGGAGGATTTGTAAAGGCATCCGTTGGAGGATTTGTAGGGGAGTCTGTTGGAGGATTTGTAGGAACATCAGTTGGAGGATTTGTAGGTACATCAGTTGGAGGATTTGTAGGTACATCAGTTGGAGGATTTGTGGGGATATCGGTTGGAGGATTTGTAGGGACATAAGTTGGAGGATTTGTAGGGACATCAGTTGGATGATTTGTAGGTACATAAGTTGGAGGATTTGTAGGGATTTCGGTGGGTGCATCTGTACTCGGTTCAGCTGTGGTGGGTGCAGCTGTTATCGGTACATCTGTGGTCGTTACATCTGTACTTGGATCATCTGTGGTCGTAACATCTGTACTCGGTTCAGCTGTGGTGGGTGCAGCTGTACTTGGTACATCTGCGGTCGTATCATCTGTACTTGGATCATCTGTGGTCGTAACATCTGTACTTGGTACATCTGTGGTCGTAACATCTGTACTTGGATCATCTGTGGTCGTAACATCTGTACTCGGTTCAGCTGTGGTGGGTGCAGTTGTACTTGGTACATCTGTGGTCGTATCATCTGTACTTGGATCATCTGTGGTCGTAACATCTGTACTCGGTTCAGCTGTGGTGGGTGCAGCTGTACTTGGTACACCTGTGGTCGTATCATCTGTACTTGGATCATCTGTACTTGGTACATCTGTGGTCGTAACATCAGTACTTGGATCATCTGTGGTCGTAACATCTGTACTCGGTTCAGCTGTGGTGGGTGCAGCTGTACTTGGTACATCTGTGGTCGTATCATCTGTACTTGGATCATCTGTGGTCGTAACATCTGTACTTGGATCATCTGTGGTCGTAACATCTGTACTCGGTTCATCTGTGGTCGTAACATCTGTACTTCGTACATCTGTGGTCGTAACATCTGTACTTGGATCATCTGTGGTCGTAACATCTGTACTCGGTTCAGCTGTGGTGGGTGCAGCTGTACTTGGTACATCTGTGGTCGTATCATCTGTACTTGGATCATCTGTGGTCGTAACATCTGTACTCGGTTCAGCTGTGGTGGGTGCAGCTGTAGTTGATACATCTGTGGTCGTATCATCTGTACTTGGATCATCTGTGTTCGTAACATCTGTACTCGGTTCAGCTGTGGTGGGTGCAGCTGTACTTGGTACATCTGTGGTCGTAACATCTGTACTCGGTTCTGCTGTGGTGGGTGCATCTGTTATCGGTACATCTGTGGTGGGTGCAGCTGTACTTGGTACATCTGTGGTGGGTGCAGCTGTACTTGGTACATCTGTAGTGGTTGCAGCTGTGGTGGGTGCAGCTGTGATTGGTACATCTGTGGTGGGTGCAGCTGTACTTGGTACATCTGTGGTGGTTGCAGCTGTGGTGGGTGCAGCTGTACTTGGTACATCTGTAGTGGTTGCAGCTGTGGTGGGTGCAGCTGTGATTGGTACATCTGTGGTGGGTGCAGCTGTACTTGGTACATCTGTGGTGGTTGCAGCTGTGGTGGGTGCAGCTGTACTCGGTACATCTGTGGTGGGTGGTGCTGTGGTCTCCCAAGGAAGAGTTGAAGCTAAACAAAGAATACATTTTATAAAATGAATCTATTTGTCTTTTTTTGTCTCTAATTCATCTATGTAGAGGTAGTACATAAATATGATATTTTATCTAGAAATTGATATTATTTTAAATCATTTCATGCGGTACGAAATACGTACTTTACTTGATTTTCAGCTCAGTCTAATAGAAACAGGCGAAATCAGGCTGTTTTTACAGATTATCTCTTTGTTTAATCACTGAACACAACATTTGAAAAATGTTAAAATTATCTGAAAAATATGGGCGTTTTAGTGAACTCAAGCTTTTTTATATGTATTTTATATCTAGTGGAGCGGTCGCTCCCCCAGCCAAGTCGCACTGTACACTCACACACACTCAACATACCGTAAATGCCTAATAAACTGAGGAGCAAACCAAACACTTTTACTGTATAAGCAACAACATGGCATTTTCGGCCTACTGGATCTTAAAATTGGAAAATCTCACATTGTTGCAAAATATCTTAATTTCTAGCCCACCCAACCCCATATACCAAATTTGGGAACAACAGGTTATGCCTTTTGCGAGCTAGAGGGCCGTGAAAACAGTGAAATTACATCACTTTTAAAAGGTATCTGATGATGATTCTGATATCCCCTTAAAAAAATGTCCTATAGTATATTTTGAAGTATTTCAAAGTATTCTGTAATAACGTGTAGTAAACTAAAGTTTGTGCTATAGTACTTGAAGTACAGGAAAAAAGTACTATAGATTATTGAAGTAAATTCTACAGTATCGGTAGTAAACTAAAGTATATACTACAGTATTTTTACTACAGCTGAAAATACAATTTTTTACTCTGGAGTAAATATACTTTACTGTAGTAATTCAAAGTATGTACTATAGTATTTTTACTACAGACGATATATACTGCAGTTTACTATAGTAAAGTTATAGGGAACGTACTTCACTGTAGTAATTCGAAGTATCAAGCTAGAGTACTTTGACTACAGACAAAATATGTTTACTATAGTAAGTTCTATAGTATATATACTTCATTGAAAATCTGTAGTACCTGAAGTAAAGAAAAGTGTAATCTACAGTATGTTTACTACAGCCCATTTATATTGTAGTTTACAGTAGTATACTCTGTAGTATATGTACTTCATTGACTTTTTACTACAGTATTTGTAGTAAAGTATGGTATATAAACTACAGAATTTTTACTTCATTGACTTACAGAATTTGCACCACATCACCCTGTAGTATATTTAGCCCAATACCCTAATTACTATAGTATTTGTAGTAAAGTAAGTATACACTACAGAATTTATACTTATTGACTCAGAAAATTTGCACCACACCACCTAGTAAAATAAACTATAGTAATTATACTACAGAGCGTGAGCTGATATATTTTATGGGGGAAATATCACAGATAATATTACTTTATAAATAAATCTTAATATTTATCGTTTCTCCTATTCTATTATGTTAATACAATTTTATGATCCACCAAATAATATAAATATGTTCACCTTAATATGAAAACTCAATATGATGACTATTAGCGCAACAAAGTCTTGTCTGCACCGCTGGCCTACTCGGTAAGACGCTCGACTACGGACCATGAGATCGCAAGTTCAAGGCACGGCGCCTCCGCGGGATTTTATAATTGAAATGTGTAATCAAACCTTGTCCATTACTTCAGAGGAGGTTTCCCGAATGCAAATGAGTACTCATATCTAAGGAAAATTTTATTTTTCTATGAAATTTTAACGTTTTATTTGACGAAATGTACTGTAGTAATAATACTAAAGTAAACTATAGTAAAGTAACTGAAGTAAATGTACAGCAGTATACTGCGATAAGCTGATGGACAATTCCTGCAGTAATTCTACTGTAGTAAGTGTCAATAATCCTAAAGTCTACTATAGACATTTTACTATAGTATTTGTACTTCGATTTTGCTGAAGTAAACTATAGGATATTTTTGTAAGGGTCAGGCAACCCCGCTGTCACCGCCGCAGCCTAAACATCTTAGCCAATCGATCTGAAATTTTTACCTCATGTGCACTTTTGGCGTCTGAGGTGCCTTTTTATAAAACCAACCGGAAGCCGCCATTTTGAAACCGGAAGTGACGACGAAAACGGCTAGACCGAACGGAATGAATCTAGCGCCAAATGATTCAGACGGTTATCTATATGGAATCTATATCTATATAGCTACATTTGATTTTTGGCATATACTTCTATGCTATTTGTATACACGATGCGCCAAGTATATTTTGGTTTTTAAATGAAGTTTTGACTTGGCCCATTTTTTGATATCACTACTTTTCAGTGTTGAATTTTTAGATTTCTTCTATTTTTTTTAGTTAAAGAGACTTGGCTGGTATTTTTACACATAGTGTTTTTTATGGGGTTTCAATTACTGCGCAGATGATTTAAGTTACGTTTTTACCTCCGTTTTACCTACTTCCTGATGGGAAATATCAAGATTATTTTTCAATATATCTCTTATAATAATTCCGTATTATATGTTTTAGTTTCCGTATTTGCATTTGTTACTGTTTGAGGGGTATTTCAAGAAACTTTGAAGAATTCCTATTTAACAAGGGGTTTTGGTTGAAGTGCTTTACATCTGTAGAGTATGTGTCGGGAATTATAATTTTTAAGACGACTATGAGTTTTTATTGAGATTTTAAGGTGCACAGAAGGGTAAAGAACATTAATTCATATTAGAGTTGTTTTGTTTTAGTGTTGTCTCGGCTCGGCAGTCACGCCTAAGGAGCCGACCAAACGAGTCGGCGAAATATCGCCATCAATTTCGTAGGGCTTTTCATTATAATAACGGTGTTAATCCTGGATTAGCGTTCATTATAACATTTCGCATTTCTTATTATGAATAGACATCATCATATTCATAAACTATGAGAGCACTCTGGTGGGAGAAATATAGCCGCGCATTGCCTACCGGGTACATGGTTGGCAATGAGTCTCAGAGGCTATGTGGGTTGTCAACGTCTGTATAGCAATAAAACTCTGAGAAATGCTCACGTCATTTATTTTATATGACAGGCCAGCAAATCCTACTTCCACGTCCACGAAGACATGAGTCGCGTGACCCCTGGGCAATGCATGGCATGCAATAGATGTATGTCATGTAGCTAACGGAAGAAAGTGGGGACGAGTATCCGGCGCCCAGAAATAACTGGACCATGTTGACTAAGGGAATAAACTCTGACAGAAAATTCTGGCCCTCCAGGTTGGGGGATAGCTATTCAGCTAGAGCTTGTAACAGCAGCTCAAGAACGCGCAGATGTGCTCCAATCGTCTTGCTCCTGGCTTGCCATTGGGTTAAGTACTTTTGCGTGGTAGGTGTGATTGTCGTCGTGCAGCGGCTATCCCACTTTAAACAAATTCTCAGCACAGCTTTTCTACGCCGTTGTCGGAAAGCCCCAAGAAGTCTCACAGCGATGAGTACATCGGTGACGGGGGCAGGCTCAGTAGGCTGGAAGCCTCTAGTCGGTGTCTTGCATGTGAGCGGCCTGAACTCGATGGTCGTCTTTTCGGTGGGGTTGAAGACAGCATTGGATTTCAGCAGCGGTTCAGGTGTCCGAGCAGTCCTATTTAGGATCCGTTCTGCTCGCCCTCGTATGAGGGAAGGGGCTAGAAAAGGTGCTCCAAACATAACCTGTCTTCATTTCAAGTCGCCTGGGTAACCGCGCCCAGGGATTACTCATCACTGCGGTCGAAACACAAACAATCATAAGAAGAAGAAGAAGTTAATAAAGAGTATAAATCTTGCAGCGTGGAACGTCAGGACACTTATGGATCGGGAAGGTACTGACAGGCCAGAGCGACGTACGGCGCTGGTGGCAAAGGAGTTAGCTCGCTATGATGTGGTGACGTCCTGTAGCGTATCAGCTAATGGAGGAGATACCTCCGTACAGGCCTGTCATAGAACTGGACCAGGAGCCAAGCCTCACGGAGGTCAAGCAAGCCATTGGACAACTTAAAAACAACAAAGCCCCTGGCGTTGATGGTGTGCCACCTGAAGCACTCAAGTACGGTGGAAATGAAGTTGCAAACAGTGTATACAATCTTGTACTCTATATCTGGCGGACAACAAACATCCCAGAGGCCTTTCAGGAATCTCGGACTGTGAATATTTATAAAAGAAAGGGTAATAAAGCTGATTGTGGGGTATTGCGCTTCTCTCGGTTGTTGGTAAGGTATTCGGCAAAATTGTTGTCAAGCGACTGACAACAGTTCTTGATCGCATTACACCTGAATCGCAGGCAGGATTTCGGTCTTGTCGTGGCACTGTCGATATGATATTCACTTTCAGGCAGCTTCAAGAGAAATGCATAGAGCAGGGGCGGCATTTGTACGCAGCATTTGTTGACCTAGCTAAGGCATTTGATTCCATAGACAGAGCTACACTCTGGGCAGTTTTACAACGACTCGGTGTCCCGCCACACCTGACGATGTTGATTGCTAAGTTGCATTAAAATAACAAGACTTGCATTTGTACTGGGAAGTTGGAGACCGACTACTTTGTTACGAGAACAGGTGTGCGTCAAGGTTGTGTTTGGGCCCCAACGCTGTTCAATGCATATATGACCGCTTTTTTGTTTGTTGTCGACAAGCGTCTCCGCGTCAGAGGCATTGAAGTCAAGTATAGATTCGACGGAGGTTTACACAACTTGAGCAGGCTTCGGTCTGACATTAAAACGTCGCGTGCGTTCATCACTGAGCTGCAGTATGCTGATGACTGCGCTTTAGTAGCGCACTCAGTTGAGGATCTCCAAGAAATTATAAATGTCTATGCCGAGGTCTATGGTATGTTCGGACTTGAAGTCAACACAAGGAAGACGCAAGTACTGTCTTGCCCAGCGAATGGTGCTTTGCACGTAACTGCAGTCAGTGTGCATGGGATACAGTTGCAAGAGGTGTCACACTTCCCATACCTTGGTAGTGTTGTATCTTCCAATGCCTCACTTGACATTGAAGTGCAAAATAGGATTAAGAGTGCTGCGTCTGCGGTAGCAAGACTGAACTCCCGTGTCTTTTGTGCAAGAGATATTTCATTGCGTACATATCAGATATATATAAGGCAGTTGTGATACCAGCTCTTCTGTATGGGTGTGAAACATGGGTACCATACAGTAGGCACGTGCGCAGCCTGGAGCGTTTTCAGCAGCATTTCCTGAGAAGAGTTCTCAATGTGCACTGGAGCGACTATATCCGTAATGATATAGTTCTACATATGATGAATTGCAAACCAATCGAGGAGTTGCTAGTCAAATCCAGACTGAGATGGTCGGGGCATGTAATTCGGATGGAGAACATCAGGATTCCAAAGCGTGTGCTCTATGGAGAGATCGTTGGAAAGCGTAGGGTTGGCGGTCAAAGGAAGAGATATAAGGATAATCTCCGAGAAACGCTGACGCTTTGCGGAGCTCCTGCAGACTGGGAGCTGGATGCTTTGGACCGCGAGAGCTGGGCGAATATTTGTTCGATGGCGTCTGGGGTTGTTGCGGCCAGAAGAGAGCGGAATAGAGAGCGCGCGTTTCGGCAGCGGCAGCGGCAGCCGGCTCAGCAACATGCCTTTCCATGCGACCAGTGCCCAAGAGTGTGTGCGTCGAGAGTCGGGTTGTTCTCTCACAAGAGGGCTCATGATGCCACCCGTGGGAGATTGGCTCGGCCCTAGGATGGCGTAGAAAGGGGATCCTCGGATACGAGGCCCGGCCAAGAAGAGAAGAAGACCGGGTACATGGTTCAATCCAACTGCAGTCTAAGTCTGTATCCATCTCATATCATTAGGTATAAATTCAATTCTGTACGGCATGGGTCTATCAATACTCTGCTAAAGTCTCAACTAGCTGCTGTTAGTACAAACAGTTAGTTAGTACAAAATTATGTCTTTCAATTGGTTGTTGCCATGACAATACAGTCATAATCAACCGCTTAAAAGTAAGCAGAGTATTGAAAGACTGGCCCTAAATAGAAATTATTTGAACAAACTTGTTCTTAAATGTAAACAAATTAATTACGAATAAAATATAAAATCAGGGCATATCCACGTCAATGTATGAGATAATGGTGAATTTCCTTTTGAATTACGCTCCTCAGCTAATGAGAGGCGAGCATTCTGCTCTGGAGCTATATACTGCATGTTAGTCACGGCCCAAGGTATTTCTTGGTCACGCCAAAAATGCACTGCCATGTTATGGTTTCCGCGCATGCGCAATAGGTTTGTGATGTTGTTATTATGGGTGCGTTTCACAATGGGGCGAGTTGGGCGTTGACGTCACCATAGGATTTATGGGTTAAATAAAACTTGCCGCGTCAACAAACGAGTACCCATAATGCCCAAACAGAAGAGGTCGGGCTTTCGATCCGACATGGCTACCTGTATTTTCATTCATTCGACTAGATTCGGCTCAAGGTCACGCCCAGGTGATAACGTCACAATGTTAAAAGGATAGGGAAACTGAACTGGGCATTTTGATTAAAATACGGTATGCAGCCTGATTTACCTGTGGTCGTGGTCGTGACGTCACCTTGGCAGCGAGCCAAGATCCTCGGCATACAGAGTCGAGCCTTCGGACTGAAATGCCAATCCAACGGACATCTCATCTCGAACTTCTTGCCGTCGAAACATCCGAAGTACGAGCTACAGTTGAGCGGCTGGGGGAGACGGATGACGACACAGGCCAGGGTCACGAGGGGACAGTGGGTCGGGAGGGGCGGTTCGGTGGGGAGGGGGTGGTCGGTGCTGCAGCCAGGGGTGGTGGGGTTAGTTGTGGTAGGTTCGATAGTGGTAGATTTGGGAGTGGTAGTTGTGGTAGGTTTGGTTGTGGTAGTTGTAGGTTTGGGAGTGGTTGGTTTGGGAGTGGTAGTTGTTGGTGGTTTTGTTGTGGTTGTGGTAGTGGGCTCGATGGTTGTGGAATTCTCCATTTGACATCGGGCATATTCCGGTAGATCACAGTGTTGATGTTCCTCATTGAAGTGTAAGCCGTGAGGACATTCCTGTAGGAACTGCTCTCTGTCAATGCAGATGTAATAGAGATGACATTCGGTCTCGTGGCTGATGGAAGGGTTTTGTGACTCGTCGCTGTCTTCCTCGGCACACCTGTTGGTCGTCTCCGGAAGTGACGTCGAAGTCCTGCAGTCGGCGTGTTCCGGATCGTCGCAGTCCTGGATGTCGTGGTGGTAATGCAGACCCTTGTGGCACGTGTGCAGGTGTCGCTTGCCGTTGGTGCACTTGTAGTAGAGATCACAGTCGGTCTCGTGCGGGATTAGCAGATGGAAGCCGGGCGGATCCTTGTCCGGACACGTGGTCGGATAGGCGTGAGTGTAGGAGAGAGCGAGAACGAGCAGGGTCGCTCCCAGAACACCTGGTTGAAGACAGAGAGGAAACATGAGTTATAGTAGACATGTTGGTCAACTCTTAAGGGTATTCGAGTGGCCATTTCAACAATATTTTAGTCCCTAACATTTTTGGACAAAATATTTCTATTTCATTAAAAAAAATTGGAGAGACCGCAATTTTCACTCTACATAATTGCTAGTGGGCTCTTTGTTTTCGTTATGAATATGAATCATCGTTATCAATACTTTGATCAAACCTGGCCACAGGCACCTATACATGTAGGTTTTCTTGACGAACATCCGTTAACTTCCGACTTAATTTTAGTAAATTGCAATAAAAATACCGAAAAAGGACTGAAGTATACCTTATGTATATGTATTATGATTATTATTATAATTATAATTATAATTATAATTATTATTATTTATTATTATATACTTTATAAGCAACGTGAGACTCCCACATGTGCAATATAATAAGGTACAGGTATAACAATTAAGATACATAAATAAAACAAGTCAAACAAACAATACATACACAAATCAGCAGCAATAAGTGCACTTTGTCAACTACTAAAATACCAAGTTTTATGCCAAGTTTCAGCTTGCAATATTGAACGGTTATTCAGTTTCGATCTTTTCTGTGAATCGTCTTGAACCAGTTTGGATAAATATCGGTCTCAGCAGATATGTACTTACAATATTTGTCCTGAAAATAAATGAATCTATTTAAGGTACTGCAAGCGCGAGCGATTTTGCTGCTTATTGCAGATACTTTTTTTATACGAGTGGAGACCAAACAGATGGTGGGAATTCTTTTAACTTTTAATCAAGGTTAGCTAAAAGACAGACTTATGGTCGTTACTTGGTAAGTTTTTAATTTTTTGCTTCATTGATTGGTAATAAATTACCAATTAACTGATACTTAATCTTAATTTATTCTAGAAGAGTTCAATATCACATTTCATTAAGATTAATCTTAATTGATACTTAATACTAAATATTGATATTATTAATTAACTGATGTTTAATGAAAATGATCTACTTTCTTGTCTTGCTGGGTACTGTATAAAAATTATTTTAAAAATGTTCCCAGTAACAACCATCCTAGAACAACACACTGGTATAATTTGAGAATTGTTCTCTAATCGTATCCGAAAATTCGTAGATTTTAGCGGTTTTGCTGAATAACCGGCGCCTGTTTAATCAGGCACGACGCGAACATATAAAGGACTACCAATATAGAATCAGACTGATCATGTGAACATCCTATCAAAGTTACACAAACGTGCGGAACATTTTCACTCACTCAATTTTGCTCCAATGGTCGAACACTAATAGTATCACCCTAAGAGGAGGATGTAAGCAATGCCTTCTAGACCTCAATGATAAGGCAACTAAATCAGTGAGTTTCGTTCAAGTGCATTTGAGTTTCTACTTCTGCAAGAATATATATTTTTTTAAATATAGAATGTTTAAATAATTGAACTAGACACTTGTAATCATAATTCCTCTGACTCTTACTATTACTATTATTAACTCGAATGTATAAGTGACTTTTTACTGATATCTTGGTAATTGATTTAGGATATTACTAAAGGTAGATTAAACTGCTAATTATTTCGGACTAATAAAAGAGATACTTATATTTACCTATCTGGTGATATCCACCTCTGGATTCGAATTATTTTATTTACATACGACTAATCAAAACAATGACAATAACAGTAATTCAAGGCCAGTATAGTTAAATTAACCACCAATCACGTATTTGTAGGTTTAATTATAATATATAGGTATATATAGGTTTAACGCCATAAATAAGAACATAAGTCACCGAAAGATTAGAAGAATAGTTCCATAGCTCAATGTCATCGACAATATTTCTGTTATAGGTAAAAACACATGAATAGCTACTGTGTTCATCCAAACTTATACTCAAACAGGTAAGAATCATTAAAACCTATACTTTAATTTATTTTGTAAACAAACATATATTTTAATAGTATTTAAAATAAATTACTATTGACATTGCGATTTAAAATTATGCTCTTCATAATTTAGAGTTTACCTCAATAAACCATGCAATAATATTAAGGAGATGTCGCAAGAGAATGGGAGGGGAGCAACAGATAAAATACTACAAGTACTACAAGTAATACTACACTTGTAATACTACAAGTGAACCATGTTTTTATTTAAAAACTACAATACACGTACAAATAACAAATTATTATGTTGGCACAGATTTTTCACACTCAAAGGTGAAAAACACCAGGGGGTACCCCGAAATTTAAACGAAATTTAAATTCAGTTAACATTTTGTCTGGAAAACGGTTTTCCTGTCGAGGGATGTCGATCCCACCAACCTCAAGAATCATTCTAATGGACATCGGGCCTTCTACCTCTAAGCCATCTGTATGGCTTATTGTGTCTTGTGGATCGGTTGCTTCAAGCCAGCCAAGACGAATGGTGCACACACCGTTAAACCGTTAAACTGCCAAATTAATGCATATTTATCAAATTTTACTTTAAATAATAAAAAATCCAAATACATTATAATATTATATGTTGCATAAATTTTTTTGTTGTTCAGACAAAAGAAAACATTTCTGTAAAAAACATTCTTCAGAACCTCGTATTTGAAAAGGAAAATCAAACACGAAGGTACATTTCAAACCATAACATTGATGTCTACATAGTCAAGCGTCAGTGATTGAAAAATTCGAATATTTTCGTCTTATTATGGAGTTATGGTATTATGGTCAACATATTCCTTGGTGTTTTGAAAAGGTTCCAATACATTTTATTCCTATGTATTGTACCGAAAGATTTTCTCGCGGCTCATGAACCATTTAGAACAGCGCATGTCACAGGTTTCGCAGAATCTCACTCGATCTAAACAATAGGCAATATCACAGATTGTTTTGAAATAAACTCACCCCTCATGTTTATAATTCTTCTCCACAGCAACTAACTGGATATGTCTCGATTCTCACAGAAAGTATTAAGTCAGATTGAAAGTCTCTCAGGGTCTCTTATAAGATCCAATCATCTGCTTAATCCTGTGAAGATAAACAGAAGATCAAGAGCGCATTCAAATACCAATTAGACACTAACTCTTCGCTAATCCAAGCTGTCAATCATGAGTTACTGAGAAGCAGCAGTTTAGGTTCTAATTTTATCGATTGTTCAATTATAAAGACATCTTAAAAACCTTAAAAACAAATCCTTTTATGACTGTATTTGTGTAACCTCCGTAGAAACGAATAAAATAATACTGAAACGTCAAAGTGCATAATTCGCATTAATTAGTTTACTATGCTTAAACATTATGAGCGGCTTAGTTCAAACCAGTAACGCAATTTGAATAATGCCAAATCTCATGGGAAGTACATATTCAAATATACAAATGTTGAGCGAGATAGTGAGTCTTAAATATATTTGAGGTCTTGAAGAGAGAACTTTACCTATGCTTAGCGGTAATCAAAACCCCATAAAAAACACTCCGTGTAAAAATACCGGCCAAGTCTCTTCAACTATAAAAAAAAATAGAAGAAATCTAAAAAATCAGCACTGAAAAGTAGTGATATCAAAAATGGGCCAGGTCAAAACTTAATTTTAAAAACCAAAATATACTTGGCGCATCGAGTAGGTATATAAACAGTATAGAAGTATATGCCAAAATCAAATGTACCTAAATACATATAATAATACCTTCAAACGATGTGCCAAGTATATTTGGTTTTTAAAATTAAGTTTTGACTTGGCCCATTTTTGATATCACTACTTTTCAGTGCTGATTTTTTAGATTTCTTCTATTTTTTTATAGTTGAAGAGACTTGGCTGGTATTTTTACACGGAGTGTTTTTTTATGGGGATATCACACATTTTTTTAGTTTATTTAAATAACTTGTAAGACATATCGAAGCAACAATGACTAATTTCTTTAAAAAAATAAGCCATTTCCAATTTGGTTACTAACAAAAGTTGCGTTTGGTACCAAAATATGCTTAAAGTGATATTCCATGAAGAAAAGCTAAAGATTCGTTCCAATCGGTCCAGCCGTTTTCGAGATATGGCATCACTTCCGGTTAGCAAAATGGCGGCTGAAATCACTGCCACCTAGAATTTATTTCATAAATGTTTTGATCATTATAAGCCTTCTGAATATGTAGTTATTGTAGTAAGAGGTGATTAAAGTCATTTTTATGACGTCATTTCCGGTTTCGGTCACAGTACATCACTTTATAGACTTTTGAATTGTCATATATATGACTGTCCGAATCGTTTGACGCTAGTTTCGTTACGATCGGTTTAGCTGGTTTCGAGATATAACATCACTTTCGGTTTCAAAATGGCGGCTTCCGGTTGGTTTTATAAAAAGGCACCTCAGACGCCAAAAGTGCACATGTGATAAAAATTTCAGATCGATCGGCTCAGCCGTTTAGGCTGTGGCGGTGACAGCGGTGTTTCCTGATATCAGAATCATCTGAAGAAGAAGAAGATGAAAGTGATGTAATTTTACGATTTTCACGGCCCTCTAGCTCGCAAATGGTATAACCTATTGTTGGCTCACTTGGAATATTTGGTAGGGTGGGCCATAGCTCAAAATTAAAATATTTCGCAACAATGTGATATTTCCCATTTTTGAGATCCAGTAGGCCGAAAATGCTATGTTGTTGCTTACAGTAAAAGTGTTTGGTCTGCTCCTCAGTTTATTAGGCATTTACGGTATGTTGAGTGACTGTGAGTGTACCGTACGACTTGGCTGGGTGGAGCGACCGCTCCACTAGATAATTATTTTCTTCTCTGTCGCGTGTTTTAATATTTAACAGGTGGTTCTAATCGAGGTTTTAACGAATATTTTCTCAATCACCGTTTTAAACAAATCAGAGCAAAACTGCCCTCAATACAATACGATTGGATATCAAACCCTTGCACCAATTATTGATATCAAGTTTTACAAACGGGTTTTTCATGAATTTCTATTAAGAATATTTTTGATGAGTCACCTATAGCGAGAAATTTTTAATTTAATTGAATATTTAAAAACAAAACCAAGCAACTATTAGTATTACTATAAATAACTAACCAAAATTACCACGTAACAAACCTAAGTTTGTATTAACTAATCAATCATGATAACAATTTCAATAGACAGCATTAATAATTATTTAGTTAACTCTGCTTTTTATCAAAATTCAAACTCATTTTGACTATCCTGATATTTATTTATGATACTCAAACATAGGTAGTAACATAAATAGAAACTTGGAAACTAGAACATTAGCGGATTTCAAAAAAATTAGGATCTGCAAGGACCAGAAATGATCTGTACATGTGTTCAACATTTCAATCGAACGAAGAAAAACTCTGACCTGTAATAGCCTCAGAAAAAAAGCCTATAGTAAGTCTACAGAAAATCCTATTTCTATAGCCTATAGAAAAAAATAACAAAAAAAGGTCCGTGCCAATAGTAAATCTGTGTTCCCATGGTCGAAAAGTTGTGTTTTTTGTTTTGTGTTTTTGCGTCAGGGGTGCAAAAACGCCCTTAAACTATTCCAGTTTAATTATCTGCTACGGGGATCAAATCATTATTTTAAATTTGTCAAATATTGGAGACACAATATATTTATCATTTATCTATAACAAGTGAAAGCTTGAAGACAATCGGGCAAGCCGTCTTGAAAAAAGTAGGGAATGCCTTGCTTTTTAGTGGTTTTTAATAGTTGAATTAAAATAACTAACTTCGCAGCAGTATTATGGAACATGCAACACACGATTACAAATGTCATCAGCTACAATCCATAGCTAATGCAATTTCATGCTTTTTATGGGATTTTGTTCAACTTAATCACATATTTTTGCGAGTACTATCGACACTAAATAATTAATCATTTGAATTAACGAATAATATAATTGAATTCATCATTTACACACATTCTCTTTTCTTCCAAATACCTGCATACTATCAGGTGAAACATACGAATAATTATTAATAGGGTCTTTTAATTGCCTTCATTGAAGCCTGTTGGCCTGTCCTGCCTCATCTTTGAATGATTAATCAAGAGTATACATTTATAAATAAAACTAGGAAAACGTTCTAAGTAACGCGTTGATGAGCGAGCACCGATACGCGCAACACCTTGAACCGAAATTTTGTTTATCAAAAATTTCCTTAAAAACCAATCATTCTTGAATTTCGTCACATACTTGAATGAAAATCTCACAAAATTCCTAAAATATTGGTCCCAAACCATGCATAGTTTTAAGTTGATCGATCAAACGGTTCCTTGTTAATTTAAAAAAATCACATGTACTCGTTCAAAAAATATACCTGGGACCACTCATATGATATAAGTGTGTGTACACAATACCCAGAAAAAAACACTCCGTGTAAAAAAGGCAGCCAAGTCTCTTTACTTTAAAAAAATTCAACACCGAAAAGGAGTGATATCAAAAAAGGAGCCAAGTCAATGACATTTCCAAATATTTAATCGTATCTTTGAAATAAAAGTATAAACACCGAGAAATACTTTACAAAAGGACTTGGCGCATCGTTTTTTTAAAGACATCATTCTATCCTAAAAGTGGAAAGAAATTTACAAGTAGGTACATTTTCCTCTTTCTATTAGAGCCAGAATCTATGAATCAAGCTACTTTTAGTAATGACTATTTTATAGTTTTGTCAATGGCGATAGAAGCATGATTTTATGCTGTAATATATAAGTAATATAAGGGTGAAAGAATTACATAACAATTGGAAGTGGTGAGAATGTAGGTTTCTTTGGAAAACTTCCATGGAGTCAGGAGTCAGGATCCTCATCAGTGTGTTGTGTCTAATGTCCGCCCGTCCGATCGGGTAGCTCAGTTGGTAGAGCTCTCGCCCGGCAAGTGAGAGGTCCCAAGTTCGTGCCCCGGTTCGGTCGGATATTTTTCACAACACACATCCCTTCATATCAATTGGAAGTGGGCTCATACATATTCTTGCAGTACTGTTAATATGGCGATATTAGACTGGTATCTTTTCATAATTTGATCTTGACTGAAGGAAATCATGAAACGTTGTCAAATAATTACTAACTAATGGAACACAATTATATATTTTTGAAGTGTCAAGTGTATAAAGTTAAATTTTTTAATAGAAATTCAATATGACTGTCTTCTTTGTGAAATGTTTTTTTATAAAATGTGTATTAATAGAAATTGTTACATGATGAGAAGGTATAACGCATGAGACTTAATTATATTCACCACGAAACAATATTACGAAGATAACTATTGTGTATATTTATAGAAAGCATAGACAACAAGTTTCATAGCGTATATATTCATATAGAAAATATTTTACAGAAGGTATGTATAATATGTACCTAATTGAAAGATGTTTCCCTATTATTCTAAACATTCAAAATGACGGTTGTATATAAATGGCACATGCTTATGAATAGAAAAATGTCTTTAAAAAAACGATGCGCCAAGTCCTTTTGTAAAGTATTTCTCGGTGTTTATACTTTTATTTCAAAGATACGATTAAATATTTGGAAATGTCATTGACTTGGCTCCTTTTTTGATATCACTCCTTTTCGGTGTTGAATTTTTTTAAAGTAAAGAGACTTGGCTGCCTTTTTTACACGGAGTGTTTTTTTCTGGGATATCACTTCTTTTGTTAGTTTATTCATACAGCTTGTAGCACAGCTTGTGTCCGTGCAAGAACTTATTTCTTTAAAAAAATACGCCTATGCCGATTTGGATACTTAGAAAAGTTGCGTTTGGTATATAAGATTAAAATAATTATCCAAGAAGAATAGCTTTAAGTTTCGTTACAATCGGTCCAGCCGTTTTCGATATATGACGTCACTTCCGGTTTTAGCAATGGCGGCCGAAAATAATGTCGTCTTGAATTCATAATTATTACTCCTACACATTTCCAAAATTTGGTTGCAATCGGTACAGCCGTTTTTGATATATGACGTCACTTCCGGTTTTAACAATGGCGGCCGAAAATAATGTCGTCTTGAATTCATAATTATTAGTACAACACATTTCCAAAATTTGGTTGCAATCGGTACAGCCATTTTCGATATATGACGTCACTTCCGGTTTTAACAATGGCGGCCGAAAATAATGTCGTCTTGAATTCATAATTATTAGTACAACACATTTCCAAAATTTGATTGCAATCGGTACAGCCATTTTCGATATTTGACGTCACTTCCGGTTTTAACAATGGCGGCCGAAAATAATGTCGTCTTGAATTCATAATTATTAGTCCAACACATTTCCAAACTTAGGTTGCAATCGGTACAACCGTTTACGATATATGACGTCACTTCCGGTTTTAAAAATGGCCGCCGAGAACACTGCAACCTTGAATTTATAATTATTTACAAAGTACGTTTACTTATATCTATTTTAAAGTATAAAGTGGTGAATTTAGCGTCATTTAGCATATTTATGACGTCATTTCCGGTATAGGTCATAAAATGTGTGACGTCATTTCCGGTTTCGATATTTGAATCATCAAATATTACTGATTACATAAAGTTGACCGTCTAAATCGTTTAGCGCTGGTTTTGTTCTAATCTGTTTAGCCGTTTTTGAGACATGATGTCACTTCCGGTTTCAAAATGGCGGCTTCCGGTTGGTTTTATAACAAGTCAAATGAAATATCAAAAGTACAAACGTTACATAAATATCAAGACAATCGGATCAACAGTTGTTGCTGAAATGCAAATCGATGTATATTAAATTTCATGACGTCATTTCCGGTTTATTTAAAATAATGTTCAGTCTTTTGATATTGATAATCCATATAGATGACCGTCTGAAACGATTGGCGCAAATTTCGTTCCGATCGGTCCAACCGTTGACGAGATATGACGTCACTTCCGGTTTCAAAATGGCGGCACAAAAAATTCATGGGGACAAGGTTAAATCAGACGCCAAAAGTGCACACGTGGTAAAAATGTGAGATCAATCGGTTCAGCCGTTTAGGCTGTGGCCTGTTTACCGGATTTGAGCTCCAGCCTACTACTACTAAGATTATTATTATGAAAACCGCCCTAAAACACAGTTTTCACGGCCCTCTAGCGCGCAAAGGGCGTAACCTATTGTTCCCAAATTTGGTATATGTTGTAGGGTGGGCCATAGCTCGAAATTAAGATATTTCGCAACAATGTGAGATTTCTCAATTTTAAGATCCAGTAGGCCGAAAATGCCACTTTGATGCTTACAGTAAAAGTGGGTTTGCTCCAGCCTTTATATGAGAGTGTGCGCGCGCCGTACGACTTGGCTGGCGTGGAGCGACCGCTCCACTAGATTAGATCGATCTGTTGAACGGTCATAACAGTTTCATGCGTTTGAAAGTTTCTGCTCTAACTACCTTGGAACTGAAGCTTAGAAGTTGCCGTGATGAAATTCCAGAAATTTGACAGCCAACACGCAAAATGTCCGTAAACTGCCAATAACTTTTGGATTTAAACACAGATTAGTCTGAACATTTTAAAAATACAGATAATGTTGGTTCACATGACCATGCAAAGTTTTAAGTTGATCGGTCAAACTGTTCTAGTTTAAATGTCAAAAATCACACGTTTTTTTTTTTAAATTTTAACCAATGGGAGGATTTGGCTGAAACTTTGTAAGATTGGGACAATGTTGGTGGTAATGACTTGTCAAAATTTCAAAATGATGGAACCAACCAATCAAAAGAGTATTTTTTTTTAAATTTGAACCAATCAATGGATTTCAAAAATATTTGGGTCAGCAACGCCCAGAAATGTTCCGTATATGTGTGCAAAATTTCAGCTAGATCTAAGAAAAACTCTGACCTTGATAGCCACAGCTACAGAAAAAAAACAGAGGTCCGTGCTATAGAGCCAAAATGAGACGCTCGCTTCGCTCGCTCAATAATTTATAAATAAATAAAATATATACATAAATAAAACAAACACATAATAAAATATTTATTATTATTATTTTTACTTTATTTTATAAGTAAACAAATCTATGAATACTATTTTAAAAATAATAATTAAAGAATAATCAATAGAATTAAATATTTGTTTATTGTCAATTATTAATTACACAATAATTATAAATGACAGTTAATAAAACATAATAAAACAGTCAATCCTCTCAAAAATAAAACTTGTAAATTCCTCGACTATAAAGTCAGATGTTCTTTATCTTAGTTTTGAAATGATAAATTGAAATTCTATTTTTTAAGACATAACATTTTGTACAAAATTATTGCTTCATTTTTGGGCCTCTTTTTATACAATGTGATTTTTTTTACATATTTTTTACATCAGGAAATTGATTTCTTGTTGAGTAACTATGCATGGAATGGAAACGTGGGAAAGACGAAATATTTACAGTAGCGTGACCAGAGATTGATGGGCGACTGGCAAAATATTATCCCCCCTCCCCACCCTAACAATATATTTTACTTATATTTAGGTATGTATATTGAATTCTCTACAACCACAATATTTGTAAAAAGACTGCCACGCATCTTCTCACCTAAAAGTATTGAGATCTAAGGGTCTAGCAAAACGTTGCAAACATGTTCGCACTAAAAATTCGTAAAATCATACACTTAACCTTGTGCTTGAATTTGACATAAAATAAGCCTCCAAATTTCAAATATAAGCTGTAATAGAATCAGAATAGAATAAATCAGAATGTTTCTCACAACATACAAATTATTACTCTACTTTGGAAGCACCACCTCGACCACCGTGGATACCACGTAGAGTAAAATTAAAATATTCGGAAAAATTAATTTGGAAAAGTTAATAGAATTCTGATTGATTTGAGAAGTGCCCGTGGTGCCCCCCTAGTGCCTGGGCCCCTGGCATTTTGCCGACCCCGCCACCCGGTAGTTATGCCACTGAATGTTTCGTTAAAACAACTTGACACTGAAACATTTTGCCTCTTCTCGCTGGTTTCCCCGGCTTCATCTCAGATAATCTTCAACGAGCTCCAGGCTGTAAATCACATGTTCTGAGCCGACGTCTGATATCAGATGGATTACTCGTGCACGTCTTGCAATAAACATTCACAATCACAATGAGACATTTATTATTCAAGTCGATGAACTCAGTCCACTTCAAAACACAAGACACAACCAATCAAACAGAGGGCAACGAATTAACAGGCACACAAGTACGCTCAGTGTAACGCGTTGATGAGCGAGCACGGGTACGTGCAAATTCTCAAGCCGGAAATGCGTACACAACCCACATAAAGCATATGCATCCATATTGAATTGAAATATTATCCACTCAATCTACATAAAAGTATCGGTTTTTCATTGAAATATCCATATGATTATAAATCGAGGATATGGGGAGGGGTCGACCTAACGGGCCCGATCCGGGGGAGTCCAGCACTTTTGGGAAGGCCAGGTCGGAATGGGGACGAACCGGGGGGCTTGAGGATTCGGGCCAGCGGGACCCGATTTCAGGGGGATCACCATCTTGAGGGGAAAGGCCGGCCCGAGGGGATTCAATGGAAGGTATGGATAGGTCGACCCTGGCTGCTCTTTGTCTGGACCTCACCACTGACCTGTACGGCATGGGTAGCCCTTACACATGAGCATATGCTCGCCGGCGTAGCTGCAGTGGTTCATTGACCAACACAAACCCCTCCACCGCGATAAGGTGGCAGCCGTTAGGGGGGGGGGGGGGGGCACTTCGATATATTTTTTATCTAGATAATGATGAAGATAACCAAGTATTTAATTATCTAGATAAGATAATAGATAAGTTTATCGTCTAGATAATTTTATATAGATAGGTCACAACACTGCTTGTTGTTTTAGAATAAAAACTGCTTAAAGACGCTGCTTAGGATATTGAGTGGGACTTTATAAACACTGTACTTGTATAATTAGTAATTAGTATTTATTTTGGTTCGTACATCCTAATAGCAATCTTCTAGAACGACTCCATCTTGGTTGACCTACTTGTCATAACCATGACTACCAACTGCATAACATCACATCTCCCCATCCAGTACCTTTCCTATTAATAATAATTCCAATAGTAATAATCATTGCAAGGTATTAATACAATGTGTAAGAGCTTTCAGCCGCCATTTTAAAAACCGGAAGTGATGCCATATCTCGAAAACGGCTGGACCTATTGGAACGATGCTTTCGCAATTCTTCATGGCATATCACTTTAAGTTTATATTTAGCTCCAAACAATATTTTTCTTAGTATCTAATTCGGAAATGGCGTATTTTTATAAAGGAATTAGTCATTGTTGCCCCAATAAGTTTTACAAGTTGTGTAAATAAACTAAAAAATAAGTGATATCCCCATAAAAAACACTCCTTGTAAAAAAACAGCCAAGTCTTTTCAACTAAAAAAAAAAAGTGTGTGTGTGTGTTAATACTGTGCCAAGTATTAAAAAAATACTTGGCGCATCGTGTATATAAATAGCTTAGAAGTATAGGCTAGATATAAATACATATACTTATAGTATACCTACAATGCCCTAAAAAAACGATGCGCCAAGTATTTTTTAATTTTCAAATAAAGTTTTGACTTGGCTCATTTTTTGATATCACTACGTTTCAGTGCAGAATTTTAAGATTTCATAATTTTTTTTTTAGTTGAAAAGACTTGGCTGTTTTTTTACACGGAGTGTTTTTTATGGGGTAGATATTAGAGAAAGCAAAACACCCAAGATGTTTAGAAGAGAGTGCTGTAGAATAATAAAAAGTAAACTGTTAACTCCACTACCACATGAAAATGTAGGATTCTGGTTATGATAGGTAGATTGCGGAAGTGATAATTTTAAATGTAGTAATTTGTATTGTAATGTGTTAATGTACCTACTGCATTAGCACTTATCTATTACCTACTGTGTTAAATCATAAATTTATTGCCTATTTTTGTATTGAAATGATGATGTATTAGAACAAATAGCAAAATATGCTAAATAAAGAATTTACTACTACTTCTATAAGATTGTAATAGCAAAACTCATAATTTTTGTAAGCGGTATTTTTTATTGGCGGTATATTGTTAAATTATTATCCCGTATATTCTTTTACCATAAACCATATTTGAACATCCAATAGGTAGGTAGGTAATCTAAAAATAAAAAAAACTAAACTATAATTTAAAAGTCAACCCCAAACTCTAATAAAAATGTGAGAAGAATTGTAAATAATCACTTGATAGTACTCATTGCACTTATTGCATTGAGTTGTCAATCGGTTACTGTTGGTCTGTGGATGGAAAATGCAATAATCAGAACCACAGTTTGCATATTTTAATGATTGCACAATAAATAGAAAATTCTACCCAGTATCTAGAAAGAGTTTCGAAAGGATCAGGGTTGCAGTAATTCAATTTGTCTTGATTGGGATATTTCATCTGTAGGTACCTAGTTTTAAAAGGTAATGTTGACTGACAGTTTCATTCACATATTTGAATCTTCTTCAGAGAGAAGGCCGTGGATTATTTGACTGACTTGGGAATAGAAGAGTTGATACAAATAAATTGATTAATTGGTGAATTAAGTGAATTGGAGAAACATCATTACATTGCAGGTTTGCTTGAAGAGGTGGGCTCGATTTGAAGATATAAGAGAGTATTTTCGGTCGAGTAACAGTGAAGAAAAGCTGACATCTGTATTTGTGAGAGTCGGGATCGTCCTGAAGGAGTAGATCTGCTGGGGGTGATTGCATTTGTACATTGGTGCGGTTGTGCATTAGTGCATGGACGATTTGCATGAGGTGGTGAGTTTTATTGGACATATACCTCAAAGAATGATTTCATCTGAGTTTTAATGGATAAGTGTTGATATTTGGAAAATATTGAATGCATTTCTATATGGAACAAAACACTGTAAAGTATCAAGGTATTTAGATTGTCACTCACTGCAATTGGATCTTCAATGTCGAATCAAAATAAGAAAAAGATGACTAGTTCGTCTAAGTCAAGGTCTATTGGGCGAAGAAATTCACAAGAATTTAGTCATTTGAAATGTATTGATGATTTAAAGCTTTATCAGTTGCGGAAGGAGTTGATAAATAGAGGAGTAACTGCTAACATAAACGTAAATAAATCTGCACTTCTTGAGAAGCTACAAGATTCAATGAAGGCAAATAATGAAGACCCAGCCACATTCTTGTTTGATACAAAAGAGCATGATGCACAAAACACAGTAACTGAAGATAATAGTTCTGTAACATGTGATGAGCGTATAGGTAAATGTGGAAGCGCAGCATGTAACATTGATGTTATACGTACCGATGATGTTATTAAGTGTGCCTTGTACTGTGCAACATGGTGACATTTGGCTTGTGCTAACATATCGAAAAAGACCTATCAAGTCGTAGAAGAAAATTCACAAATAAATTGGTGTTGTCCAAGTTGTGAATCCATTGTAAAGCAAAATAGATGCATTGACTACAAATGCATTATGAAGCAAGAAAAAATACATGAAAAAAATAATGAACTATTACTTCAAGAAATAAAGGAGGTGAGAGAAATGTTGGTGGGATTTATTAAAGAACAACAGTTGAAGCAAGGGCAGATCCATCCTCAACAGTTGCAGCAAGAGCAGATCCATCCTCAACAGATGCAGAAAGTGCAGAGCCATCCTCAACAGTTGCAGCAAGGGCAGAGCCATAATCATCAGTTGCAGCAAGGGCAGATCCGTCCTCAACAGTTGCAGCAAGGGCAGAGCCATAATCATCAGTTGCAGCAAGGGCAGATCCGTCCTCAACAGTTGCAGCAAGGGCAGAGCCATAATCATCAGTTGCAGCAAGGGCAAATCCGTCCTCAACAGTTGCAGCAAAGTCAGATCCATAATCAACAGTTGAAGCAAGGGCAGATCCATTCTGAACATTTGCAGCTTGGGCAGAGCCATTATCAACAGTTGCAGCAGGGGCAGAGCCATAATCATCAGTTGCAGCAAGGGCAAATCTGTCCTCAACAGTTGCAGCAAGGGCAGATCCGTCCTCAACAGTTGCAGCAAGGTCAGATCCATAATCAACAGTTGAAGCAAGGGCAGATCCATTCTGAACAGTTGCAGCTTGGGCAGAGCCATTATCAACAGTTGCAGCTAGGTCAGATCCATAATCAACAGTTGCAGCATGGGCAGATCCGTCCTCAACAGTTGCAGCAAGGGCAGAGCCATAATCAACAGTTGCAGCAGGGGCAGAGCCATCCTCAACAGTTGCAGCAAGGGCAGATCCATCCTCAACAGTTGCAGCAAGGACAGAGCCAGCCTCAAGAGTTGCAGCAAGGACAGAGCCAGCCTCAACAGTTGCAGCAAGGTCAGAGCCAGCCTCAAGAGTTGCAGCAAGGTCAGAGCCAGCCTCAAGAGTTGCAGCAAGGGCAGAGCCATCCTCAACAGTTACGGTCAGGTCAAAGTTATCAACAATATCAGCAACAAGAGCAGAGCCATCAACAATTTCAACAAGGTTATCATAATCAGTTGAAGTACAGACAACGCATAAAGTCCTGTTAATTCTTCACCCTTACAGAATATCATGATACCACCACTCGTACAGCGAAGCTCGTAAAGTTGCCTATAGCAAACCCATAGCTATTTGTCAACAGAGGGATGACTGCATTACTGGGTTGTGTTCATCAGCCCCAGATAGATCACACAGATAAGGAAGTCAATGTTATGTCGATCGAACTAATATGACGTAGGAACAACAATCAGTTTTTCGTTTATCGGAACTAATAATTAACTTTCAGTTAAAACAAATATAGTTGGTTGGTGCATTTGGATTTCATTGGTATTGATTATATCACGATTGTTATTATACATTTTGGAGTTTAAACTATTTAATTTAAATACTCCAAAATTATATAATTATTAGGTATTTTAAATTATTTAATCTAAAAATTAATTTATATTAAAATGAAGTTAAGATAGTCTATATTTATGTAATTTGTAATTAATAAATCTTCCAAATGGAATAAATCGGTTAATTGAATGAATCCTGGTGTCAAGGCTGGCAACATAATTTGATCTATTATCAATCAGTGTGTGAATCATTGATCAGAAAATATTTGATTGTTATTGTAAACACTCAAACAGCTCCTATAACCATCAAACCTTAGATACATTCATTTGTAACAGAAACCGGAAAGTAACTGAGAATCACAGTCACAACGTCACCCTAAAACACCACTCAACTCTAAAGACTCTAAATCTTAACTCAACGCCAACTCTAATCTTCTAGAGATCTCTAGTCTTTAGAGTCGTCAACTCTAAAACACTCTCTTCTTCTCTTTTATTCCTCTAAAAAATCTATAAGAAAAAGTATTTCTTAATTTTTAAAAAATACGATCATCATGCAAACACGCTAGGATTGATATCAAAATCCTGAGATCTGTCGAATAAACGAAAATCTTTATACTTGAATTGTCTAATTAGCATTTGTTCAATGACGGTCTACTCAGATTTAAACAATGTGTTACAGGTGATAAGTATTAAGTAGTTTGGGAAATCACACAGCTCATAGGAAATTACAGTCGGTATTGTTATTTTTGGGATTGAATCGCATCGAGTAGATATTTGTGTGGATGGACGTTGTTGACAGACAAAACCAGTTTTTCAAGTCATCCCTCTGTTGTCAAATAACTATGGGTTAGCTGTAGGCAACTTATCGAGCTTCGCTGTACGAGTGGTGGTATCGTGATATTCTGTAAGGGTGAAGAATTAACAGGACTTTATGCGTTGGCTGTACATCCAGGGGGGCAAGAGCACATCGTGTGATGAGGAAGCTAGTAATATGAGGAAAGATAAGTTTTCGCGTATATTAAGGAGACAAGGCAGTACAGATGGGCATAGCAGCGAAAATGAGAAATATCGAGATGTCTTAATTATGGGCGATTCTATAATCAGACGTGCAGGTGAAGTCTGTAGAGAGGCGGGATGTGAGGTGGAAATATTTCCAGGAATCAGAATTGATGAGATTGGAAATAAATTGAAACTCAGGGATGAAAGTTCAATACACCCCAAACTTGTAATGATTCATGTTAGTACAAACAATATTGGAAGAAGAGACCGACATATGTTGGTGGAGATGGAGGAAATGCTTAAGTTAGGGTTTCAAACATTTCCAGCAGCAAAATGGATTGTGAATGGTTTAGTGTATAGAGGGGACTGTTTTGAGAGCACAATTGATAAACTTAACGAGGGTATTGAATGGTTGGCTAATGACATGAGTGTTTATTTTGATGATGTTAAATAATGTACTAACTAATGAAGATTCAGCATATGACGGGATTCATCTAAATATTCAAGGTGGAAAGTTGTTGGGTCACAGAATGCTGGAAACTATACATAATGTATTGAGTTCTGATGATCCAAGTTCAAAAAATTGTTAGAAGTGGGGGGATTGTTTCAAGTTATTAATACTAATTTGGGAGAATCTACATGTTTTAGATTAATGCTAGTAAATGCTAGAAGTGTATTAAATAAAATAGATAATCTTACAACAATGGTAGAATGTTATAATCCAGATGTGATAGTGGTAGTAGAAACATGGTTGTCGTCTGATATTCTTTCCATTGAAATAAATATAAATGGTTACTCCATGATTAGGAGAGACAGAAGTCGCCATGGAGGGGGAGTTCTTATTGCGACAAAGAAGGAAATGCCATGTGATCTTCAGTGGGTTAGCAATAATTTTGAAATGATGGGGGTAAAAGTGAGTGTAAAAAATGGAAATATATTTAATGTTATAGGATGTTACAGAAGTGGGTCAGGAGGAATAGAATTTTTGAAAGAACTTCATGACAAAATTAAGATGTATGGTAAAAATGAAAAATTGATTATTGCAGGAGATCTAAATTTTCCCTTTTTGGTATGGGAACAAGGGTTGAATTATGGTGATAGTAAACAAAGTGTTGTGCATCAAATTATGAATTTAGGATTTGAAATGGCTGTCAAGGATGGAACGAGAAAAATTGCTTTTGGTAGAAGTAATATATTGGATATTGTACTAATCAAACCTGAAAGAAACATTATTAAATCTGAAGTGTTAGATGGAATAAGTGATCATGGAATTGTCCTCGTAGACATTCAGAATACATGTTGTAGTGTAAAAAAAGTTGATACACACTATGAATTTTGGGATTATAAGAAAGCAAAGAAAAAAGAATTTATAATTGAGTTAGAGAATAAATATGAGAAGTGGGTAGAAGGAAGCAATTCCGTAGAAAGTTTGGGGAATGCTTTTTGTATCATACTTGATACAGCTATGAATAATCATGTAGTTAAAATTAAAATTAAAAGTAATGGTGATCCAGCATATTATTCCAAACCAATAAGAGCTCTAAAGCGAAAAGTTAGAAAACATCATAACAAGTATAAAAATACTAATTCTAATGTCATAGCTAATGGTGTAAATAAAAATCGAATTAAAGAATTAAGAAAAGATTTAGACAATGAGAAGAAAAAGGCGATGAATGAATATATGAAAGGACTGTTCAAAGAGGGAGATGAGGGTGGAGGATGGAAAAATTTGTATAGGCACATTAAAAGTAAAAGCAGCGTAGATAGGGATATCCCTAATCTTTTAGATAGTATGGGAAAAGTATGTAGATTAAATAGAGAAAAAGCAGAATGTTTAAATGACTTTAACTCTAAAGTATTTAATAGATCGTCAAACGCAAATTTAAATATTATTAATGGTGATGTAAGGGGCAATTTACCAATAAAATGTGACGTAGGAATAGTATGGAAAATTATCACAAAACTTAAAAATAAAAAAGCCCCAGGTCTTGATGGATATACAGGTGAATGCCTTAAGCTTGGAGGAGTCTCAATATCGAAGTATTTAAATCATTTGTTTAATGTAATTTTAGCTAATAAAAAAAAACCCGTGGATTGGAAGCAGGCCGTAGTTATTCCGTTGTTTAAAGGAGGTGAAAGGAGTAAAGCCTGTAATTATCGGCCAATTAGTTTAACATCTACAGTATGTAAGGTCTTTGAAAGAATAATTTCGAATTACTTGAGGAGTGTCCTGGAAATGGATAAATGGTTTATTGAAGAGCAGCATGGCTTCAGATCAAGTATGTCCTGCGAGACTCAATTGACAATTCTTTCTCACGAGTTGTCAAGTATATTAGATAATAAAGGAGAAGTTGATGCTGTGTTCTTAGATGTTCAGAAAGCATTTGACAAAGTTCCCCATCATGCTCTGAACAATAAATTAAATGAGATAATAAGTGATAAATTAGTTGTTGAAATAATCCAAGACTTTTTTAGAAATAGAACTCAAAAGGTAAAAGTGGGAGATACATTTTCGTCACTTATTAGGGTTGAATCATGGGTTCCGCAAGGTAGTGTTTTAGGCCCTTTACTATTTATAATTTATATTAATGACATTTCGGAAAACATACAATCTAGTATAAAATTATTTGCAGATAACTGCGTTGTATATCGATGTATTGAGAATAAAGGAGATGAGAAAGCACTTCAAGATGATTTAAATAAATTAATGGAATGGATGCATAAAAATGAAATGACATTGAATTCAAGTAAATGTGAGATGGTACAGTTTTCAAGAAGGAAGATTAGAAGGCAAGTAGAATATAAGTTAAATTGTGAAAAAATTAAAGTTGTTCATGGGTATAAATATTTAGGGATTTGGTTTGATGAAAAATTAAATTGGCAGGAACAAGTTAAAAGGGTTACTGGGAAATCGATTAAAAATACTAACTTTGTCATGAGAAATCTAAAGCATGCTGACAAATATGTCAAAAATCAAGCATATAAAACACTCATAAGACCCATACTAGATTACGGGAGTGCAATTTGGGACCCATATAAAATAAATGAAATAACTCTTTTGGAGAAAGCACAGAGAATGGCTGTAAGGAGAGTGACGAATGAAACCAGGAAGTGGAAGGTAAAGAGAAATGAAAAGGGAGTGGTTGTGAGAGAGTGGGTGAGTCCGACAGAGTTGATGAAGGAATTAAAGTGGGAGGAGTTGGAGGAAAGGAGAAAGGTAACGCGGTTATGTAATTTTTTTAGAATATATAAGCAAATTGGCGGGTGGAAACATTTTGGACAGTTTTTGAAATTGAAAAAAAAGAAACGAACAGATAAGCATGAACATCAAATTATAGAATGGCCCATAAAAACGGATATTGGAAAAAATGCATTTTTATTAAGAACAATTAGAGAATAGAATAATTTGGAAGGTGTGTTTGACTCCGTAGATATTGAGGAATGTAGTGTAAGAGAATTTAGGAATAAGTTAATTAGTTATATATTAGTAGAGTAATGAGTTATTTGATGTATAGTAGTAATGTTTAAATGTTAAATTTGTTGTAGTCTTAGTTTTGTTTATAATATTAATTAATATTCCTTGCCACCGGGGAAATCCATTTGTAAGATGAAAAATAAAATGAAATATAGCGTATTAACAAAATTAACCCTTCGGCCATATTTACACGCATACATTCCACATGGTCATTTGGAACTCAAAAAAACTTCAAGATCGAAAAAGCACCAAACGTCTGGAAACACTTTAATAAGACATTATAAAGCGTATTAACAAAAATAATCCTTCGGCCATTTTAACATGCATACATTCTACATGGTCATTAGGAACTCAAATCAACTTCTTGATAAAAAAAGCAACAAACGTTTAGAGTTCTTCAATGTTTTGAAAATCGGAGGATCTGTTATTGCCCCTTATCTACATCGACTTTTCGTCATATCCATCAACAACTCTGAAGTCCCAGAAGATTGGAAAACGGCCACAGTACGACCCATCTACAAGAACGGCAGCCGTGATAATCCTGCTAATTACCGTCCAATTAGCAATACATCGATCGTCTGCAAGTTATACAACGACACTTTACAAGGAAGGAACGACAAATCATTGCTTCATTTTCGGAGGGGATCTAAATCTACCAAATATTGTTTGGGATGCAGATCCGATCGTCACACAGTGCACAATCCAAACCTCCATTAACACTTTGCTTGAAGACTTTAACTTCCAACAAGTCATTTCTGTTCCTACACATGTATCAAGCAACGTGCTGGATGTTTTTCTTGTTAGCCCCCCGGACATTTACTTGTCAAGCAGTGTAGAGACAGGGATAAGTGACCACATGCTCATTAATTTATGTGTCACTCTTCCTACTAATCGCAAAAAAAGCAACGAACGGAAGACAGTGTGGTCTTATGCTAAAGCAGACAAACCACAAATTGCCTCATTTCTCATAGAAGCTTTCGATTCCTGGAGCAACCAACCAGGGAACATTCATAATTACTGGACTAGCTTCAAAGAACTACTAGAAACTGCAAGATCCAAGTTTGTCCCACAACGATTACTTGCCAATAATCCAGACCCTCTGTATTACAACACAGAGATACGAAAATTGAAAAAGAAGTGTAGACAGGCTTACTCCACGAGATTCACCAGTGACAAATTTAAAAATCTCAGCCGAGATCTCCTTGACCTTAAAAGCACTTTACAAGGAAGGAACGACACTTTACAAGGAAGGAACGACAAATCATTGCTTCATTTTCGGAGGGGATCTAAATCTACCAAATATTGTTTGGGATGCAGATCCGATCGTCACACAGTGCACAATCCAAACCTCCATTAACACTTTACTTGAAGACTTTAACTTCCAACAAGTCATTTCTGTTCCTACACATGTATCAAGCAACGTGCTGGATGTTTTTCTTGTTAGCCCCCCGGACATTTACTTGTCAAGCAGTGTAGAGACAGGGATAAGTGACCACATGCTCATTAATTTATGTGTCACTCTTCCTACTAATCGCAAAAAAAGCAACGAACGGAAGACAGTGTGGTCTTATGCTAAAGCAGACAAACCACAAATTGCCTCATTTCTCATAGAAGCTTTCGATTCCTGGAGCAACCAACCAGGGAACATTCATAATTACTGGACTAGCTTCAAAGAACTACTAGAAACTGCAAGATCCAAGTTTGTCCCACAACGATTACTTGCCAATAATCCAGACCCTCTGTATTACAACACAGAGATACGAAAATTGAAAAAGAAGTGTAGACAGGCTTACTCCACGAGATTCACCAGTGACAAATTTAAAAATCTCAGCCGAGATCTCCTTGACCTTAAAAGCACTTCTCTCAATAATTACATGCATACATTATTGGAAGTGGATAAACCTGGAAACTGGAACCGTTTTCACAGGCACGTAAATTCAAAGAAGGGTGACAATAATTCAATACCAACCCTTCTTAAGAGTCCAGATGCCCAGAGTGCAACGACGGATGTTGAAAAAGCTAACTTACTAAACCTCACATACAGTAAGGTATTTAGTGCAAGTCCAATTTGGAGCTTAGCCAACTCTACATCCTTACCTCAAGCCATGTCCGCAAACAACCAGAACAGTTTCACAATTAACATCAGTGCCATAAAATCTGCTATACAACGCTTGAAAATAAACACGTCACCAGGCCCGGACGGGATAACTTCACAAATGTTGAAAATCGGAGGATCTGTTATTGCCCCTTATCTACATCGACTTTTCGTCATATCCATCAACAACTCTGAAGTCCCAGAAGATTGGAAAACGGCCACAGTACGACCCATCTACAAGAACGGCAGCCGTGATAATCCTGCTAATTACCGTCCAATTAGCAATACATCGATCGTCTGCAAGTTATTGGAGCGAATTATCACGGATTACATCCACGCCACCTGGAATGAGGAAAACTGGCTGTTTGACAATCAACACGGCTTTAGGAAAGGCTATTCGTGTGAAACGTCTCTTACGGTATTCACTCAAGAGCTAGCTGAGGCACTGGATCAAGGGGATCAAGTGGATGCAATCTTGATCGATTTCGCCAAGGCGTTTGATGTGGTACCACATAATCGCTTACTCGACAAGATCATGGGAATGAACCTGGATAACAAAGTGATACAGTGGATTCGTGAGTTCCTAACTAATAGAACCCAGCGAGTTCAAATAGGAGAAGCAACATCAGATCTAGCAAACGTCACATCCGGAGTCCCGCAAGGATCAGTTTTAGGTCCGACTCTCTTCACTGGATACATAAATGATATAGCTGACAATATGCAAACCAACATACGCCTCTTTGCTGATGATTGTATAGTATACTACACTATAAAGGGAACAGAAGATCAGCTGCAACTCCAGCAAGACATCGACAAAATCAACACTTGGGGTACTGTCAATGGTATGAAATTAAACACCAGCAAAACAACAGTAATCAGTTTCACCAGGAGAAGATCACCAATACCTACTACATATCATATCCAGGGAGACAGCCTCGTTAAATCATCAACATGTAAATATCTCGGAGTCACACTTTCATCAGATCTAAGCTGGAATAACCACATAGGTAGAGTTATCAGTAAGGCGAAGAGAAATTTGAGCTTCGTAATGAGGAACCTCCGTGGTAGCCATCGTCGCACCAAAGCCCACGCCTACAAGTGTCTCATCCGACCATTGCTCGAATACTGTTGTGGGGTATGGAATCCGTATACCTCGTGTAGGACCTATGACCTCGAAATTGTCCAGCGGAGAGCAGCGAGGCACGTCACGAACAACCTGCGGTGGTGGTCGACGGAGAATGGACGGCCACATGTCAGCGTGACCAAACTCCTGACAGAGCTGGGGTGGGAAACACTGGCAACGAGAAGAAGTAGGGTTGGTCTCCGCTGTCTTCTTAAAGCTTTAAGCAGGAAGCCAGCCTGGCAAGGCCTAGATGGGCTATGGTCATTCTCAACCAACATCACCCGGCATGACCATAGCCACAAACTAAATCTAAGGCGATACAAGACGAACATCGGTCTGCACTCATTCCTGGGTAGAACTTGTCGGCTCTGGAACCGCTTGCCAGCGAAGAAGATGGAGTCCCTACCTGACGCTGCCCAATTGGAGAATATACTCTCCGATGAATTCCAGATCTGATTTCTTGAATATTGTCAATTGCATTGTAACAACACTTAAATGTATTTTATATATGTAATTCCATCTCCAGCCACCGGAAATTTATTTCCAAAGCTGTGTAAAATTAAATAAAATAAATAAAATAAAGTGTTTCCAGACGTTTGGTGCTTTTTCGATCTTAAAGTTTTTTTGAGTTCCAAATGACCATGTGGAATGTATGCGTGTAAATATGGCCGAAGGGTTAATTTTGTTAATACGCTTTATAACGTCATATTAAGGGGTTTCCAGACGTTTGGTGCTTTTTTGATCACGAAGTTGATTTGAGGTCCAAATAAAAATGTGGTATGAATGCATGTTAGTATGGCCGATAAGTAAATTTTGTTAATACGCTTTAAGAAGTCTTATTTAGGTGTTTCCAGACGTGTGGTGCTTTTTCGATCACGAAGTTTTTTTGAGTTCCCAATGAACAAATGGGTGTAAATATAGCCGAAGGGTTAATTTTGGTAATACGTTTTATATCGTCTTATTGAGGGGTTTCCAGGCGTTTGTTGCTTTTTTGATCACGAAGTTGATTTGAGTTCCTAATGACCATGTGGAATGTATGCGTGTAAATATAGCCGCAGGGTTAATTTTTTTAATACGCTATATAACGTCTTATTTAGGGGTTTCCGGATGTTTGGTGCGTTTTTGATCACGAAGTTGATTTGAGGTCCAAATTTCAATGTTGTATGTATGCATGTTAATAAGGCTGAGTTTTTTTTTTGTAATACGCTTTATAAGGTCTTATTGAATTGTTTCCAGACGTTAGTTGCTTTTTTGATCACGAGGTAGATTTGAGGTCCAAATGACAATGTGGTATGTATGCATGTTAGTATGGCCGATGGGTTAATTTTGTTCATACGCTTTATAACGTCATATTAAGGGGTTTCCAGACGTTTGGTGCTTTTTTGATCACGAAGTTGATATGAGGTCCAAATGTCAATGTGGTATGTATGCATGTTAGTATGGCCGATGGGTTAATTTTGTTAATACGCTTTAAAAAGTCTTATTTAGGTGTTCCCAGACGTTTGGTGCTTTTTCGTACACGTAGTTTTTTTGAGTTCCAAATGAACAAATGGATTGTATGCGTGTAAATATAGCCGAAGGGTTTTTTGGTAATACGTTTTATATCGTCTTATTGAGGGGTTTCCAGACGTTTGTTGCTTTTTTGTTCACGAAGTTGATTTGAGTTCCTCATGACCATGTAGAATGTATGCATGTTAAAATGGCCGAGTTTTTTTTTGTTAATACGCTTTAAAAGGTCTTATTGAATGGTTTCCAGACGTTAGTTGCTTTTTTGATCACGAAGTCGATTTGAGGTCCAAATGACCATTAGTGAGGGCTGTTAGCACATACATTTGGCAAAATAGTGCAAAATGTGATACTAATTTTTCCTTTGGCAGTCTTATAGGAAATTTTCCGCTCTTTCATAATTTCGTCATCCTCAAAAAATCGGGCGGCCATTTTGGGCTCCAGGGCTGTCCAAAGTACCAAAAAGAGTGTATTTCAGTGAAATTTTAATACTTTTGTCAATTTATTGTTCTTGTATAATAAACGATGTGTCAGGAAGGTACGATAAAAAAATAAAAAATCTAAGTCTAACCAAAGTTGTATTTATTCAAGAAATTAAAGATGTCGGCGGGTAAGCTCTAAAATGACCGCCATTTTCAGGGAATTTGTGCTTCAAGGTTGCAGTTGTTTATGTTGGTTCATATTATGTACTTTTAACTTAAAAACCAATGGGTCACGAAATTAACCCTTTGGGGGGTGGGGGGTGGAGACCTAAAGGTTTCGATATCTGTACAATAGCCCACACTAGCTAGAGAAAAGTGGTTCCTTGCACATACTAAAGAAAATGTGCTCTCTTCAAAAAAAAATACGAGAACTCAAAATTATGCCGCCATCTTGGATAAAAAGAGTTTATTTTTTATTTTTCGTTAAATTTAGTAAGTTTTATAAGAATTACGAAAAAGTTTATTTGACATATAATATAGCCCTAATACTAATAATTAAATTTGTAATTTGCATATTTTCTGTATCTCCAACCGTTCTCATTGAAATTGCATTCTTGTATTGAAAAAACGTCCCAGGATAGGGAGTTTAGCATGTAATGTTCGTCCAGGAGGCGGTGACTCGATACATTTGCAGTGAACAAGGGATGACCAAAACAGCTAATTTATCATGATTTTTGAACTGCTGAGCACAAAAGAACTAAATATAATCGCGTCTCATTTAAGATGGCGACATAATTTTGTGATCTTGTGATTTTTTTCGAACAGAGCACAATTTTATTAGTGTATGCAAGAAATTATTAGTCCCTATCTACTATCGTTTATTTGACAGATATCGAAACATTTAGGTCTCCACCACTCACCCCCCAAAGGGTGAATTTCGTGATCCATCAATATTTAAGATAAAGGTCCATAATATTAACCTACATAAGCAACTGCAACCTTGAAAAACGAATTCCCTGAAAATTACTGGCATTTTAGAGCTTATCCGCCGACATCTTTAATTTCTTGAATAAATACAACTTTGGTTAGACCTAGAATTTTTATTTTTTTATCGTACCTTCCTGACACATCGTTTATTATAAAAGAACAATAAATTGACCAAAGTATTATAATTTCACTAAAATTCACTCCTTTTGGCACTTTGAACAGCCCTGGAGCCCAAAATGGCCGCCTGATTTTTTGAGGATATCGAAATTAAGAAAGAGCGGAAAATTTCCTATAAGACTGCTAAAGGAAAAATTAATATCACATTTTGCACTGTTTTTGTGCTTACAGCCCTCACTACATGTGGTATGTATGCATGGTTATATTGCCGAAGGGTTATTTTTGTTAATAAGCTTAATAATGTCTTATTAAAGTGTTTCCAGACGTTTGGTGCTTTTTTGATCTTGAATTTTTTTTGAGTTCCAAATGACCATGTGGAATGTATGCGTGTAAATATAGCCGAAGGGTTAATTTTGTTAATACGCTATATAACGTCTTATTTAGGGGTTTTCATATGGTTGGTGCTTTTTTGATCACGAAGTTGATTTGAGGTCCAAATTTCAATGTGGTATGTATGCATGTTAGTATGGCCGATGGGTAAATTTTGTTAATACGCTTTAAAAAGTCTTATTTAGGTGTTTCCAGACGTTTGGTGCTTTTTCGTACTCGTAGTTTTTTTGAGTTCCAAATGAACAAATGGATTGTATGCGTGTAAATATAGCCGAAGGGTTAATTTGGTAATACGTTTTATATCGTCTTATTGAGGGGTTTCCAGACGTTTGTTGCTTTTTTGATCACGAAGTTGATTTGAGTTCCTAATGACCATGTAGAATGTATGCATGATAAAATGGCCGAAGGGCTATTTTTGTTAATACGCTTTATAAGGTCTTATTGAATTGTTTCCAGACGTTAGTTGATTTTTTGATCACGAAGTCGATTTGAGGTCCAAATGACCATGTGGTACGTATGCATGTTAATATTGCCGAAGGGTTATTTTTGTTAATAAGCTTTATAATGTCTTATTAAAGTGTTTCCAGACGTTTGGTGCTTTTTCGATCTTGAAGTTTTTTTGAGTTCCAAATGACCATGTGGAATGTATGCGTGTAAATATGGCCGAAGGGTTAATTTTGTTAATACGCTATATAACGTCTTATTTAGGGGTTTCCAGATGTTTGGTGCTTTTTTGATCACGAAGTTGATTTGAGGTCCAAATGTCAATGTGGTATGTATGCATGTTAATATGGCAGAGATTATTTTTTTGGTAATACGCTTTATATGGTCTTATTGAATTGTTTCCAGACGTTATTTGCTTTTTTGATCACGAAGTAGATTTGAGGTCCAAATGTCAATGTGGTATGTATGCATGTTAGTATGGCCGATGGGTTAATTTTGTTAATACGCTTTAAAAAGTCTTATTTAGGTGTTTCCAGACGTTTGGTGCTTTTTCGATCTCGTAGTTTTTTTGAGTTCCAAATGAACAAATGGATTGTATGCGTGTAAATATAGCCGAAGGTTAATTTTGGTAATACGTTTTATAACGAGTAGATAGCATTTGTTGTTCCTGGACCAGGATGTGGAGATGTGGAAATCTCAGCTACGAGTGTGAGCTTATTTTATGACGTCACACCTTGTTTTGGCGCTATTTTTAAACGTGTTTCCGGTTTCCGCGCTCTAGTGAGAGGTTATTTTAACTATTTCCGCCATTTTATCCGCCATTTTATCCTCCATTTTGTTCCGCCATGTGCTTCTTGGCACGTGTGTTTGACAGGGCGGCATTTTCAAACATATTTCCGGTTCCTACACTCTAGTCCGAGCTTATTTTAAACATTTCCGCCATTTTCTTCCTTCATGTCACGTGTGTTCTTCTGACGTCACTTTTTTAAATTAAAAATGTATCTCGAGGTAGATTTGAACCTGCTTCCATTGGAATACGAATCCAACGCCTTAACCTCTCGGCTAACTAGGCGATGAGAGAAATACGACGCAAAAAGCATATAGATAGGTGGTTAATGACCTGTACTGCAACGTCATCCAGTTGTCAAGGTAGGTATTGGCGCAAAAATTTAAACTCGACTCGACTACAACGCTATCTGGGTGATAATAATTGTATTTACTAAAAGTGGTGTAGAAATTTAAATTTATATTTCATACTCGACTGTAGCACTCTCTAGGTGTCAATAATTGTATTAATTAAAAGTTTAAAACTAACGCAAATAATTAGAATGTAAAGATAATTTGAAATTTTGTTTTGTTTTCACATAATCCAACTGATATTTGGACATTGAACCCTACATCTTATAAAGGATAGGGATGTGGATGTGGATGTGGATGAAGATGAGGATGAAGATAAGAGAAGGTGAAAATATTTCTACTCTTAATAATGGGTCGGTTAAGTTTGCTTATAAATAAATACCAAGTTCTTGACATATAAAAATTTCAAATAGGATTCTAGTCACAACTTGATATTTTTTCATAAGCTCCCCTAAAAGATCTCGGCACATGTTTTTCATATTGTGTTCACTATTTAAAGCATAATATAAAGTGATACATTCAAAATATTATAAATTTTACGTCATATCAAATATTGTTACAATTCACTTTTTTCTTAATTGTAGAGCATAACTGTTGGAGTGATCTTGTCCTTCATACTGAATTTGATATAAACGTTTTTCGTTAATTTCCTTCAAATCATCATCAGTAAATACATCGTTGAAACGTTTTGGTAAAAAAATTTTGATTGCATAATGTTGCTCTTCTCCTATTTTTGGTTGCCATTCCGAGACAAAGGAAACTGTTGTCAGGAGAGATGGACCATATTTTGTCTTGACACGTTTCATTTCTTCGATGGTGTACCACATCAGGTGCTCCATTTCACATATTTTCTTCACTGGAATCATAGCTAAGATGTTCCCGCTTCCCACATTGTTGAATTTCTCTACGAACGTGTAAAACAAATCAATGAAAGAAAAGTGTTTTACGAATGTTTTGATTTAAATTTAATACAAATATATCCTAATATTTTAAATGTAATTACTCACCATTGTTATGTTGAGATGATTTACTGCAGCGAAGAGCAAAGTGTTGAACGATGTCGACCGTTGAAGGTTGAAGGCTGTACTGATGACGACTCGCGAAATTTCAAAAGACATCCGCTTCTTGATGTTGTCAATTCATCAATTTACAAACAAAATATTGATGACGTTGTATTATTCTCACGAAACACAAAGTTGGGCAATCACTCACTGAATATTATACAATAGTTAGCATTTCTTTGAAATTTCAAGATTCATTTCTTTTAATAAAAAATCCATTCCTAATTCAAACACAACTCTCTGATTCATTTTATCACGTTGATTATCCATTTTCACAATAGTTTTAACAAAATGGGACAAATCATCTATATTAACATCAGATTTTTTAATTAATCGTGTTTTTAGATAATTATTTAAATTTGTTTTCACAAATCTACAATACGCATTCTTAACACCACTGCTTCTATCTTTGACTTGTGTAAGAGTAAAAGTGATGGCTTCTGATTGCTTCAGAATTTCTCTACATGTCCTTTCACTTAAAATCACACCGGAATTCACATTACTTATACTTTTTAAACCGATATATTTCCCATGAACATTTTCTTCGACAAACATGGTATGATTATCAAACACTTTTTGAGGTGAATCTCGAACATCGATGATAAACGCATATGTGGTCCACATCTTGAGTTCTTCCAAAAATTCTGTCCATTCCAAAAACGATATAATCACACCAGAACCATTTATCGATGAAATTATTTTAACAAACGGTGTAAATTCATCTTCAGCATTCAGCCCAACGATAATCAGTTTTGATCGATATGGATTTACATAGAAAAGTGATTGCACAACACCGAGAAATGGTTTTTCGTCTATTGCTGGAGTGATTTCAATTTTTTTTTTTAATATACAATTTCAACTATCTTCGATAAATCTTCAGAGGTAACTGACCTCTTTCATGGTAAATCGCAAATCAAATTGAATCTAACAAAATGTAATCGTCAGCATTTTTACTTTGAAACAGGACAGGTTTGAACAGGAAATGCAGGACATTGACCTCTCCTATGAAATGCGCATTATTTTTTAACTGCACGTGCGCAACAGCACTGTCCGCCATATCCGGTGTCATGTTTCATGCAGTGGCCGAATATTTTAAAAAGGTTGATCTCACGAGTCGATCATTTTTTTCAGGTGATTTTTTATTAAAATGTTTGAGAAACGAATTTAGTGTTTTCCCTCTAGCTCTATGAGCTAAGAAAATAGCGCAATATTCACCGCAAACATTTGATGTAACGCTTTGTAGTGGAATACGATTATATGTCCAGCTTTTACAATGTTGATTTAGAAATTGACGGTGTTGTCGAATGAGTGGAGGATAACCAAAACTACAAAAAAAATCTCCATTTCCATGCGTATTAATGTGACAAGCGACCCAATGTTGACCCTTGCACCTTGCTATGTCGGTATTGGCAATCAATTGAATCGGACGACCCACATGTTTAGGTAGTGTATCAGCAGCAAAAACACCGATAAATAAATCTTTAGAATATTTATCTTGAGAAAGTGCATTTTTTAATACATTTGCATACATTTTAAATTAATCCTTAACAACAGTACTCTTCGCATCCATAGGTAGACCTCGAATGAACATACAATCAGGGCTCCAGTGTTTATGTTCATAAAACGGGATGTCTTGAGGCAACCATTTATGTATCACGACCGCACATGATGGGCAGGCAGCTTTGTCTCCATGAAACGTGTAATAAAACCCGGCCTCGGCCAAGTCGCGTGCGGTGACATTGTCATTCGGGAATGATGCAAATGATTTCAATCTTGGCTCCAGTTGAAACATGTCGGTTTTTTTCACTGTTTGCAACACACCACTGTGACAGCTTCATTGCACTTTTCAGAGAGCACATTTCACCCGCAAAACCAATATGTTGGCCATGGACGTAACACTTTATTTCTTCGTATGGAAATGATGACGATGAGTCATACTCGAAATCATTCAAATCAATAACATTTCTCCAGAAGATGTTGTCTAAATATTTCACATTTGTTCTGCCTCTGGTATATTTTAGTTTATAACCCAGACAGTGAGTGAAAACCATGATTTTTAATGCTTCATCTCTAGCTCTGCAGTTTGCGTACGTGAAACCAGTAAAATTTGTTTCACTAGAGTCATCAAATACCAGAATCGACAGACTTCTTTCGCCGCACGATCCATTTTCTAAAATCCACTGTTTTGATTTTTTGGTTATGTTATCAACAACAGCAATTTCTTTCACAACATGAGTATCGCAGCCGACAGCCACCGTCTCGAAATCAATAGTACAACTCATGATGAGGGTTGGGCTAAGACTGAATAAAAAACACAAATACATTTCAATATATCAATTTTATTATACCATTTCAAACACTACAATATGCAAACAATATTAATTTCTATAGTCGACAATCACATTTCGATTGCGATCTATCTCTAGAATATTATCAAACTCTGCATATACAATCACATCGATAGCTTCTTTAAGTGCTTCTTTAAAACGAAGATCGATACGTAAATTCTTGTTGTGTTGCAGACTATAATGATTTTCATTACAAGAGAGGTCTGGACTCAGGTCAAAGGCCAATAAAAAGATTCCATTTGGATATTCTTCACGAGAAATATCAATACCTCGATCCTTAAAGTGAATACCATTCCCAGAAAACAATGTATGATAGCAGGCGACATATTGGTTAGTATCAAAGTCGGGTTGCAGTGGTTTAGCTGGGATTTGTTGACCATCCGCATACATGCAGAAGTGGTTTAATCCAAAATGTTGAAAGTTGAAGGGATTCTTTGTATAGCTCCCGTTAACAGCTGCATTGGAGACAAGTCCAATGATAATTTTCTTCGGATTACCCATCATGAATAAATTGCCAACTTCCTTGCTTTGTATTCCTGCTGGGATAGTTACCAGCTTGACATCTACTCTTGTTAGAGGATATTTTGCATTGGCTCCTTCTAAAACAATATTTTGTGCAATCATAACAGACTCATTCACGCGAACTTTTCGAACAAAAAGAGTAGCATCAGTGATGATTGTCTTGAAGGATGCATTGGAGCCGGCCATGAGATGAAACGAATCTCTACTCTTGATGAACTTCATGCGTAACTCCACACCATTTGGTATGAGACGGTCTTGATTGAACAAATCGCCATGAATATTTCCAATCATATCCACAATTTGACTTCCATCTGTATACTTTTTTCGTTTCTGAAGCCCTAAATTCTTATCAAAATCCTCCATAAATCCAGCAGTATCTTTATACCAAAGTTGACATGTTCTATGTGAACTCTTAGCAGAGGGACCAAAGTGCATACAATTCTCAAAAAATGAACGATAAGCATAGTTATTATTTGATGAAGGGAGAAGTTTTCCGTTTAAAGTCATCTCAAACTGAGCAATCAGAGAATGCATGAAATTATTGACGGGCGCCACCACAGCAGCAGCCGTTTGAACAACACCATCTGGTTTTTTGACAAGAGTTGCAAGCGGCGAGCCATCTGCATTCACAATTTTTGCTTGAAGTGCAAGTAGAGATTGACCTATATCTATGTATTCCTCACCTTGTGCAGGAACAACAAATTCAAATGGGGCAAATTCTGTCATTGCAGCAATGGGTTTATAAGGATACCAATCACCTCTCTCAAGACAAATTTGAGTCGATGGAACTTCAAAAATATTCAATTCCGATTTCATCGCCTTTTCGGATTCTACATGCATAAGAGACATGATTATGCAAAAATGTCTGAAAAACAACCAGTTGTATTTGTTGTCTTCTTCATCTTTGTCTTTTTAACCACCTTCTTCTTTTTAGGCTTGATGTTTAGAGTTTTTTTCGGAGAGATCTTGTTCCTCTTACGTTTGCTCTGACACTGAAGAATGCGTAACCTCTTCAACCTTTTTATCCCATCACCAGTCATATTTTGAAATTTGTCTTCTACTTTTCGTTTGAGATTTGCACCTGCTTCACCGACTCGCCTATGAAATGATTCTTTCACAGGTTTATTCTCAACTAAATCACCCAGAAAATTTGCTCCCGTTCTAGCCGTCTCATGAGCAACAACACGAGCACCGCTTCTTAGTAGAAGAATAGCAGATTTAAACAACCCTTTGAAGAAGCTTGCAAACCCATGACCACGTTGATAATTTGCACCATGATAAACATTCAATCTTCCTCCAGCCTGGTCTCGGTAAAATTTTGTGTAAAGTTCCACATCCATTATGATCGGTGGCGAAAATGAAGCACTACAGCAGAAGTTCCAGCTTGAAATGGTAGCGAATCACCAGTGTCTCCTCTTAAATCAATTTCGATGCTTCTAATCTCATGAATCATAACCGGAACGTAGAGTAAATTTAAAAATCTTTGATTGACTTGTTCACCAAATTTGTGAGTTTTATATTGTGTATTGACAATACGTAATAGCGGAGCAACCACGTCCCCTACGATTTGAGGTTCTATTACATTACAATACACAAAGATAGATTTGGGAGTTCCAGCATCAACATCTATTGCTCTACCGACTAATGGACACACGCCATTTGTAATGTTGTGTTCATAACCCAATTGAATAGCGAGATTAGGCGCAAAATTTACTTCATGCTCTTCATCTTTACTATTCTTCACAGAAATACAGCCACTTGCATTCAAATCGCTGAGCGGTGCAATGCTGATATCCAGGTGTTTTATTGCATCATTGATAGTTTTCAACAACATGTCACCAGTTTCATAGTAGCCTGGCTTTATGTCCACTCTTTCATAAACCCTAGTTTTTTTTCTTTCCTAGAATAGTTTTTCGTGAAACACCAACATAATTTTGACCTTTAGTCACATTGAACAGCGTTTGTGGGTAATGAAGTTCAACCAAAGCCACCTCCCAGGGACCTCCTGATAATTTTACAGGTTCCTGCAATTGAGTGACAAAATTTGCTGTCGTATTATCCTTATACATTTTCATCGAACTGTTGCTAGGCAACGTCATGTAGAGAGAACGATTCATATTTTTTGAATGTCAGAAGCTAATATCCAAGAGTTGAATTTGGCAGGCAGACCCTTCCACTGGACCAAAACTTTCTCACTGACGCCCTGCCCCGTTTTGCGTATGATTTTATGTAATTTGTAAAGAGAATTATCACCCTTCGTAACTTTTTGCAATTCTTTTTCATAAAACGTTCCAACAATTTCCTCGCCTTCTAAATCTTCAGTTCTATACACCACTTGGTGTCGATCAACAATACAAATGACTTTGAATATTTCATCAGACCAATTTTGTTCGTAACCCTTATCAAAAATTATTTTTTCTCTGCTGATACGCACATAATCACCTACCTTTAATTTAGGTTTAGATCGTTTCCTACTCTCAATTTCATTATCTTTATAAAGATGACGCCAAACTTCAAGAGCATTTTTGTCACTCACCGCAGCTGGCATCATACCAATTGACCTATGCACTCGATGATTATAAGCATTCATCAGTTTTGGTAGTACATTTATGTAGCGATACGTGTTGTTTAATGTAAAATACTTCCACATCATTTCCTTGATTGATCGGTTGAGCCTCTCAGCTATACACGCTTTGGTGTCAGGGTTATTTGTGAAGTAAAAATGAACATTATTTTTGGTGAGAAATTTTTGAAAATGTAAATTTTTAAATTCTCGGCCTTTATCGGTCTGTATGCGAACAGGTTTACGCTTACTTTGTTTGAAAATCTTTGCGAAAGCCTGAGACACTTCTTTACCTGTCTTTTGTTTAAGAGGAATCAACCAAGCAAATTTACTGAATACATCAATTACAGATAACAAATAGTTGTATTTATCATTAAATTTACTGAGTGATCTCATATCATTTAAATCAGCCTGCCATAGTTCATCAATGCTGTTGACTATGTATCGGTTACGTTTAAATCTTTTTCGAACAGGTTATGTAAACTATAAGTATCTTGAGATTGAAGCCATTGCAAAATTATTTTTTTAGGAATCTCTTTATTAGTTGCCTTCCACAGTGCATTTAAAGTAGAAAATCCAGCTGGATGCCCAGGATCATTATAAATACGAGACAATCTTTTACATATTTTAGAATTCATTTAAACACAAATTCATCCCAATCTCCCATAGAAGTTGCTCCTCTTGTTCGTTTTGATGGCTTCTCCGAAGGTGATGGCAGAGGTCTGTTCAGTTGACGGTATCGCTGAAGAATGTCTTCTCTTCTTCGAATGTTCCCTATAAGTGTGAGTGGTAGATTTATGTCGGTGAGAATTTTGGCAAACATGTTCCAACCAATCGGTTCTGTTTCTCCTCGACGATTGCGAACAAGATCAGATATCAAATCTGTGATTGTGGAACCGAAAATTTTCACACCGTTCACACTGACAAGTCCCGAATCATCCCATGAAATAGCATCAGATGATGCCAGCTTATCAAAAATAAGTCCAGCTTTTCTTTTAAAAGTGCCGGGAACAGCTTGTAACACTTGTGTTCTCATGGGTTCTTCAAAAACTGCATCATCTTCATCCTCTTCCACCATCTTCTTCACAGGGATTCCAGGGTGAGTTTCAACTTTTTCAGGACGTATCTCCATAGAAATAGGTTGACGGGCTTCATTTACAAAATATAAATACCTTTGTAGAACTTCATAATATTTACGCCATTTTTCATCATCAGAAATTTTGCTAGCGTGAAGTATTTGATGTTTATCTCTATCAAGAGATGATAATGTATCATTGAGAGGATGTATTTGCGGTTGTTGAAGTCGTTGCATACTCTCTGGGTTTACAAGAATCATCTTTTTAGTATTATCCATAATGATTATGATGATGATGAGTTAAAAATACTTCCCAAAAGTCCACTAATAAGCGGAGCAATCAAAAGTGGGAGAAACGCACCACCAGACTGAACCAAATTTTTTTTCTTAGTTTTCCAGCTATCACCCTTGCGTGCAATTTTTCGTAAGAACTTCTTATGACGACGAAGTTTATTCTTCTGAGAGGGTTTCAAGAGAACACGACCTTTTAATGTGTTTAATACACAAGCACAAATCGATTGAGTCAAACCTTTATCAGCTGATTTTAATATACTCTTGCGCATAGCAGGGGTTGCTTTACTCAATGCCTTGAGGAGTTAACTATACCTCCTCGTTGAGTCAGTCATCGTGATGAAATGAAGCTTTTATGCCAATGTAGTGTCATTTAGTAGATTTTGGTGTGTATACAACACAGGCCTCATCATCAGGGAAAATATGAGTACGCAATCTCATATTCTCAGGGCAAGTCTGTGTAAAATCAAATAGAATATAACCGTGAGGTTGACTCGTTGCATCTTCGAAAGATTCTTGCACATGTTTCATGTTCCTTGGGCATACCTGCCTTGCGAGATGTAAAATTTGAGACTTATCACGAGGATTTTTAAAAAGAATAATATAGTGGGCATTCAAAGAGATATCACGTCGTCCCTTACCTTGATTAAAAATATTTTGAGAAATGAGAAATACACTCACTTTACGATGATGTGAGATTTTGGTAAACAAGTCCACAACCCTATCATCTGCTTCTCGCATCATCGATAATCAAAATTTGAGCCCCGGAAGATGCAGACAAGTCGGTAGGATTAATAATTCCCTCGTGGAACTTGACTCGTGGATCTTGAATAGATTCATATAAACTCTGCCACTCGGCAAAACACCAAATAATATTTTTTATAGGTTCATCTACCATAGAATCCAAATTTGTTAAAAAACGACGTATAAAATAAGACTTGCCACATGATGTGGGCCCCGCAATCAAAGCTGTAAAAGGAACCTTCCAGGTTGGATCCATTTTGTTGAATGAGATTTAAATACATTTGTTTAAAAATTTATAACATTTTTGAGAATCATAAATTGTCAAGGAATGAGGATTGAGAGTGAAGAAGGGAACAAATTATTCATAAAAAACATAAGTTTAGAATAAAACATGTATTTTACAAACATGTGTCATGTTTTATTACAGGTACATTGACATTGATGTGATGTTGATGTGATATTATTATAACTAATTCTAAATTATCTAATCTACATCCATTTCCGTGTCTATTCCAAAATGACCGTATGCTAGGGTGTTGAAACCATCATGTAGAATGTATCTCTTGTCGTCGAACGGTGATAGTGTACTCTTTCTCTGACTGACAGTAAATATTTCATGTTTGAAGCTACGGATAGACATCATTTTCTCACTCTGTACACATTTTTCGAATAAGGCGCCTCTATACTTTTGATGAGTAACATATTTTTTCATTGTGGCTCTAGTTATACCTTTGCCAACCTTTTTGTTTCTACCGTCCAACTCCAAGAGACTGTACATTTTTGCTCTTAAACCCACAAATTCCTTCACAATTCTACCGTCCGACTCGTCTTTCATTTTTCCCAACACCTTTTTATTAGTGTTGGAAAAAAGGAAGTGATCTTTCGGCAAATTGGAAGTATCAAATAGCGAAATATCATTGGCCATGTCTTGATACAGATCATCAGTCTGGATCTCATAACACAGTGAGTCTGTGTCTGTGAATAATAATTTTGAATTTTGATTGTATTTAGTTTTTACATAATTATAGTGAAAATCATACATGATGGTTTTACTTAAATCTAAAATACTGAAGCCTGCATAGATTGGTCGATTTAGTTTCAGACAGATTTTCTTACACTGTACTGCAACTAGATTGTTGGAAAATATTTCAAATCTTTCGAATGCAGGGTTTGCCGCATATTTTAACATTTGTTTCTCATCATTGATAAGCGTAACGTTTACCCGATTTCTAACATTTTCCATAGTTTTGCCGAAAACAGCGTTGTTCATTAATTTAAAAAAGTCTTTTTCAAAATCATTCTGTGACTTCACACGTTGCGCTGTATTGAAATCAATATATTGTTTCAACCATTGCGTTTGTGTGAATTCTAGAACGCGGTGAATTTTTGCCAATTTCAAGCCAAGAGAAGTGTATTGCTTCAAGTTCTTGTAGTGTACCATATACTTTTCTTTGTTTTCCAAATTTGGAATCAGCTTTTTGATTTTAGAATGACCAAGTTTCAGATCGTCTGAGAGTTGCTTAGCATAAGGCGAGAGTTCACTCTCAGAGACACATTTTCGCTGAGGTGCTAAAGGGTAATCGTTGTGCTTGTCATGTAATTCTTTTGGATATTTGAGATCAACCTCCAAAATATATCCTTTATCGGAGTCATCTGCAACAGTTGTAAAGTCAGTTTTCCTGATTTCTGCCGGACTCATCCACTTAAAATCACGGATGGGTAGGAAATCTGACATTGCAACACCGTACAAATTATTAACATCCCAATAAATGATATATTTCGAAGGTTTCTCAGCATCGAAATCGTCCATGTATTTATTATTAGCTTCCGAAAATCGCGTCGTGATCGTTGCCACACCGCCCCTGACACCCTCCTCCATGAACAAATACATATCGGGGTCTGTAAATAACTCTAACTCTACCTTGGTCATGCAGAGGCAAGCCTCCCATGCCAGACCCGGAGCAGTGTAGGTGTGGCAAGGATCAAGTTTGTAGTTGGCGAGACAAAGTGTTCGAAAGTTTTCAAACACATCCGCTAGTAGCAGTACATCAGTCAACACATAGAGATCTTGATACTCTCCCATGTGTTTCATTTCAAAACTCCTCCAAACATTTTGGGCGTGTTCGTAATCATCATCACTGATGTCCTCTTCAGTGCATTCTTAAATGCAGATTTAGGGGGTAGGCAACCTTCCATCAGCTTTTCTTCTGAATCAAAATAACTGTATGGGAATACACCTTTCCTCAAGAGTAGAGGGAGAAGGTCTTCACTGAAGAATGATTTTAAAATTTTGAATCTGTCAGAACCATAGTTGACAAGATTTTTGACTAGTGAATCTAGAGGAGTGCTCATGAATTGAAAAGAGTCAATGAATCTTAACTGCCCCAATGAGAATGACACATTCTTCTCTGTATTGTTGGGGATTACAATGATTTTCTGATTTTGAATTTTGCCAATGCCTTGCATAATGAGATGTGAGTCATAATTTCGAAGATTATGAAATATTACTGGAATATGCTCGGCTTGAGGTGCATTTATATTACATTCATTATGTGCTGCACCCCTAAATTTGCCAGTTATGTGATCATGGTCACGAACACGATCAACATCGTCCAGGGGCTTTTCACAAATGCTACACATGGTGGCCTGTGCAAAGGAAATCTCGTCTTCATCTGTCATCTTTAGAGGGATAATTTTGAACATTATTTTCAATAATTTCTCCTGCATGACCAGAAGTGAATTAAGAAAATGATCCACAACATTATCACCACTGTACACACGAGGTGGCTCAAACGCTTTTCCCTCCGCATCAATCACAACGAAGGCATATCCTGAAGGATCATGCAAGGCAGTCTTATGCGTATGTGATCGTGCATCATCAGGTTCACAACCGTTCAACTTCCTCACAAAACACTCAAAATCCGCATATATAGTAAAAGGAGTTTTAAACGAATAGCCCCTTTCACTATACGTCATGGAATTTTTACCCTCCTGAGGCATAACAATTCTTTGAGGGTCGTGTGAGTCGCAGAGGGTGTGATGCGCTTCAAGCCTTTCCTCTGTGAAAAATCTATGCAGGCAACGATGACAATAAAACTTTTTATTTGTATTTTTGGTTAATGAAAACAACAGCTTATTTAGGTCCTTGATGAGGAAGTAATGACTATTTTCCTCGTCGGACATGAATAACAAATTTATATAACTATCTCTTTTCTCTTTACTAATTCTAAGGGGGTACACTATTTTAAAATTACCAAATTTATCGGGCATTACACCATACACATTTACGGAAATGGACGTGTTTTGTTTCTCAAATCTATCTATGTTACTAATTTTTACAGGGTATTCTATTCCACTCATATTTACACTAGATTCAAAATTAACATAATTATTTACACGGTCAGAATGATCAGCTGCTGGGTGAAGATGGGCTAAAATACTCCATAAGAAACACTTTTGGTCGTCATTTTTTACATTTATAATCGATTTTGTATAATATAATTTAGGTGGTAGAAGCATATTACTACTTGCAGCTAATGGAGCATATTTGACTGATTTTAATTCTAATTGTAAAACTCTATCTACGATCCAACCGCTCCCTTCACGTTGGAAATTCTGACATGCTTTAGCCATGGATGAAAAAGCTACATTAAATTGTTCGTCAAACTCATCCATATTATAAATTAAAACACTATTCTTACTCCTAAAGCATGCTTTTGTGATGACCTCATCTTCACCCTGATTCTTTTTAAATTGAACCACTAAACTTAAGTACCATTTTACACCTTTAAACACTTCTAAATCTTTTGCTAATTTCACTCTCACCGTGTCCATTCTGTCCGACACAAATTTTAAAACGTCTAAAGAATCATGTTCAACGTCACTACTGTCTTCACCTCCTTTATAGGTATAGGTCTTAACTTTACCTCGGAAAGCACTACTCACTTCACACGTGTACTGGTCGGGTTCATCTGCAGGCACCGATGATGTTGACGGCCCAGGAGTTGATGGTGGAGCTGGGTCGTCGACATATCGAACCCCCGCGTTTGGAGTACTCGGGGGCTTATGATACTTGACATGGGCCTGCAGATTATCCCTGCGGTTGAACGATGCGTTGCAGAGAGTACACGTGTGAAGAGCTGTTAAAGTGTTGCCAGCAGATGGAGGAGTGGAAGGATGCATAGCCAGTTTGTGACGTTTTAAATTTGAGTTAAAAGTAAACGTAACGCCACAAATTGTACAGGGGAACGTTGACTTCTCCCCCTTACTATGCACCCTGCCATGCCGCTTCAGACTATCCTTGCGCTTGAAGCTGGCATTGCACTCCTCGCACTTGAAGTTCTCCATCTTTCTACAAAAATTAAATAAAAATATTTGTAAATATGTATGTTTCCAATATAGAAATGTATTATCTAATTGCTATTCAACTTTCTCTTTGAAATTATCATTTAAACGTACCTTGATTAAACTGCTGGTTTTCTCCTATGAAGACAGAAGACGAAAATGTATCGCAGCAATTTCCGGAAACTGTAAATTAAAAAATTATAATTAGTTTACCTATAATGTAGAAATAATTTAATTATTTTCCAATATAGAAATGTATGACCTAATTGCTATTGAACTTTCTATTTAAAATTATTATTTAAACGTACCTTGATTAAACTGCTGGTTTTCCCCTTCGAAGACGGAAGACGAAAAATGTTTCGCAGCAAATCCAGAAACTGCAAATAAAAAAAATGATAATTAGTTTACCTAAAATGTAGAAATAATTAAAAGACATCCATTTAACTTCTTTTAAAAATTAAGAATAACTCACCAGAATGTGTGAAAGACGCTGTTCTCTCTCGCTCCACAAAATGAAACCGATTGTTAGGAAATCACGTTTGTGTAACCTGTAAAAAATAAAATGCAAACATTAAATTCTATTCATAAAATTATATTTGTTATAAATACCTATTTTGCTTGAAAGTGAAAAAAACTTACCTCAAATCTTTGTAACACAAACTTGAAGAAATAAAAACTTTGTAATGATAATTATAATTAAACAATGATGAACACTCGGATAAAACACACCGCTTGAAAAATTCACTTTATACACACAATTCAATTCTTCTGATGCAATATGAAGATGAACCGCACTGGTCGATTGATTTGAAGAGGATGGTTGATTTGGCAATCAACACTTATTAATATTGTAACAAGAGGTCATACACCTGATATTAGTCTCGTACGAGGTACTCCCTTATGGATGAACTAGCCTCAAACCAGGTGCTAAAATTGATGATGCAGCGATTTCATTTCCGTTCAACTATGAGATGCAGGGTCCAAAGTCCAATATACGTCGCAATTGTCTCACGGATGTGATGATGCAGGTGTTCAATTGCTCTTTAGATTATCTTGTTACCTCAGCAGTAAAGTGTATTTGATAAATGCACTTGACATGAGATGCATTCATTACAATGCTTTATTTAATATTTTGTTCAATAGTTGGAATATGTGAACATAATTTAAAATTTCATAATAATAATTAAAAAGATGCTACCATCCACATCCTCATCCACATCCACATCCCAATCCTTTATAAGATGTAGGATTCAATGTCCAAATATCAGTCGGATTATGTGAAAACAAAACAAAATTTCAAATTATCTTTACATTCTAATTATTTGCGTTGGTTTAAAACTTTTAATTAATACAATTATTGGCACCTAAAGAGTGCTACAGTCGAGTATGAAATATAAATTTAAATTTCTACACCACTTTTAGTAAATACAATTATTATCACCCAGATAGCGTTGTAGTCGAGTCGAGTTTAAATTTTTGCGCCAATACCTACCTTGACAACTGGATGACGTTGCAGTACAGGTCATTAACCACCTATCTATATGCTTTTTGCGTCGTATTTCTCTCATCGCCTAGTTAGCCGAGAGGTTAAGGCGTTGGATTCGTATTCCAATGGAAGCAGGTTCAAATCTACCTCGAGATACATTTTTAATTTAAAAAAGTGACGTCAGAAGAACACACGTGACATGAAGGAAGAAAATGGCGGAAATGTTTAAAATAAGCTCGGACTAGAGTGTAGGAACCGGAAATATGTTTGAAAATGCCGCCAAAACGCACAAGAAGCACATGGCGGAACAAAATGGAGGATAAAATGGCGGATAAAATGGCGGAAATGGTTAAAATAACCTCTCACTAGAGCGCGGGAACCGGAAACACGTTTAAAAATGGCGCCAAAACAAGGTGTGACGTCATAAAATAAGCTCACACTCGTAGCTGAGATTTCCACATCTCCACATCCTGGTCCAGGAACAACAAATGCTATCTACTATAACGTCTTATTAAATTGTTTCCAGACGTTAGTTGCTTTTTTTGATCACGAAGTAGATTTGAGGTCCAAATGTCAATGTGGGGTGTATGCATGTTAGTATGGCCGATGGGTTAATTTTGTTAATACGCTTTAAAAAGTCTTATTTAGGTGTTTCCAGACGTTTGGTTCTTTTTCGTACTTGTAGTTTTTTTGAGTTCCAATTGAACAAATGGATTGTATACGTGTAAATATAGCCGAAGTGTTAATTTTGGTAATACGTTTTATAACGTCTTTTTAAGGGGTTTCCAGACGTTTGTTGCTTTTTTGATCACGAAGTTGATTTGAGTTCCTAATGACCATGTAGTATGTATGCATGTTAAAATGGCCGAGTTTTTATTTGGTTAATACGCTTTAAAAGGTCTTATTGAATTGTTTCCAGACGTTAGTTGCTTTTTTGTTCACGAAGTCGATTAGAGATCCAAATGACCATGTAGTATGTATGCATGTTAATATTGCCGAAGGGTTATTTTTGTTAATAAGCTTAATAATGTCTTATTAAGGGATTTCCATATGTTAGTTGCTTTTTTGATCACGAAGTTGATTTGAGGTCCAAATGTCAATGTGGTATGTATGCATGTTAATATGGCCGAGGTATTTTTTTTGGTAATACGCTTTATAAGGTCTTATTGAATTGTTTCCAGACGTTATTTGCTTTTTTGATCACGAAGTAGATTTGAGGTCCAAATGTCAATGTGGTATGTATGCCTGTTAGTATGACCGATGGGTTTATTTTGTTAATACGCTTTAAGAAGTCTTATTTAGGTGTTTCCAGACGTTTGGCGCTTTTTCGATCACGTAGTTTTTTTCAGTTCCAAATGAACAAATGGATTGTATGCGTGTAAATATAGCCGAAGGGTTAATTTTGGTAATACGTTTTATAATGTCTTATTGAGGGGTTTCCAGACGTTTGTTGCTTTTTTGATCACGAAGTTGATTTCAGGTCCAAATGACAATGTGGTATGTATGCATGTTAAAATGGCCGAGGGGTTATTTTTGTTAATACGCTTTATAAGGTCTTATTGAATTGTTTCCAGACGTTAGTTGCTTTTTTAAACACGAACTTGATTTGAGGTCCAAATGACCATGTGGTATGTATGCATGTTAATATAACCGATGGGTTAATTTTGATAATACGCTTTATAATGTCATATTTAGGTGTTTCCAGACGTTTCGTTCTTTTTCGTACTCGTAGTTTTTTTGAGTTCCAAATGAACAAATGGATTGTATGCGTGTAAATATAGCCGAAGGGTAAATTTTGGTAATACGTTTTATAACGTCTTATTGAGAGGTTTCCAGACGTTTGTTGCTTTTTTGATCACGAAGTTGATTTGAGTTCCTAATGACCATGTAGTATGTATGCATGTTAAAATGGCCGAGTTTTTTTTTTGTTAATACGCTTTAGAAGGTCTTATTGAATTGTTTCTAGACGTTAGTTGCATTTTTGATCACGAAGTAGATTTGAGGTCCAAATGTCAATGTGGTGTGTATGCATGTTAGTATAGCCGATGGGTTAATTTTGTTCATACGCTTTATAACGTCATATTAAGGGGTTTCCAGACGTTGAGTGCTTTTTTGATCACGAAGTTAATTTGATGTCCAAATGTCAATGTGGTATGTATGCATGTTAGTATGGCCGATGGGTTAATTTTGTAAATACGCTTTAAAAAGTCTTATTTAGGTTTTTCCAGACGTTTGGTTCTTTTTCGATTCGAAGTTTTTTTGAGTTCCATATGAACAAGTGGATTGTATCCGTGTTAATATAGCCGAAGGGTTAATTTTGGTAGTACGTTTTATACCGTCTTATTGAGGGGTTTCCAGACGTTTGTTTCTTTTTTTATCTCGAAGTTGATTTCAGGTCCAAATGAAAATGTGGTATGTATGCATGTTAGTATGGCCGATGGGTTAATTTTGTTCATTCGCTTTATAACGTCATATTGAGGGGTTTCCACACAATTGGTTCTTTTTTGATCACGAAGTTGATTTGAGGTCCAAATGTCAATGTGGTATGTATGCATGTTAGTATGATCGATGGGTTAATTTTGTTAATACGCTTTGAAAAGTCATATTTAGGTGTTTCCATACGTTTGATGCTTTTTCGATCTCGAAGTTTTTTTAAGTTCCTAATGAACAAATGGATTGTATGCGTGTTAATATAGAAGAGGGGTTAATTTTGGTAATACGTTTTATAACGTCTTATTGAGGGGTTTCCATCCATTTGTTGCTTTTTTGATCACGAAGTTGTTTTGAGTTCCTAATGACTATGTAGTATGTATGCATGTTAAAATAGCCGAAGGGTTATTTTTGTTAATTCGCTTTATAAGGTCTTATTTGAATTGTTTTCAGTCGTTAGTTGGTTTTTTGATCACAAAGTCGATTTGAGGTCCAAATGACCATGTGGTATGTATGCATGTTAATATTGCCGATGTTTTTTTTTTTGTTAATACGCTTAATAAGGTCTTATTGAATTGTTTCCAGACGTTAGTTGCTTTTTTAATCACGAAGTCGATAAGAGGTCCAAATGACTATGTAGTATGTATGCATGTTAATATTGCCGAAGGGTTATTTTTGTTAATAAGCTTAATAATGTCTTATTAAGGAATTTCCATATATCAGTTGCTTTTTTGATCACGAAGTTTATTTCAGGTCCAAATGACAATGTGGTATGTATGCATGTTAATATGGCCGAGGTTTTTTATTGGTAATACGCTTTATAAGGTCTTATTGAATTGTTTCCAGACGTTATTTGCTACTTTGATCACGAAGTAGATTTGATGTCCAAATGTCAATGTGGTATGTATGCATGTTAGTATGGCCGATGAGTTAATTTTGTTAATACGCTTTAAAAAGTCTTATTTAGGTGTTTCCAGACGTTTGGTGCTTTTTCGAACTCGTAGTTTTTTTGAGTTCCAAATGAACAAATGGATTGTATGCGTGTAAATATTGCCGAAGGGTTAATTTTGGTAATACGTTTTATAACGTCTTATTGAATTGTTTCCAGACGTTAGTTGCTTTTTTGATCACGAAGTAGAATTGAGGTCCAAATGTCAATGTGGGGTGTATGCATGTTAGTATGGCCGATGGGTTAATTTTGTTAATACGTTTAAAAAGTCTTATTTAGGTGTTTCCAGATGTTTCGTTCTTTTTCGTACTCGTAATTTTTTTGAGTTCCAAATGAACAAATGGATAGTATGCGTGTAAATATAGCCGAAGGGTAAATTTTGGTTATACGTTTTATAACGTCTTATTGCGGGGTTTCCAGACGTTTGTTGCTTTTTTCATCACGAAGTTGATTTGTGTTCCTAATGACCATGTAGTATGTATACATGTTAAAATGGCCAAGTTTTTTTTTGTTAATACGCTTGAAAATGTCTTATTGAATTGTTTCCAGACGTTAGTTGCCTTTTTGATCACGAAGTAGATTTGAGGTCCAAATGTCAATGTGGGGTGTATGCATGTTAGTATAGCCGATGGGTTAATTTTGTTCATACGCTTTTTATAACATCATATTAAGGGGTTTCCAGACGTTTGGTGCTTTTTTCGATTCGAAGTTTTTTTGAGTTCCATATGAACAAGTGGATTGTATCCGTGTTAATATAGCCGAAGGGTTAATTTTGGTAGTACGTTTTATACCGTCTTATTGAGGGGTTTCCAGACGTTTGTTGCTTCTTTTATCTCGAAGTTGATTTCAGGTCCAAATGACAATGTGGTATGTATGCATGTTAGTATGGCCGATGGGTTATTTTGTTCATACGCTTTATAACGTCATATTGAGGGATTTCCACACAATTGGTTTTTTTTTGATCACGAAGTTGATTTGAGGTCCAAATGTCAATGTGGTATGTATGCATGTTAGTATGATCGATAGGTTAATTTTGTTAATACGCTTTAAAAAGTCATATTTAGGTGTTTCCAGACGTTTGATGCTTTTTCGATCTCGAAGTATTTTTAAGTTCCCAAAGAACAAATTGATTGTATGCGTGTAAATATAGGAGAGGGGTTAATTTTGGTAATACGTTTTTTATCGTCTTATTGAGGGGTTTCCATCCATTTGTTGCTTTTTTGATCACGAAGTTGATTTGAGTTCCTAATGACTATGTAGTATGTATGCATGTTAAAATGGCCGAAGGGTTATTTTTGTTAATTCGCTTTATAAGGTCTTATTTGAATTGTTTCCAGACGTTAGTTGGTTTTTTGATCACGAAAACGATTTGAGGTCCAAATGACCATGTGGTATGTATGCATGTTAATATTGCCGAAGGGTTTTTTTTGTTAATAAGCTTAATAATGTCTTATTAAAGTGTTTCCAGACGTTTGGTGCTTTTTCGATCTTGAAGTTTTTTGAGTTCCAAATGACCATGTGGAATGTATGCGTGTAAATATGGCCGAAGGGTTAATTTTGTTAATACGCTATATAACGTCTTATTAAGGGATTTCCAGATGTAAGTTGCTTTTTTGATCACGAAGTTGATTTCAGGTCCAAATGACAATGTGTTATGTATGCATGTTAGTTGGCCGAAGGGTTAATTTTGTTCAAACGCTTTATAACGTCATATTAAGGGGTTTCCAGACGTTTGGTGCTTTTTTGATCACGAAGTTGATTTGACGTCCAAATGAAAATGTGGTATGAATGCATGTTAGTATGGCCGATGGGTAAATTTTGTTAATACGCTTTAAGAAGTCTTATTTAGGTTTTTCTAGACGTTTGTTGCTTTTTCGATCTCGAAGTTTTTTTGAGTTCCATATGAACAAGTGGATTGTATCCGTGTAAATATGGCCGTAGGGTTAATTTTGGTAATATTTTTTATTACGTCTTATTAAAGGGTTTTCAAACGTTTGTTGCCTTTTTGATCCAAAGTTAATTTGAGGTCCAAATGACCATGTGGTATGTATGCATGTTAATATGAACGATGGGTTAATTTTGGATATACGCTTTATAATGTCATATTAATGGGTTTCCAGACGTTTGGTGCTTTTTCGATCTCGTAGTTTTTTTGAGTTCCAAATTCACAAATGGATTGTATGCGTGTAAATATTGCCGAATGGTTATTTTTGTAATACGCTTTATAAGGTCTTATTGAATTGTTTCCAGACGTTAGTTGCTTCTTTGATCACGAAGTCGATTAGAGGTCCAAATGACCATGTGGTATGTAAGCATGTTAATATTGCCGACGGGTTATTTTTGTTAATAAGCTTAATAATGTCTTATTAAGGGATTTCCATATGTTAGTTGCTTTTTTGATCACGAAGTTTATTTCAGGTCCAAATGACAATGTGGTATGTATGCATGTTAGTATGGCCGAAGGGATAATTTTGTTTATACGCTTTATAACGTCATATTAAGGGGTTTCCAGACGTTTGGAGCTTTTTTGATCACTAAGTTGATTTGAGGTCCAAATGAAAATGTGGTATGAATGCATGTGTTAGTATGGCCGATGAGTAAATTTTTTTAAAACGCTTTAACAAGTCTTATTTAGATGTTACCAGACGTTTGGTGCTTTTTCGATCTCGAAGTTTTTTTGAGTTCCCAATGAACAAATGGATTGTATGCGTGTAAATATAGCCGAAGGGTAAATTTTGGTAATAAATTTTTTATCGTCATATTGAGGGGTTTCCAGACGTTTGTTGCTTTTTTGATCACGAAGTTGATTTCAGGTCTAAATGACAAAGTGGTATGTATGCATGTTAGTATGGTCGAGGTTTTTTTTTTGTTAATACGCTTTATAAGGTCTTATAAAGTGTTTCCAGACGTTTGGTGCTTTTTCGATCTTGAAGTTTTTTTGAGTTCCAAATGACCATGTGGAATGTATGCGTGTAAATATGGCGAAGGGTTAATTTTGTTAATACGCTATATAACGTCTTATTAAGGGATTTCCAGATGTTTGTTGCTTTTTTGATCACGAAGTTGATTTCAGGTCCAAATGACAATGTGGTATGTATGCATGTTAGTATGGCCGAAGGGTTAATTTTATTCATACGCTTTATAACGTCATATTAAGGTGTTTCCAGACGTTTGGTGCTTTTTTGATCACGAAGTTGATTTCAGGTCCAAATGACAAAGTGGTATGCATGCATGTTAGTATGGCCGAGGTTTTTTTTTGTTAATACGCTTTATAAGGTCTTATAAAGTGTTTCCAGACGTTTGGTGCTTTTTCGATCTTGAAGTTTTTTTGAGTTCCAAATGACCATGTGGAATGTATGCGTGTAAATATGGCCGAAGGGTTAATTTTGTTAATACGCTAAATAACGTCTTATTAAGGGATTTCCAGATGTGTGTTGCTTTCTTAATCACGAAGTTGATTTCAGGTCCAAATGACAATGTGTTATGTATGCATGTTAGTATGGCCGAAGGGTTAATTTTATTCATACGCTTTATAACGTCATATTAAGGGGTTTCCAGACGTTTGGTGCTTTTTTGATCACGAAGTTGATTTTAGGTCCAAATGAAAATGTGGTATGAATGCATGTTAGTATGGCCGATGGGTAAATTTTGTTAATACGCTTTAAGAAGTCTTATTTAGGTGTTTCCAGACGTTTGGTGTTTTTTCGATCATGAAGTTTTTTTGAGTTCTTAATGAACAAATGGATTGTATGCGTGTAAATATAGCCGAAGGGTTAATTTTGTTAATACGCTATATAACGTCTTATTTAGGGTATTCCGGATGTTTGGTGCTTTTTTGATCACGAAGTTGATTTGAGGTCCAAATTTCAATGTTGTATGTATGCATGTTAATATGGCTGAGGTTTTTTTGTTGGTAATACGCTTTAGAGGGTCTTATTGAATTGTTTCCAGACGTTAGTTGCTTTTTTGATCACGAAGTAGATTTGAGGTTCAAATGACAATGTGGTATGTATGCATGTTAGTATGGCTGATGGGTTAATTTTGTTCATACGCTTTATAACGTCATATTAAGGGGTTTCCAGACGTTTGGTGCTTTTTTGATCACGAAGTTTTGATCACGGATTTGAGGTCCAAATGTCAATGTGGTATGTATGCATGTTAGTATGGCCGATGGGTTAATTTGGTTAATACGCTTTAAAAAGGTCTTATTTAGGTGTTTCCAGACGGTTGGTGCTTTTTCGTACTCGTAGTTTTTTTGAGTTCCAAATGAACAAATGGATTGTATGCGTGTAAATATAGCCGAAGGGTTTATTTTGGTTACACGTTTTATATCGTCTTTTTGAGGGGTTTCCAGACGTTTGTTGCTTTTTTGATCACGAAGTTGATTTGAGTTCTTAATGAGCATGTAGAATGTATGCATGTTAAAAAGGCCGAAGGGTTATTTATGTTAATACGCTTTATAAGGTCTAATTGAATTGTTTCCAGACGTTTGTTAATTTTTTGATCACGAAGTTGATTTGAGGTCCAAATAACCATGTGGTATGTATGCATGTTAATATTGCCGAAGGGTTATTTTTGTTAATAAGCTTATTAATGTCTTGTTAAAGTGTTTCCAGACGTTTGGTGCTTTTTCGATCTTGAATTTTTTTTGAGTTCCAAATGACAATGTGGAATGTATGCGTGTAAATATAGCCGAAGGGGTAATTTTGTTAATACGCTTTATAACGTCTTATTTAGGGGTTTCCATATGTTTGGTGCTTTTTTGATCACGAAGTTTTTTGAGGTCCAAATTTCAATGTGGTATGTATGCATGTTAATATGGCTGAGTTTTTTGTTTGTTAATACGCTTTATAAGGTCTTATTGAATTGTTTCCAGACGTTAGTTGCTTTTTTGATCACGAAGTAGATTTGATGTCCAAATGACAATGTGGTATGTATGCATGTTAGTATGGCCGATGGGTTAATTTTGTTCATACGCTTTATAACGTCATATTAAAGTGGTACTGTCATCTTCAGGAAACTTGGCTAATTAGTTTATTGCATTATTAAAACATATTCTAAGAAGAAGAAAAAATCCAAAAAAAATCGGAAGGGTCCTAAAACAACATTCGCGCTCGCCCCCCATCCTACGTCACAACTGGTATGGCGCTACCTGCTCCGTCCGGTCTATTCAAAGCCTTCCCAGTTTTCTGGACCTTCCCTCAAAATCAGCTCAGTCCTGACTCTTAGCCCGCTTTGTTCACAAGTCAATAAAGTGTGAATATTCAGTGTGTGCTTTTCAGTAATCACTAATCAGTATGTTTTATGTATTTATTAATTATTTTATACATGCATACTAGTACTGTTTGAGAAAGTTCAATTTTTTTTCGTTTTATATATTATTGAGTTGTTTTATTGTGTGTTATTCGTGTGTAAAAACAATATAGTATGTCAATCGTACGATTTCTTTCTTATTAGTTGTGTGGGAAGACAATTAGGTATAATAAAACACTTATAATTCTATGACGGGCACCTGAACGTGTGTAGCAAATAGTTATTTATTTTAGTGTGACAGTGATTTAAAATGGTTCAACATTGTTGTGTGTATAAATGCCATAACAACAATATAAAAAGTGCAAAAGTATCGTTTCACAAATTTCCAAATAAAATTAAGAACCCTGAATTATATAAACAATGGCTACATAAAATCAATCGAGACAAGTTTATACCTAGCGACTATACTACTTTTTGTTCAATTCATTTCTTGGACGATGATTTTGAACCAAAGAGTAAACTGAACATCGGTCCTGTGTATAAACAATACTTGAAGTCATCGGCTGTACCATCCCTAAATTTGACCAATCAGCATAGTGTAACACCACCAAAGCGACGTAAATCCGAGTTCCTAAAAAACAAAGAGAAATCACAACTATTAGAAGAAATCCCCCGCGAACGCGATCATCCTGTCCGTCGAAAGAGAAAGATCAATTCTGATTATCAAGCCATCGACAATATCAATAAGCCATCGACAAGCAAGATTGCTGTGGAGGTAACTGACAGCACACATGTGAGTAACAACGCTGACAATGGACCGCTTTATGTAGACAATGGCACTCAATGTGAGCTCGGAACAGAGACTTTGTATCAATTTTCAACGCCGTACAACAATAGAAACTTCGACACAACACCCAGGCGAACGAGGAACATCGTGGATTACGTGGAAGACTTTGAAACTGAAGACGAATTAGATGATTCGTTCATTGCTGATAGCGTCGATGATTCAGACTCGGACACTGACTGTGAGAGTGATGTTGACGAGAATGAAATCGAAGACAAAGCAACATCTAATGTGTTCCTTGTGTTCTGGCAATGCTTGGCACTATTGTTTCATGTATGCCAAATTTGTGGCAAAAAAGTTATTTCTGTTGAAAAAAGCATGAGGGGCGCAATGTTGACTGTAACAACAAAATGTATTGACAATCACGAATACAACTGGAGATCACAAGAAAAGAGTCGACAAAAATTTCTGGGATCAATCAACATCGCGGCTGCAATTTACACATGTGGTGTCAGCTTTCAAGCGTTCAACTCTTTCGCAAATGCACTCAAGTTACATTTCATGTCGGAGGTGACTTACTACAGGATAGTCAGAACATTCATTCAACCTGCAATTATAAACACATGGAACACCCAGCAAGAGATAAAGATTTTCAACATGTCACACGAAATGAGCAATATTAGGCTGTCTGGTGACGGACAATACGATTCACCCGGATATTGCGCGAAATATGTCACATACTCCGTCATGAACGTTGCCAACAATAAAGTCATCGACTTCATGGTTCTGCAAAGAAAACAGACGATTGGTGACCTCGAGAGAGCCGCGTGTGAGATGCTCTTACAAAATTTGACTTCAATGATAAAAATTGAACTGTTTATTTCCGATCGCCACCGGGGTATAGGACTCGTGATGACCAACAACACAAAGAAATTCGCCACGAGTTCGACGTTTGGCACATGGCAAAAAGCTTGGCCAAACGTATAAAAGCCATCGAAAAATTTTCCCCAGCAATTTCATCCTGGAAATCAAGTCTAAACAATCATCTGTGGTGGTCAGCGCAGTCCTGCGGCGGCGATGATGACATGCTGGTGGAAAAATTTACAAGTTCCCTGAAGCACATGACAAATGTCCATACTTGGGAAGGGAAATCTAAGTTCCACAAGTGTGAACATCCCGAGATATCAGCTGAGGCCGCCGCTGCAACGAGATGGATTGTTCCCAACTCCAGAGACTACCAAACGATATCGAAAGTCATCATGGATGCGACCTTCCTGAACGATTTACGACGCACAAGCAACTTCTGTCACACAGGTTATAAGAACATTATATTATGCGAATTGCTATTGCCCAATGACATTACAAGTTTTCAATCAAATCATATTACCGACTCATTCTGACAAAAATGTATTTGACAAGTGTAACATAGATGATTTTGATCGAGTTTTCAATTTCACTTTATAGGTAAGAATAGCAGTACGTACATGTTTGTAAACAAACTGAAACAAGTAGTTTGTTTCTTAGCTAAAAAATCTTTCTTGATAACCTTATAAATATGAAATTATGAAATAAAACATGAAAAAAAATACTTACAAAAACAATAAAATTAAATCTCAGAAAAACAGATACCTACCTACTGGCAGTAAAATGGTTTATGACGGCTAGACAGGTAGTTTTTGGGATCTTTCGTTGTTTCATGAGTATACTCATACAATTCATTCATACAATCCCTGCATACATTCATAAACAGCCCCAGAAGGTTAAACTTGATCTGAAATTACATGTTGCCATGTTGCCCCATAGGTGCACTCGAGTCTTATCACAACGAGAGATTGAAGTATCTGCCGAAGAGACTGCACTTCTCCTATGACGGAATGGTGACGCGTGGAATTCTCGCGATTCTGGACCACAATGCAAACGTCAGTCGAGAGTGTGTAGGAAAATCGCTAGTGTATTCAAAATCGCAAAAGGACTGGATTTGCAAGAAGAAATATGCCACGAAGTCAACATTGTGGCGTGATGAACTAATCGACAAGATAATGTCAATGGAAACATACGATCCACCGAACACAGACAACACAATCATCATTCCTGATAACATCGCACCTCTACCTAGACCTTCCATAGAGGAAGTCGAGCAGCGACCACGATACGCCCGGTTTGAAAAGATGTGACTTTGGATCGCTGAACCCCGTGAGTGACGACCTGCATGCATTGTCCTAATTCACAGTTAGTGCAATAAAACTTTACCTAGTCGAAGTAATCGGGTTCTTCACCCTCAGCAGCTTTGAATCCAACGTAGACTCCGTCTTCCTCGGGGAACTCGTCTCTGATGGAATTGATCACACACGCTGGGATAACAATGCGTCTATTTTTTCCAAGAGATTCCCAAGCGTTTATCCAGCAAACAAATTGCTTGTATGCAATGTGCCTCCATACTCTGTTCGAGCCTGATTGAAATTTTAGTTTTGTTTCTTTACACTTTGTTTCAGCAATGAATTTGTGTTTAGCCATAATTAAAATATCTACGTTGTGCGCAACACTTGCGAATGAAGTGTGTTGAGTAATGCAGTCATCTTGTATCAGATTTTGCATGGTCTGTGAATGATGACAACAAATAGATTCTGTGGCAGAGGTCATAGCACAGCATAATCCACATTTACACCAAAGAGTGTTTCCAACTCTACCCTCTAGTTCATCAGCTCTTTTCCTATTTGCAACACGTTTGTCTTCAATTGTCTGCTGCTGTTGAACAGACAGCTTAGGTTCGAACAAGTAAGGTCTTATTTCTGACATTTTACAATAATTTAACAAAACAAAACACACAAAATAAATCAAATAAAAATCACTGTTTACATTGACGCGGGTAAATGTGACAGGCAGACTGGAAGGCGCGCGCCAACAATAGCAACTGGCCGGCGGGCGGGCGGGCGGTCAGCTGGCCAGAGGGGGAAGAAGTGAGTCCTGAGGACTAGGGGTGTTTTGTTTCTATACCAGTTTCTACGTCATTCAGTTTGCGCGGCAATTCAAATATCGCATAATTGAACCATGTATAAATCCGTCATCTATGGTTGAATATTTTTTTATTTTTTTTGTAAATGTTTTTGATATAGTAGAACACAAAAAGTGGGTTTTTACCAAGATGTAAGGTCTCCTTTAAGTGGTTTCCAGACGTTTGGTGCTTTTTTGATCACGAAGTTGATTTGAGGTCCAAATGTCAATGTGGTATGTATGCATGTTAGTATGGCCGATAGGTTAATTTTGTTAATACGCTTTAAAAAGTCTTATTTAGGTGTTTCCAGACGTTTGGTGCTTTTTCGATCTCGTAGTTTTTTTGAGTTCCAATTGAACAAATGGATTGTATGCGTGTAAATATAGCCGAAGGGGTAATTTTAGTAATACGTTTTATATCGTCTTATTGAGGGGTTTCCAGACGTTTGTTGCTTTTTTGATCACGAAGTTGATTTGAGTTCCTAATGACCATGTAGAATGTATGCATGTTAAAATGGCCGAAGGGTTATTTTTGTTAATACGCTTTATAATTCTTATTGAATTGTTTCCAGACGTTAGTTGCTTTTTTGATCACGAAGTCGATTTGAGGTCCAAATGACCATGTGGTATGTATGCATGTTAATATTGCCGAAGGGTTATTTTTGTTAATACGCTTTATAAGGTCTTATTGAATTGTTTCCAGACGTTAGTTGCTTTTTTGATCACGAAGTCGATTAGAGGTCCAAATGACCATGTGGTATGTATGCATGTTAATATTGCCGAAGGGTTATTTTTGTTAATAAGCTTAATAATGTCTTATTAAGGGATTTCCATATGTTAGGTGCTTTTTTGATCACGAAGTTTATTTCATATCCAAATGACAATGTGGTATGTATGCATGTTAGTATGGCCGATGGGTTAATTTTGTTCATACGCTTTATAACGTCTTATTGAGGGGTTTCCAGACGTTTGTTGCTTTTTTGATCACGAAGATGATTTGAGTTCCTAATGACCATGTAGAATGTATGCATGTTAAAATGGCCGAAGGGTTATTTTTGTTAATACGCTTTATAAGGTCTTATTGAATTGTTCCAGACGTTAGTTGCTTTTGTGATCTCGAAGTCGATTTGAGGTCCAAATGACCATGTGGTATGTATGCATGTTTATATTGCCGAAGGGTTATTTTTGCTAATACGCTTTATAAGGTCTTATTGAATTGTTTCCAGACGTTAGTTGCTTTTTTGATCACGAAGTCGATTAGAGGTCCAAATGACCATGTGTTATGTATGCATGTTAATATTGTCGAAGGGTTATTTTTGTTAATAAGCTTAATAATGTCTTATTAAGGGATTTCCATATGTTAGTTGCTTTTTTGATCACGAAGTTGATTTGAGGTCCAAATGTCAATGTGGTATGTATGCATGTTAATATGACCGAGGTTTTTTTTTTGGTAATACGCTTTATAATGTTTTATTGAATTGTTTCCAGACGTTATTTGCTTTTTTGATCACGAAGTAGATTTGAGGTCCAAATGTCAATGTGGTATGTATGCATGTTAGTATGGCCGATGGGTTAATTTTGTTAATACGCTTTAAAAAGTCTTATATAGGTGTTTCCAGACGTTTGGTGCTTTTTCGATCTCGTAGTTTTTTTGAGTTCCAAATGAACAAATGGATTGTTTGCGTGTAAATATAGCCGAAGGGTTAATTTTGGTAATACGTTTTATAACGTATTATTGAGGGGTTTCCAGACGTTTGTTGCTTTTTTGATCACGAAGTTGATTTCAGGTCCAAATGGCAATGTGGTATGTATGCATGTTAGTATGGCCGATGGGTTAATTTTGTTCATACGCTTTATAACGTCATATTAACCCAGGTAGCACAATATACCCCCCTACATCAGCCCAATATTGGCCCCACAATGTTTACATCGGGTACACCGGCCGAGATTCCCGTTATTCAGCCATTATTGGTTCCAGCTTAGTATCTTTATATTGGTCCGATGTAATCAACCCAATGCTGGACCATTATTGGTTCAACTATATTTGCCCATTATATGCTAACCAATCTATTCCCTATATTGGTATCGTGATGTTGGGTCAATATCATACACCCAATAATGGTAAAATATTAGATGGGGATATTGGGAGAACATTGTTACACCAATATTTGACCCACATTGGTATTTGGATATTGGATCTACTAGGAAAACGCTCCGTGTAACGCGTTGATGAGCGAGCACCGATTCGCACGACATCGCCAATCGAGCCCGATCCATTAATCAAAGAAAACTTACTACATTATTACCAAATTTCCTTACAACTTTCCATAAACACTCTGGAACAATTAAACAGACCAATGCCATAAATTTGATACATTTCCATCAATCTCTTTGGACAGATATTCAAAAGACTTAAAATAGCAATACGTCTGTAAATTCTTGACCGATTGGGCTGGAATATGTAAAATATAATATGTATCTAGTCGAAACGTTGTTTTTTAAGTGAAACATGATCCATATCCAGAAAACAAGTATTTTAGATACAGATAATACCAACCTAATACCAATGTATATTACATACTATACATATTGCAAACAAACATTATGTATTGCAATATGATCACTCGATCAACATAAAGGAATCTGTTTTTCATTGAAACTGAGAATAGCCATCTATAAACTTTGCTTTGCTATAGCCTACATAGAACAACCCAGAATGCAGTGGAATTTCTGTTTTTAAATGTCATTTCTGACAGATTCAAAACTTTAAAATTGCCAATAAGTGCATAAGTTCTATACTGATTGGGCTGAAAAGTTGTAAAATAATTGAAAATGGTACTCTCAATGGTCATGCAAATTTTGAGCTCGATCTGACCATTTTGATTTTTGGCCAATCAGAAGATATGTTTTTAATTGAACCAATCAGAATGCAGATCTCAAAAACAATCCCAGACTGAGTTACAATGATATTAGTATGTGTGCAAAATTTCAGCTCGATCGAAAATAAAATGTGGCCAGCATCGTCGGGAAACACACACACACACACACACATACACAAAAAAACAGAGAAAGTGTCCAAAAGAGCCGAATGGAGACGCTCGCTACGCTCGCTCAATAATGGTACTCTAATATCGGCATAATAATGGCTCACATATAATGGTTTTATATCGCTATGCCAATAATGGCATATATTGGTACCCATATAATGGCTTTATATCGTATTGCCTATAATGGCATATATTGGCACCCATATAATGGCCCGATGAAATTAATTCAAGATCGGCTTAATGTTGGTTACACGATATTGCAAAGATGTTGCAAACCCAATAATGGGCATAGATTGGCATTACAATCTTGGCCCAAGTTCTGTACTAGACATCGGCCCAATATTTGGCCATTATATCTGAACGAATGTCAAATATAAGCACCATCTAGGGGCTGTGCATAAAGGACGTCACGCTAAAAATGGGATATTTTGACACCCCCCATCCCCCCTGTCACGCTGTGTCACACTTTTCGAGACCCCCCCCCCCCTAAAAGGACGTCACAAATCTGTCTCTACCCCCCCTAAAGTAGAATATTTTTTACTGTAAGATGTATCAGAATTTATCGTTTTTAGCGAAATTTCCGGTCCCGACATATCAACTGAAATTTAAAATGTTTGAAAATATCTATATCAAAACGTGACGTCCTACTGCCTCCAGTACCCCCCCTCCCCCCTGTCACACTGTGTCCCATACTGGTGCACCCCCCCTCCCCACCTGAAGCGTGACGTCCTTTATGCACAGCCCCCTAGGAGCTAAGAAGAAAACTAAAGCTCTTAGTTCCTATTTTACACATGCCGTGCGCTCCTCGAGGACCTCGTAAACGAAAAACCACTCTTTTCATCATGAATTGCAAGATAATACATTTTCATCTAGTAGTTCAATCTACTTGCGCATCTGCTAATGAGTATAAACACAATTCAATGTTATATTAGTTTGAAGAGTGCGGCAGCAGCTGTGTATCAACCAACTGACTTAGTTCATAAGCAGCCCTTCATTCCTTACCCCTCGTTACGACTGGACTTTAGGCAACTAATGTATCTTCTATGCGCGAGGGGCTGCATATCCGGCACAATGTTTAAAACAGACATCACACTGTAGCCGCGTCAGTAACCTCGGCCGCTGACAGCGTCCACCTTAACACCACGAGCAGGTCGTGGTGTGTCTTTGCCTAGTGGCTAGCTCAGACATAGATAGGTCGATGGGTTTGAGCATAGAAAAACAATTTATTAAACAGAGTAGGAACTAGGAGACTACAAAGATGTTCGGCAGTGGTTACTCAGTACAACTCAATACTCAGAATTACAAAAGAAATAATCCACACAGGTGGTTTTATTATACAAAACCATCAACTCAAAAGAGTTACTGAACTGAACAGGCATAAAATAAATAGCACATGGTTTGGGTAGAAAAATGCAAATGGCCTCCGGCCCATGAAGTTACTAGATTAAACAAGAAAGAAAAGTAAATAATTAAATAATACAGTGTGGCAATGCCAACACTTACCTCGAGAGCCTCCTCGACAGATTACTAAACACTAGAGTCAAAATGGGCTAGCACTTTGGTTCGAGAACCTCCGTGCACATTTACTCTGGTACCTTCTTTACCTTTCTCATACGTACTCAAATTGTGGAAAGCATAAAGTAGCTGTATAATAATGGAATTTCGAAATACAGATCTAAACAGAATAATGGTCTATCCGAGACGAAAACCGAAGAGAACGAACAGGACGTCTTGATCAGAGAACGCCCCTCAAGAAAACCACGAGGTTGGCAAAACGTCGGTAGCAAGCAAGACAGTCAAACGCCTCAAACTCACAAACTGAATCGAATGAACGAAACCAGCTTGGCTCTACAAATAGACTAAGGGCAAGACTTCTTAGCAAAAACACAAATGAAAGTCTAAGAAAACATTCATAGACTAAAACTGACAGGCGTGAGCCGTATGTGAATCTACTTTACCATGCTTCCTGGTTTACCCTGGCTCGCGGAGTTCACGTCCAAACCCCTCGGTAGACGACACGAAAAGACATCGAGGGAAGTTACATGATTTACGAGCAAAACAAAATATCATCCCTTACATTACATCCGGTAATGGAAAATTACCTGTACAACGTCAGAATGACAGCTCGCATCAAAACCTACAAGGTCGGACCATGCTACTTGACCGAGCAGTGGCGCTATCCCACGGCCGAACAGATAACTAACAGTAAAAGAGTGGGAAAATACAAAACCCAATAGGTGGAATAGATGTTAGATAGGTAATAGTTTTTTAAACTGTTACAATTCCCCCCTTCTTCCTAAAGAAAATTACTCTAATTTTCTTAAGTTAGACAACAGGTTTCAGATCTTTAACATGCCATTTTCCAACGTCGCGCTGGGTTGAATCTTCAAGACGGTAGACGAGCGGAGAGATCTTCATCTTAACTTTGAACGGGCCGTGAAATCGTGGAGCGAGTTTCGCAGCGAAGCCTTTCGCAGCGTCGGAGAGGTCGTAGTTCCTCTTCCAGACCATATCACCTAGCTCGAACTCCAGATGACGACGTCGCAGGTTGTACTGGTGACGGTACCTGCGGTGGGCAACAGCTAGTCGTTCGCAAACATCTGTAAAAACAGCTTTTAGATTTTTGATCCTCTCAACATGGTCTACCACTAGAGTATTAAACCGGGTTTGAATCACTTCAAGGTCATGAAGTACAGCGTTCTTCTCTGTGGTAACAGCATCAGCATCATTCGTAACTAACCGCAAGCGTCTGTTGATGAAATGGAATTTCAAGTCAATGGTTCTCTTTGTATCATCTGCCCCTTCATAAGTCTCAACGAGATCCCTTATTTCGACAATTTTAACCCTAATCAAGGTTAACTCAGCAAGAGAATCTGCCTCAGTCATCATGAATGAACAATATTATCGAAAAGTAAGGTTAGTGTGCGATACACCGCTCACCGTAGTTCGAGTCGCAGTCGTAAGCGAAGAGAAGTCAATCGAAGCGAAACGATGCTCGTAACTCGAAGTCTTGAATTGTAGTTGAAGTTCGTGGTTCCCACGTTGTAGCATCAATTGTAGATTGTAGCTCGGGCCCTCACGTTGGCTGCGCCAATTGTAGCCGCGTCAGTAACCTCGGCCGCTGACAGCGTCCGCCTTAACACCACGAGCAGGTCGTGGTGTGTCTTTGCCTAGTGGCTAGCTCAGACATAGATAGGTCGATGGGTTTGAGCATAGAAAAACAATTAATTAAACAGAGTAGGAACTAGGAGACTACAAAGATGTTCGGCAGTGGTTACTCAGTACAACTCAATACTCAGAATTACAAAAGAAATAATCCACACAGGTGGTTTTATTATACAAAACCATCAACTCAAAAGAGTTACTGAACTGAACAGGCATAAAATAAATAGCACATGGTTTGGGTAGAAAAATGCAAATGGCCTCCGGCCCATGAAGTTACTAGATTGAACAAGAAAGAAAAGTAAATAATTAAATAATACAGTGTGGCAATGCCAACACTTACCCCGAGAGCCTCCTCGACAGATTACTAAACACTAGAGTCAAAATGGGCTAGCACTTTGGTTCGAGAACCTCCGTGCACATTTACTCTGGTACCTTCTATACCTTTCTCATACGTACTCAAATTGTGGAAAGCATAAAATAGCTGTATAATAATGGAATTTCGAAATACAGATCTAAACAGAATAATGGTCTATCCGAGACGAAAACCGAAGAGAACGAACAGGACGTCTTGATCAAGAAAACCACGAGGTTGGCAAAACGTCGGTAGCAAGCAAGACAGTCAAACGCCTCAAACTCACAAACTGAATCGAATGAACGAAACCAGCTTGGCTCTACAAATAGACTAAGGGCAAGACTTCTTAGCAAAAACACAAATGAAAGTCTAAGAAAACATTCATAGACTAAAACTGAAAGGCGTGAGCCGTATGTGAATCTACTTCACCATGCTTCCCGGTTTACCCTGGCTCGCGGAGTTCACGTCCAAACCCCTCGGTAGACGACACGAAAAGACATCGAGGGAAGTTACATGATTTACGAGCAAAACAAAATATCATCCCTTACATTACATCCGGTAATGGAAAATTACCTGTACAACGTCAGAATGACAGCTCGCATCAAAACCTACAAGGTCGGACCATGCTACTTGACCGAGCAGTGGCGCTATCCCACGGCCGAACAGATAACTAACAGTAAAAGAGTGGGAAAATACAAAACCCAATAGGTGGAATAGATGTTAGGTAGGTAATAGTTTTTTAAACTGTTACAACACTGCTACCTGCTACAGACAATAGGCCCCAAGAATCCCAATCCATTCAACTTGTCAAGTATCAATATTCTAAGAAACCATGTATTTACAACATATTATTTATATGTTCACTTTTTTCAACACACAATGCATGTGAATTAGTTTATTTCATTGAAAATTATATTTAGCTATATTTACCAGAGTTTTATAAGCATACTTATATCTAGTGGAGCGGTCGCTCCACGCCAGCCAAGTCGTACGGCGCACACACTCTCAAATAAAGGCTGGAGCAAACCCACTTTTACTGTAAGCATCAAAGTGGCATTTTCGGCCTACTGGATCTTAAAATTGGGAAATCTCACATTGTTGCGATATATCTTAATTTCGAGCTATGGCCCACCCTACAACATATACCAAATTTGGGAACAATAGGTTACGCCCTTTGCACGCTAGAGGGCCGTGAAAACAGTGTTTTAGGGCGGTTTTCATAATAATAATCAGTAATAATCTCAGTAGTAGTAGTAGTAGGCTGGAGCTAAAATCCGGTAAACAGGCCACAGCCTAAACAGCTGAACCGATTGATCTCACATTTTTACCACGTGTGCACTTTTGGCGTCTGATTTAACCTTCACCCCATGAATTTTTTGTGCCGCCATTTTGAAACCGGAAGTAACGTCATATCTCAACAACGGCTAGACCGATTGGAACGAAAATAGCGCCAAACGATTCGGACGGTCATCTATATGGATAATCAATAGCAACAGACTAAAATTTATGTTAACGAAACCGGAAATGACGTCATGAAATTTAATTCATCGATTGGCATTTCGGCAACAAATTTGATCCAATTATTTTGATATTTATGTAACGTATGTTCTTTTGTGATATTATTTTACTTGATATAAAACCAACCGGAAGCCGCCATTTTGAAACCAGAAATGACATCATATCTTAATAACGTCTTAATAGATTTAAACGAAACCAACGCTAAACAATTAAGACGGTCAACTTTATGTATTATCATCAATAATATTTGCAGTTTCCCATACTGAAACCGGAAATGACGTCACACATTTTAAAAATCGCACAAATTTACATTTTGATGCAATAAATATACTATTTGAGACTGCTTATAATAAAATGAAATCATGTTTAAATTATAATTCAAGAGGTCAGTGATTTCAGCAGCCATTTTGAAATCGGAAGAAACGACGTAATATCTCGAAAACTGGTTGACAGATCGGTATGAAACTAGTGCCAAACGATTCGGAAGGACATCTCTATGGAATAGGACCAGTCAAACTAGAATTTTCCTATTTATGAGGCCGGAAATGACGTCATTCAAATTTATAAATCATTATAATCCCCTCCTATACAATAAATACATATTCAGAAAGCTAAAAATGATACACATCATTTATAGTTATAAATTCTATGTGGCAGTGCAGAAAGTTCAGCGGCCATTTTGAAAACCGACGTGTTGCCATATCTCGGAACTGGGTTGACCGATTGGAATGAAACCTTTGTTTTTTTCATGAGAATAACCAAATTGTAAAGGGTAATTTTTTTAAAAGGATTTAGTAATTGTTCATGTGATATGTGTTACACGTAAGTTGTAAGAATAAACTAAAAAAAGTAGTGATATCCCCATAAAAAACACTCCGTGTAAAAATACCAGCCAAGTCTCTAACTAAAAAAAAAGCTATGAAATCTTAAAATTCTGCACTGAAAAGTAGTGATATCAAAAAATTAGCCAAGTCAAAACTTTATTTGAAAATCAAAAAATACTTGGCGCATCGTTTTTTTAGGGCATTATAGGTATACTATGTATATGTATATTTCATGTATAATTTATAATTGGCTTATACTTCCAAGCTATTTATGTACACGATGCGCCAAGTATTTTTTGATTTTCAAATAAAGTTTTGACTTGGCTAATTTTTTGATATCACTACTTTTCAGTGCAGAATTTTTAGATTTCATTATTTTTTTTAAGTTGAAGAGACTTGGCTGGTATTTTTACACGGAGTGTTTTTTATGGGGATTCAAAGTTACACTAGTTCATACTATACACTATAGTGTATACTTGTGCACTACATGCATAAGTAATAGCAACGACAATTACGAATTGGGTATAGTTGTTTAGCTATTTTTTAAACGTATTGGCTACGAATTACTATTAGCATTGATTATTTGGCGCTGATAACCTCGCTGTTAAGAGCCACAAATCATATCATCTTTTTACTTATATGATTATTTAACTTAAATATATTTACATATTTATTATGGTTGGTTTTATTTATCGAATGAAAATTTTTGGGATGATATTAAATTCGGGGGTATACCTAATTTTGCCGTCTATATTGAAAAGAAATTTGGGTGTAAAAACATTCGTTTCCATGCCGGTGTCAATGGAAAGTGAGATTTCTCCCCCCCCCCCCCCCCCCCCCCCAATTACTATCAAGCAGCCTATTCGTCCCTTTTATTGACAGACAATGCATCTATTATTACTATTCTGTGCAACATTCTTTCACGCAAATACGCGTACAACTCAAATCGAAGTACATTCTTATTCTAACGTTTAAAGTTTTATTTTATTTTGTAATAGTCAAATGGCAAATTAAATTGCATTCATGACACATCGCGCAATGTAATGTCAGGTGCCTTTATCAGCCTCGTGTATGCTCAAAAGAATTTCTAGATTTTACTATGATTTTACTCTACACTGCAAGTGGCCAGAGTCTACTGGATACCGTTCAGTTTCAGTTTCAGTTTGAATATTCTTTATTAGTACCTAACAAAATAAAATTACAATTTTCTACAAACTCAGCCCCGTAGCCATAATGGCTAGTCTGGGGCAACATTTTAACACAAAACATAATTTTTCTTATGGAATACAAAGATACATATTAAATTATACTACTGAAAAAAATAATCGTTGAAATTACACATTGAAATTCATTGACATACAAACATTGAAATAATTACTATCAATAGTGAATAATAGATCAACTTCATTGAAAGAAATGCAAAATCAAATAGGGAAAAAACAATGAAACTCTTTTATGACCAATATTATCAACCATATTTCCTTACTCATGCTTAATTTCATATTTTATAAGATCATTAGATTATTAGCACACGGTCTTGTGGTGTTGAGGACGAGATTATCTACTTACATACACAATTTCTTTTGAGCATGGGGCTGGAAATCAATAACGAAATCTTTTCGGCTTGAATTCGATTCACTACGCCAAAATGAATTCGACACTCTTCTTTCGCCCAAAACGGATTGGCTGCTGGTCAGGTTCCTTGACAATAAATCCTTGCTATTATCAATGAAATGGGAGCTCACCTACTAGATTTAGATAATGCATTAGCACAGACTTCAAGGGATGATACCCTCAAACCTTTAACGGACAATCCTTTTCTTTCGAGGTACCGTTTATTATTTGTTTGAGTGTACCTATTTTTTCAAATATGCAATAAAGATACAACATGATTCATTGCACAAGATTATGGCTTTATTTATTTAGATTAGAAATATGATTTTTTGATAGTACATATTGAATGTTTTACTCTTAATATATAAGTTTAAATGTGATTAACGTTTTTCTTTATTTACTAAAAACTGTTTAAAAACTACAGCATGTGCTGCATAACTTGCAACCCTACTAACCGGTGGTGCGTGTAATTTTTTTTTCAATTACACTAGGACAGTTTTTGAGCAAAAAAATTAAGCTCATTCAAAATTCAAAATTTGTGTTAATTTTAACTCAATTCGTATAATTTGGATGCGTTTTGGAACTGGAAAACCTAAAAATTGTGTTTACTTCAGATTTCAGAATATATTTGTATAGAGTACACCCAATAGACCAGGTTGCTAGGTAACAGACCCAATCTTGTTTATCTCACTGGCCCACAGGATTTTTTAAAATAGTTTAATCGTATTTTAAACATAGTTCAGTAAGGTAGAAATTGAAAAGAAAGACAGAAATTGTATCAAACAAATTAAGGAAATTTTATCAAGGAATATATTGATTATTTATTATTTATATATTGAAATCGTCTGTGCGCCAGTGAGATTTTGGTCAGCTGTGACATCATATGGAGACACTTTATACTTTTTTAGAATCATAAACAAAAGATTAGTCAGAAATTAGTTATTACCAAAAGTATCTTAGGAGAGTGGAAAAAAGCATTCAGTTTCCTTTCAAAAGAGCAAACAAAACATAATGCATGTTATTTATTTAAATTTTGTCTTGAATATTATTTTTCCTTTCTCTGAGGAATTCCATGTGAATCCCATGGGACACCACCTCGAACAGAATTTCACAGAAAACATATACTTAAAAGCAAAACACGGTCCAATAAATCAATACTCAGTCGAAAGACAAATGCTGGGAAGGTAATCTACCACGACCGCCTCTTTCCTACCTTCCATCCTTACCTAAAAGTCTATACTCAAGGCCTATACTCTTCATCATCATCATCTCCCAATCATCATCATTACCATGCGTCCGTCGCCATTAGCCTCGCTGCAGAACAGTGCGACGTTAAACTCTACTATAAAACAACAGATTAAGGCGGCGCATGCACGCGGCCGTTTAGCAAATTGAGAGAGAACAATTGTTTCATAAATTAGTGTAACTTTGATCCCAGAAAAAACACTCCGTGTAAAAAAGGCAGCCAAGTCTCTTTACTTTAAAAAAATTCAACACCGAAAAGGAGTGATATCAAAAAAGGAGCCAAGTCAATGACATTTCCAAATATTTAATCGTATCTTTGAAATAAAAGTATAAACACCGAGAAATACTTTACAAAAGGACTTGGCGCATCGTTTTTTTAAAGACATCATTCTATCCTAAAAGTGGACAGAAATTTACAAGTAGGTACATTGTCCTCTTTCTATTAGAGCCATGTATCTATGATACAAGCTACTTTTAGTAATGACTATTTTATAGTTTTGTCAATTGCGATAGTCTGATAGAAGAAAGATTTCATGCTGTAATAGATAAGTAATATAAGGGTGGAATAATCAAATAACAAGGAAGTGGGCTCAATATGTTGATATTAGAAGGGTATATTTTCATAATTTGATTTTTACTGAGGAAATCATGAAACGTTGTCAAATAATTACTAACTATCTATGGAACACTATTATATATTTTTGAAGTGTCAAGTGTATCAAGTTAAAATGTTTAAAGAAATTCAATGTGCCGTCACGTACTTTGTGAAATGTATTGTTATAAAATGCGGATTAATAGAAATGTGTTTCATGATGAGAAGGTATAACGCATGAGACTTAATTAATTGACCACGAAACAATATTACGAAGATGACTATTGTGTATTTTTTACAAACATAGTCAACAAGTTTCATCGTGTACAAATTCAAATAGAAAATATTTTATAGTAGGTATATATAATATGTAATTAAAAGATGTGTCCCTATTATTCTAAAAATTCTAAATTACGGTTGTATATAAATGGCATGCTTATGCCAATACTGTATGTAAAAGGTAATAAAAATAACACTATGAATCACTTCTGATCAAAACCTAACTCTTGCATATTTATTCCCTCATTTGCTTAGTTCCTTCAAATTTAAACTTTTTGATATGTTAGTTATACCTACAATTCATTATTATTTTATAAAATTATAGCATAGGTACCTACATTTTCTTTAAATTCGCGATTCTCGGAAAAGGTATACTTATTGAGCGAGCGTAGCGAGCGTCTCCTTTCGGCTCATTTGGCACGGACCTCTGTTTTTTTTTTTTTTTTTTTTTTTTTTTTTTTTTTTTTTGTTGGGTGAGGCTGTGCAGGTCAGAGTTTTTCTTCGATCGATCTGAAATTTTGCACACATGTAGAAACAACCTTTTCTGTTTGCAGGCCCCAAATTTTTTTAAAATCCATTCATTGGTTAAAATTTAAATAAATATCTCCTGATAGGCTGAAAAATGAAAACGGTCTTCGATAATTCAGATCAAACTCATATTTTGCATGATCATTAAGACCAACATTGTCTCTTATTTTACAAAATTTCATCCCAATCAGTTAAGAACGTATGAACTTATTAACATTTTTAATATCTGTCAGTAATGAAGTATCAAAATGAATGTTTTCCAGTGCCAATTGGATTGAATCTGATTTGTTTTATTTTAACCAGGGTTCTTAGATGCTTAGATGTTATTTTCAAGTTTCAATGAAAAGCATAATAATATGTTGTGTTGATTGAGTTATCATATTTCAATTCAATTTGGATGTATATGTTTTCTGTGCTTGTGTACGCATTTCCGGTTCGAGAATTTGCATGTCCCCGTGCTCGCTCACCAACGCGTTACACTGAGCGTTTTCCTAGTATGTAATATAGAGTGTACCTAATAGTTCGGTTTTGATTCGAAGCTCCTTAATTTTCACTCAAACTGTCACATGTTATCTCGATTCATACATTCGAAAGGATTAAAAAAAAAAAAAAATTTAACGCTGGTAAATTTACCTTTATTTACCGGTAAATTTGACCGGGTGCCATCCCTAAATACAAGATGTATAATGTTCCATAACTTTTGGACAACTTCCTTGGATAAGTTGAAGAAAGAAAATGTTATATAATCTATAATATATTAATATTATATATAATCGACCAAAAATAAATTAAGCATTCTTTTTTAACCTGACTACTTTGTCTTCCTCATTTTGGAGACTAATATCATGCAATAATAGTATCTTGGGTAGGTAAAGGTACCTATTTAAAATATTTCTAAAATCAATCACCAATGTTCCTTGATAGATCTCAACACATGCTCTCCATGATCAACGAATTATTGCAACACTTTCCATAACAAATAAACAAAAACTCACACCAAGATATTAATATCTTCCTTCATTCGCATAACAGTGCATTGCATGAATAATATAATAATATATATTATATATTATTAATAATCGAAACTATTATGGAAAGGAATCTGAAACTTGTAAACATTAGGAAAAAGAGTTACAAATTATTAAAGTAACAGTTGAAAAAACAGATTAAACCAAACGAAATTAACGTGTTTGATGAATTAATTAGGAATTACTATGTAGGAATGAGGTGAATTTATGATTATTTATGAATTTCTTAATAAACATTAATCTATGTTTTATACGAATTTGTCTTGTATCTGTGTGAATTTATGTACATTTCGTTTAACGACATTAACGGAGTTAACATTTCCAATTCATCGTTGGAAATTCAGTCACAATAGCTTTTCCCTCAATATCTCTTCTTGAAACCGCGTCTCTATAAGATACATGCTTTACTTAATGGAGTAATCTTTACCCAGAAAAAAACACTCCGTGTAAAAAAGGCAGCCAAGTCTCTTTACTTTAAAAAAATTCAACACCGAAAAGGAGTGATATCAAAAAAGAAGCCAAGTCAATGACATTTCCAAATATTTAATCGTATCTTTGAAATAAAAGTATAAACACCGAGAAATACTTTACAAAAGGACTTGGCGCATCGTTTTTTTAAAGACATCATTCTATCCTATAAGTGGAAAGAAATTTACAATTAGGTACATTTTCCTCTTTTTTTTAGAGCCAGTATCTATGAATCAAGCTACTTTTAGTAATGGCTATTTTATAGTTTTGTCAATGGCGATAGAAGAAAGATTTCATGTTGTAATAGATAAGTAATGTAAGGGTGGAAGAATTAAATAACAATTGGAAGTGGGCTCATTTATATTTTTATAGCACTGTTAATATGGTGATATTAGAATGGTATCTTTTCATAATTTGATCTTGACTGAAGGAATTCATGAAACGTTGTCAAATAATTACGAACTGTCTTTGGAACACTATTATATATTTTTGAAGTGTCAAGTGTATAAAGTTAAAAAATTTAAAGAAATTCTATGTGCCGTCTCTGTGTACTTTGTGAAATGTATTGTTATAAAATGCGGATTAATAGAAATGTATTTCATGATGCGAAGGTATAACGCATGAGACTTAATTATGTTGACCACGAAACAATATTACGAAGATAACTATTGTGTATTTATAGAAAACATAGGCAACAAGTTTCATAGCGTATATATTCAAATAGAAAATATTTTACAGTAGGTATGTATAATATGTAATTGAAAGATGTGTCCCTATTATTCAAAAAATTCTAAATGACGGTTGTATATAAATGGCATATGCTTATGAATAGAAAAATGTCTTTAAAAAAACGATGCGCCAAGTCCTTTTGTAAAGTATTTCTCGGTGTTTATACTTTTATTTCAAAGATACGATTAAATATTTGGAAATGTCATTGACTTGGCTTCTTTTTTGATATCACTCCTTTTCGGTGTTGAATTTTTTTAAAGTAAAGAGACTTGGCTGCCTTTTTTACACGGAGTGTTTTTTTCTGGGATATCACTTCTTTTGTTAGTTTATTCATACAGCTTGTAGCACATGTCCTACCAAGGACTAATTTCTTTAAAAAAATACGCCTCAACCGATTTGGTTAGTAAGAAAAGTTGCATTTGGTACAAGCTTAAAATGATTATCCAAGAAGAATAGTCTGAGTTTCGTTACAATCTGTCCAGACGTTTTCGATATCTGACTTCACTTCCAGTTTAAAAAATGGCGCTCAATAATACTGCCGCCTTGAATTCATAAAAGTGCAACATAATTGCATAATTAAGCTGCAATCTCGGCAGTTGTTTTCGATATATGACGTCACTTCCGGTTTTGAAATAGCGGCCGAAAATAATGTCATCTTGAATCCATAAATATAAGGGCTATATAATTACATAATTTAGTTGCAATCGGTACATCTGTTTTCTATAAATGACGTCACTTCCTGTTTTAAATATGGCGGCCAGAAATAATGTTGTCTTGAATTCATAATTATAAGTCCAACATAATTAGATAATTAAGTTGCAATCGGTACAGCCGTTTTCGACATATGACGTCACTTTCGGTTTTAACAATGGCGGTCGAAAATAATATCGTCTTTAATTCAAAAATATAAGTCCTACATAATTACATAATTTAGTTGCAATCGGTACAGCCGTTTTCGATATATGACGTCACTTCCGGTTTTAACAATGGCGGTCGAAAATAATGTCGTCTTTAATTCAAAAATATAAGTCCTACATAATTACATAATTTAGTTGCAATCGGTACATCCGTTTTTGATATATGACGTCACTTCCGGTTTAAACAATGGCGGCCAAAAATAATGTCGTCTTGAATTCATAATTATTAGTCCTACACAATTCCAAAATTTGGTTACAATCGATACAGCCGTTTTCGATATATGACGTCACTTCCGGTTTTTGCAAATGGCGGCCGAGTACACCGCAATCTTGAATTTATAATTATTCACAATGTATGTTTCTAAATATCTATTTAAAAGTATAGATTGGGGAATTGAGTGTCATTTAGCATATTAATGGCGTCATTTAGCATATTCATGACGTCATTTCCGGTATAGGTAATAAGAAAACAATCTAGTTCTATCTAGTTGATACTTCATGAATGACCTTCTGAATTCTTTAGCGCTAATTTCCGTCAAATCGGTCATGCCGTTTTCAATATATGACGTCACTTCCGGTTTCATTTAGTGGTTCCTGCCGCCATTTCCGGTACCGTTTATTTGTATATTCATTTATCCCAATTGATTTTTCAAAAAGATTGCAGAATGCATAGACAGGAGCTAGTTCAGTGGCAATCGGTACAGGTGTTTTCGATATATGACGTCACTTCCGGTTTCAGAAATGGCGACCGAGAACACTGTATTTAAATTATAATTATTTTGTATTTTCTATGTTACAATGTAAGATAATTATATGTGTATTTAAAGTATAATTTGATGAAATAAGCTAAATATTGCAAATTTATGACGTCACTTCCGGTTTAGAATATAAGAAAATTATATTTTTAAGTAACATACTTCATATAGATGACCATCTAAATCGAATGGCGCTAATTTCGTTCTAATCGGTCCAGCCGTTTTTCATATATGACGTCACTTCCGGTTTAAAAATGGCGGCACAAAAAATCACAAGAGGCAAGGTATCATCAGACGCCAAAAGTGCATATGTGGTAAAAATTTCAGGTTGATCGGTTCAGCCGTTTAGGCTGTGGCGGTGACAGCGACCTTTTCTGATATCATCTGAAGAAGAAGAAGAAGAAGAAGAAGAAGAAGAAAGCGGTGTAATTTCACGATTTTCACTGCCCTCTAGGTCGTAAACGGCATGACTGGTTGTTGTCGCGTGATGTATATGTTGTCAGGTGGGCCATAGCTCAAAATTAAGACATTTCACAACAATGAGAGATTTTCCATTGTTGAGATCCAGTTGGCCGAAAATGCTATGTTGTTGCTTACAGTAAAAGTAGTTGGTCTGCTCCTCAGTTTATATAGGCATTTACGGTATATGTAGAGTGACTGTGAGTGTACGGTAAGACTTGGCTGAGTGGAGCGACCGCTCCACTAGATGTAAAATTATGATCAACTCAAACTTACTTAAATGTACAAAACAAGCGATTTTTTTAACAAGGTTCTGGTTCTTGTTTAAACTCAAACGTTTAAGTGATTTTTTTCTGGGGCTTAACGTCGCACTGTTCTGCAGCGAGGCTAATGGCGACGGATGAATGATTATGATGATGATTGGGAGATGATGGTGAAGAGTGGGTAAGGATGGAAGGTGGGAAGGAGGCGGTCGTGGCCTATTAGTAGGATACCTTCCCAGCATTTGCCTGTCGACTGAGGGAATATCACGGAAAAAAAACAGTCAGGAAGAACGGCCGTGGGAATCGAACCCGGGCCTCCGGAATACAAGTTCAAAGAGTTACAACTCAGCCATACCTGTTCCGTAAAAAAACTCAAACGTGCGTTATTTAAACACTGGTATAAACGATTTTTCAACGTCTTAATTGTAGGTAACTTTTTTCGCATCAATCGAATATTTCTGAAAACTGCACATATTACATTTCTTATTTGTTCTATAACATGTAAAAGTTTCAGCCCTTTCTCTTTTAAAGTTTTGATATAGCGACCTTTAAAACATGGGGGATTTATTTTCGGTATATTCTATGATTATAAAAATTTGGTAGAAGATTTCGTTGCTATGATAATTTATTGCATGTATGCAAAGGTTATATGCATGCAATTGCATACAACTTTACCTGCTAAACTACATAAATCAATTTTCCGGTGAAACCAACGGACCTAGGTCTATGAAAATCAGTATGTAAACGATCATGAGAGTAATCTATTGTGAAATAATGGATCTGATGCGTTTCCTTGAATGACATTGTATTGCGAAAATAACAGACAAACAGAAAGATAATACGAAGACAAAACAAAACAATAATATAAATACATAAAAAAACAAAGCCACAAGTTTCAAGAAAAATTATTTTAAAAAAATGTTCCAAATAACAACCTTTTGGACATCCATTGAACAACACGCTTGTAAAATTTGACGTCAATTAGTTCACGCGTTTGTTCTCCATTCGCTACTGATTAGTGATTGAACATACTCGATCACTTGATCTTCAATCTTGAACATACCGGCAATGAGTTATCATAAATAAACAAGAATTTAGGATCAGACTGATCATGTAAGCATATCCTATATAAGATACACTATCACTTATGGAACATTTTATAATTCTTAATTTTCTCCAACGACCGAGGGCTAATAAATAAATTCATTCCACTCAAAAAAAATGTTAGATTAAAGCACCGTCGTAATGAAGTGTCACAATGGCGCAGTGTTGGATAAGATACTTGTCAAATTTATCATTGGTATTATAGTTGCAGTTACTGAATTTCATTAGTAACAGAGTAACACTAACACAACACCTAGACACACACAGCTATAGGAACTTGACATTGACAGTAACTTTGAAAATTGAATAAATGTGAAATTTCAAATTTTTCATACAAATCTTTTGAGAATTCTAAGAGCAATGTACTTTTTACAAACATTTTATATGGTTGTTTTGAATAATTGTCAAATTTCAAGTTTATTTCAATATAAAACTATCACTGCTCTTTTGACGCACTTGATCCGATGTCTTCCTCTCTTTCCAAGGATATCATAAAGCAGCAACATTACACGAATATTAATTCGTATGCAATAGCGTTCTTCTAGTTTAAAATACATTTCGGTGCATAATCTGTTCTAAGAAAATGGACTTGATTGTTCTATTTATGATCATTGGACCAATTGACAATTATTGCAATGTAATTACAAAATTGAAAATGACAATTGGCCTTGTTTGAATATGAGGCGATGCTTTCTTATTTTATGACATGACCATAGGCGTGCGCACGGGGGGGGGGCCGGGGGGGCCTTGGCCCCCCCTAATGGATCAGTCTCAACTAAAAAATTATAAAATGTGGTCCTCATAGTGTCAAATTTTTGTTTTAAAAGGGTTAAAACAAAAAAATATCCCTGCGGGGCAGACTAGAATTGCTCAAATCACTTGAATGAAGTACTAGGTTGATCCAAAACCAAAACACAATATTTTAAAGAAAATACCACGAAAACATTGCCTAGATACCTTCCAGAAACATGGTTTTCTCATGAAACGCTATGTTTTTGCCCTAAAAATTTATTTTGCTTACAGCAAGCACTTTTAACTTTCTACCAAAATATTATTTGGAATTTCAAAGGGCCATGCTATGTTCAAAACTCTTAAAAATCCATCAAATCCACTTAAGGATAACAATTTTCCTCCGGGGCTACGAGCCCTGGACTCCCGTCTTCTGGGGGCTCTTACCCCATCTACCCTTTGACATAAGTAAGAGATTTGGCTCCCAAACGTCTCAAAATTGATTTTGAAGTGCCAGAAACGAAAAAACGCCATGCGGGCAAAAAACGCGTGGAAATTCCTTCCCCAGGCCTTCCCCCCCTTGGCATTATTCCTGCCGGCGCCCTTCTTGGCCCCCCTAATGATTTCTCCTGCGCACGCCTATGGACATGACCGCAGCACACAATGGTAATGCGTTCCAACGTTTTGTTTATATTTTTTTAGTAACCCTTTTTAGAAAAAAACAGTACAAAATCAAATTATAGGAAAATCAAAGAATGATTGAAAAAGTTTCAGGAAAATTCAAAGCCTGCATAAAGGCGTCTAAAATCAAAATGAAAATATACAAAATAGAACAAACAGGTGTTTTATTTCTACGCCTCATATAATATAGTTTTTATCTTTTGAACTAGAAGATGTGCCCTCGAAAACGAATTGTCTAATATTTAATAGTATCAAATAAAAATCATTTTCCGAAATTGTTTATTGGTGTGAGGAGCTTTTCAATAAGTTCCCCCATCGGTTTCATGAGTCTATGGGAACAATGTAAATATATACGGTAATTTCAAATATAACAGCAATCGAATTTTGTAATTTTTATTGTACGTCAACGTGTATTTAAAAATCAAGTTTCTGTACTCTATCTCTGCAAACATATATTCCATATTTTTTTTTCGAATATTAAATTGATTAGGTATATTATATGAAATTTCCATTGATAAATTAGCATTTAACTTGCATTATTAGTATCAAAGGGATCCATAAAGTTTAGGATGGTTACGGCAAATCCCTTTCGGGGTTTATGATTCTATTCCCGCGAACGACTTTCCTTGATTGGGTGTTTTCATTATTTTCATCACAAGAGAGGCGATGTTGGGATTGCTAATTAACAATAGACAATGGCAAATTAAACACCGTACTTTATTATTATTTTGGCCAGTGTTTGATAGACGTCTCATGAAGTGTATTTTCTTTATTTGCAAATTATGTCAGTTGAGCACTTCCAAAATTATTTCGTGTTGTACAGATGTTTCCGGAACAAGATGGCCGCACAGTAGTCGCGCCTATATTTTCGTGGTCAGTTTTTCTCTATTTCGACACATTTAAAGTTTAAGTTTAATATTACCTACCATGAAATCATTATGAGTGTATCAGTATATATTCGTGTTGCATAGATAAGTGTTTATAAACTCTGATAACCAGGATAAAATGGAACAAGAACACCATCAATGCTGCGTGCACGGAAGCCAAGGTCCAGCCTGCATACTGGACCACAACAATCAAGCGAGCCAAACTGCAATAAATACTATGCTGGTAAAGGAAATAAACATGTTAAAATTGAAATTAGAATCCTTAGAATCATTCCACACGGACATACATCATACAGATCCTGTAAATTTAATTGAAAATATCAGAAATAACGTGCAGCATTATGAATCTCTAAACCAACACCAGATAGAGCCATCATCCAGCGCCACTAGGGATTCCGCTGCAGCGTTGCACGTGCACCCCGCAGCACGCCAAGTAGCGCCACAGTCCAGCGAAGTACCTCTCGCTGATGATGACATGACATATTTAGCAACTAAAACCACGCCCACTACCACTAAACCAAAAAAGCAACGTCAGAAGAGCAAATCAAATCAAGATATAATAAGAATTATATCAGACTCTCATGGAAGAGGGCTAGGCGCCGAGCTACAGACACTTATAACCATCAAAGAACAACATACATTAATATCGTTAAAATCAAAACCACAAGTCCAGTGTGTTTGCAAGCCCAATGCACCAATAGAAGAGATTGCTAAAGAAACTGAATGGGCCAACCTGTCAGAAAAGGACACTGTTATAATTTATTTTATTTTTTTTTATTTATTTATTTATTTGTAGTGAACAATTTAAGCATTGTATTACAAAGTCAGTCTTATAGGTAATATTATATGAATGCTACAGCTTCAGTAAATTAACAATCTTTAACCAGGATACTTAGAACATTCATTAAAAATACATTAAAAGTCACTAAAAGTTCATGAAGTCATCAACAGTATAAAATGAGTTTGATAAAAGAAATCATAATCGGCGGAACCAACAATATTGGATCAAGAACAGTAGACAGAGTCAGGGAAACCATAACAAATATAATAAATTCAAATCCCAAACCGCACATTGCAATCCTGAACATTCCACAAAGATATGACAACGTCAAGAAAAACTCATTCATCGACACAATAAATAGCCACATGTTCGAACTGATAACTTCCCACAAAACAACCAATCCAGCTCTAAATATATCATTCATCACTACAGAAGCCCTCAGACGTCATGAATACACCAGACATGGATTCCATCTCAACAACAGAGGAAAGTCAAAATTAGTAGCAATTATATTCGATAAGATAAATAGAAACCAACAGTCTGTCCAACCAGCAATGTGCAATGTCAATGTGTGCCTCCTCACAAGACCGTCGAAAATGCTGGGCATGACATTTGCAATCGAGATGAGCAAGCTCCCGCCACCTATAGCGACGACAATCCATGAAGGAGCTATCACCACGCCGTCCCAAAGCGCCTCCTCAATATCGAAGACGTTGAACAACATTACTACAGCTATCACCACGACGTCCCAAAGCGCCTCCTCAATATCGAAGACGTCGAACAACATCACTACAGCTATCACCACACCGTCCCAGAACGCCTCCTCAATATCGAAGACGTCGAACAACATCACTACAGCTATCACCATGCCGTCACCCGCTGGCCCTAGTGGGAACTTGTCGCCTGTCAGCCCAAGTGAGATGTCGTCACCCGCTAGCCATAGTGGGAAATTGTCGCCTGCCAGCCCAAGTGAGATGTCGTCACCCGCTAGCACTAGTGGGAACTCGTCGCCTGGCAGCCCAAGTGAGATGTCGACACCTGCTAGCCCAAGTGAGGACCGAGGTGATAACTTGTCGCCTACCAGCCCTAGTGTGAACTTGTCACCCGTTAGCCCGAGTGCGAACTCGTCTCCCGAGTTCCAGCCAGTTCCAGTAGCCGCCCAATTGTCATTTGCCATAAGTCAGTCGCCAGCGCTAGTTGCTGATAATTATAGGCTAGGGGCAATCCCAAAAAGATTCCCAGGCACTGCCAAACCTTCGCCAGTCCCGTTACGAGTGAGCAAACGGACTCATAAACCAAAAGTTTTAAAGTCATACTGACTAACAGAAAATTTCTCTGTCTTATACTTCAATGTACAGAGCTTATTAGCTAATAAGGAACAAGTCGAGGACTTGATTGTAAATAGTAAACCATTGATGCTAGGATTAACTGAGACTCGGTTAACAGCTGAAATTGATGATCATGAAATCAGCATCAATGGGTATGAAACTATCAGACTCGACTCTTCAAGTCGACACACGGGAGGAGTACTAATTTATATTCTTAATAACACAAAATATAGAATTATTCAAAAGAAAGTTATAGACAAACTTTGGTGGTCACTAAGTATCCGTATCATAGAAGGAGAAAATAAAAATTCAGTGTTTAGTTTTACTTACGTCTCGCCAAAAATGAAAAAAGCTGATGTAATTACAATGTTATCAGAGAATATTGATGACCTAATTGAATTTAACATAAAATGCAAATTATTTATTCTAGGAGATTTTAATATAGATTTGAGTAAACACACCCCATATTCAAAAAAGATGTTAGACATGATTGCTGCCCAAGGTATGAAACAGATAGTCCAAGATTTTACGAGAATCGCTACAATCAAAATTAATAACAGTAATGAAACTAAAATAAGCAGAACAATAAAAGATTATGTTATCATTAGGACTGAAGACAGTTTTAAGATAAATGTGAGTGTTATGGATGATATAATTTCAGATCATAGAATCCTTAAAATTAAGTTAAACGAGAATCAAGAGAGGATCTCAATTGATGATACTATGACAATTATTTTTAAAGACTATAAACAGTTTTTGGGCAATAAAGAATTAGAAGAGAATTTTAGAATAGATCTAAGACAACTAAGCTGGGTTAATAATACTAAGTGTGATGATTTGGATTCAATGGTCAAAGAACTGATCTCAAACCTGACCAGTGCTAGAGATAAAAATATAAAATCTAAAACAATCAAAATAAAGAATATCCACAGTAATAATACATGGTTTGATAATGATATCAGGAGGACCATGAAAGAGAGAAACCATTTATTCAGACAGGCAAAACACAGAGGACCGAATTCAGCAAAATTAATGATGGAATATAGGATCAAAAGAAATGAAGTTGTTTCTATGATACGAAATAAAAAAAGAGAATTTTATGAGAAGAAAATTGAAGAATACATAAAAAGACCAAAGGATATGTGGAGGATTCTAAAGAGATTGTACAAAGGAAATGACAAACTAAATAGTGTCCCTAAAATATGTTTCAACAATTTGTTAATTAAAGGAGATGACAGAATAGCTAACCATTTCAATGACTATTTTATAAACAGTGTAGTGGACATTTCTAATAGCATAGTGCCAAGTTTAAACTCTACACAAACAGCAGAGTTTGTTTGTCCACACCAAGATAGTATATTTGAAAATTTAAGATTAGTAGATGAAGCAATAGTAAAGAATAAAATATGTAAACTAAAAGCTGCTTCCCCTGGGGAAGATGGAATAAATAAGTCCATAATAAGGATAGCATCTCCAATTATTATAAAATATTTGACAAACATAATAAACAAGTCCTTTGAGACAGGAAATGTTCCCACTATATTTAAGCTAGCTACTATTTACCCAGTCCCTAAGTTACCTAATCCAATTGATGGGGAGAATTTTAGGCCGATAAATACATTACATATTATGGAAAAAGTTCTGGAATATATAGTTAAGGACCAATTAGACAAATTCTTTAATGATAATAATATAGTGAATGAAAACCAATCTGGATTTAGAGAGGATCATGGGTGTGAGACTGCTCTACAATTAATCATAAATAATTGGAAGCAGAATATTGAAGAAAATAAATTTACTTTATCAGTGTTTATAGATTTAAAGAGGGCATTTGAAACTATTGATAGATCAATTCTTATAAGTAAACTTGAAAGATATGGGATTAAAGGCAACGTTTTAAAATGGCTATCGTGCTATCTTAGCTTCCGTTCACAAAGAGTTAATTTTAACAAGACGAACTCGGAAATCTTGTCTAATAACCTGGGGGTCCCCCAAGGATTAATACTTGGCCCATTATTGTTCAACATCTATATAAACGACCTACCTAATAGTATAAAATATGGTGTAATGCATCTCTATGCTGATGATGCTTTGATGTTCTGTAGTGGATCTAATATAGATGATATATTGGCAAATTTAAGTTCAGATATTAAAAGCGTTGAATTATGGTTACGCAATAATAAAATGAAAATTAATGTTAATAAAACGAAAGCTATGATTATATGTTCAAAAAGAAATAGAATAAAGTACCAGGATCTTTTGAATAATATTAATATTAATGTTGAGAATGAACCAATAGAAATTGTCCCTAACTTTAAATACTTAGGTGTAATACTTGACAATAATTTGAATCTTAAAGACCATGCACAGTATGTAATAAAGAAAATGGCTCGTAAGGTAGGATTTTTTAGACGAATTAATGGCTGCCTACAATTAAAATATAAATTACTTCTGTACCAAGCTATTGTTGCACCTCATATAGACTATTGTAGTTCTATACTATTTTTAATGAATAAGAATGAAATTGACTCCATTCAAAAATTACAAAATAAGGCAATGAGGAGTATCTTAGGAGTCAATAGGTATACATCTATTCTTAAAATGTGCAATGCTTTAGCTTGGTTGAATGTGAAAAACCGAATATTATTAAATACCTTGACGTTTATTTTTAAAATTGAGAAGGGATTTTCACCACTGTACCTTAGCACTAGAATCAAACTAACTAAAGAACTGCATTGTTACAATACTAGAAAGAATAATAATATTATAACTTGTAGAAATAAATCTTCGTTTGCAGATAATTCAATCTTTTGTAAAGGTATAAAAATATATAATCGGATCCCAATTGAGATAAGGAATAGTGAGAAACCCAAATTATTTAGAAGACTATGTTGTAAATTAATAAAAGAAAATGCTCTTATTCCACCTCCATATGAATCTACGTTTTGGGACAGAAATTGCTGATTATTTATTTTCTATATTTATCATTTATGTATTACCATGTAAGTTGATATTGAAATGTGATTTTTATTGTGTAAACCTACACTACTGTTATTCAACTGTAATGTTTAAGTTTAAAAGCTGTACTGATATCTATTGTATGTATGCATCTTATAATGCATGTATACCTAGTTTACTCTTAACATAGAGTGTGTATTTCCAATGTAATGTATTAGATATTCTTTTTGCTATCATTCTTTAAGTGTAAATTATATCAAATTTCATTGTATATTACTCTATTATAGTATAGAATAGAATAATATAGTATTGTATTAGCTGAATTCTGCTACAAACAATAAACTACTACTACTACTACTACTACTATTATTATATTCGTTCCTCAATGTCTGACCTGATGGCAAAACGGTCATCTCAAGGAAATCGTGAACATCTTCACATCTTGTTTTCCCCCAAACTACCTGCTCCCTCCTCGCCGCCCAACCCTTATTTCCACATGCCTGAACCAGGTTTCAGTATAGTTCAGCCCTTTCATTCACAGAACTTCTCGGGAATAGATCGTAAATATTTCGTCATCAATTGCTACCGCGTGATATTGAAAGACTTGTTGAACTTATTGTTGGTTGTTATAATTAAGCAGTCACTCCAGCGAAAACACTACTATTGTTAAGTTATCTTCAATGTTTAGAATATTCAGAAAACAATCTTTCTTAGATGAATTAGTGCAGATAAACTCTGAATGTGTGTCATCCATCACTATCCGTGTCATTTACCAAGGTTTGAATTGATTTCAACAAACATAATAGGGTGCCTATACTAAGCGATATAAAAAATTGTGATATGACGGAATCATTCAACTAATCATTAAATACTAATTACTACTCATCATTAATCATTACTAATTTCAAATACTTACAACAATAACCATAACACATTATTGGTCAAATATAAAATTATTAACTTTCACTCCAAAACATCGTTAACATATTGAGAACATGTAAAAGAATCTGCTAAAATATATGAATACAAAAATACAATTTGTTTCATATTTGTAAATTATGGGAAGGTTCAATTCACCGCGATCGAATCCTACCTACCGTCCTTCCTTACCTATTTTTCATAATCATAATCATTCATCCGTCGCCATTAGCCTCTAGTTGCAGATCAGTGCGACGTTATAGGGCCATTATAGAATATTTAAGACACAAACTTTGCGTAAAATATAAATTCTGTTTGTAACAAATAAAATCTATTTGAATTTTCTATAAAAATTAAAAGCACTTTTCAAATGAAATGTCTAATTTGTTAATGCAATGCAAAGATACAATTATATTTCGCATCAAAATTAATGGTACCTGGGATATATATTATTGTTGCTATTACCCGTAGATGTATGCACCTTGCACCACCCCAATGGCAATTTAGTTGCCTACTTTCCCCTGCTACCCTTCAAAGACGATGCTACCCCTATCTAGTGGCGATAACTGGAACTGCATGAACGATAATCTCTTAAGTTCTTGATGCATTAAATAACCGGAATTATTCGTACAGAAAACACGAGAACACAATACAATACATTGTACTGTACATGATACAGTTTTTAATAAAATTGTGTCGATATGACTTAAACTAAATGTACAAATCTAACAACATCGCGTCTTATATAAAGTCACGGCATCCAGCTACTGAGCTGAGAATGGCATAGTCACCTACCACTAACTTTCCTGTCAACCTCCATGGCGCATCGGGTTGAGGCAGCACATCGTCACGCAGAGTTCCGAGGTTCGCGTCCCAGCCCATCCAGATTTTATAAAATGTACTAACATGCTATCTTTCTCCATTGCTTTCAGATAACTGATGCTAGGAAATTGGTTGACTGTGACATTGAATCAATATATGAATCACATGAAATTTAATTTTTAATTTTTTATATTTTGCCCATTATACCATTATATAGCCGTTATCGTCCCAATATAAAATAATATTTTACCATATATTGGGACAATATTCATTAAATATTGGCCAACATAGCCAATAATGGCCCCACAACAACACTTTGTTAACAATTCGACATTGTGCCTATATCGCCCAGCCAATAAAGGGGTAATAATGGCTAAATAATGGCCAGTCTCAACCCAGTAATGGGCCATCATCGTCTTTACAATATAGGAAGAATATTGATGAACCATCATTGGGCAGATCTGGGGCCATTATTAATAACATTGGAAGAATATTGGGACAACATTGTGATGCCTAGATAGGCCCATCATTCACACTTTGTTAACATGCCAATTTTTGCCCAAGATCACCCAGCCAAGGTTGGCCCAATATATTTTAGAGGGTATGTGCTACCTGGGTAAGGGGTTTCCAGACGTTTGGTGCTTTTTTGATCACGAAGTTGATTTGATGTCCAAATGTCAATGTGGTAAGTATGCATGTTAGTATGGCCGATGGGTTAATTTTGTTAATACGCTTTAAAAAGTCTTATTTAGGTGTTTCCAGACGTTTGGTGCTTTTTCGAACTCGTAGTTTTTTTGAGTTCCAAATGAACAAATGGATTGTATGCGTGTAAATATAGCTGAAGGGTTAATTTTGGTAATACGTTTTATAACGTCTTATTGAATTGTTTCCAGACGTTAGTTGCTTTTTTGATCACAAAGTAGATTTGAGGTCCAATTGTAAATGTTGGTGTATGCATGTTAGTATGGCCGATGGGTAAATTTTGTTAATACGCTTAAAAAGTCTTATTTAGGTGTTTCCAGACGTTTCGTTCTTTTTCGTACTCGTAGTTTTTTTGAGTTCCAAATGAACAAATGGATTGTATGCGTGTAAATATAGCCGAAGGGTTAATTTTGGTAATACGTTTTATAACGTCTTAATGAGGGGTTTCCAGACGTTTGATACTTTTTTGATCACGAAGTTGATTTCAGGTCCAAATGACAATGTGGTGTGTATGCATGTTAGTATGGCCGATGGGTTAATTTTGTTCATACGCTTTATAACGTCATATTAAGGGGTTTCCAGACGTTAGGTGCTTTTTTGATCACGAAGTTGATTTAAGGTCCAAATGTCAATGTGGTATGTATGCATGCTAGTATGGCCGATGGGTAATTTTGTTAATACGCTTTAAATTGTTGTATTAAGTTGTTTCCAGACATTTGGTGCTTTTTCGATCTCGAAGTTTTTTTAAGTTCCCAATGAACAAATGGATTGTATGCGTGTAAATATAGCCGAAGGGTTTATTTTGGTAATACGTTTTATAACAGCTTATTGAATTGTTTCCAGACGTTAGTTGCTTTTTTGATCACGAAGTAGATTTGAGGTCCAAATGTCAATGTGGGGTGTATGCATGTTAGTATGGCCGATGGGTTAATTTTGTTAATACGCTTTAAAAAGTCTTATTTAGGTGTTTCCAGACGTTTGGTTCTTTTTCGATTCGAAGTTTTTTTGAGTTCCATATGAACAAGTGGATTGTATCCGTGTTAATATAGCCGAAGGGTTAATTTTGGTAGTACGTTTTATACCGTCTTATTGAGGGGTTTCCAGACGTTTGTTGCTTTTTTTTATCTCGAAGTTGATTTCAGGTCCAAATGTCAATGTGGTATGTATGCATGTTAGTATGATCGATGGGTTAATTTTGTTAATACGCTTTAAAAAGTCATATTTAGGTGTTTCCAGACGTTTGATGCTTTTTCGATCTCGAAGTTTTTTTAAGTTCCCAATGAACAAATGGATTGTATGCGTGTTAATATAGAAGAGGGGTTAATTTTGGTAATACGTTTTATAACGTCTTATTGAGGGGTTTCCATCCATTTGTTGCTTTTTTGATCACGAAGTTGATTTGAGTTCCTAATGACTTTGTAGTATGTATGCATGTTAAAATGGCCGAAGGGTTATTTTTGTTAATTTGCTTTATAAGGTCTTATTTGAATTGTTTCCAGACGTTAGTTGGTTTTTTGATCACGAAGTCGATTTGAGTTCCAAATGACCATGAGGTATGTATGCATGTTAATATTGCCGAAGGGTTATTTTGTTAATAAGCTTTATAATGTCTTATTAAAGTGTTTCCAGACGTTTGGTGCTTTTTCGATCTTGAAGTTTTTTTGAGTTCCAAATGAACAAATGGATTGTATGCGTGTAAAAATAGCCGAAGGGTTAATTTTGGTAATACGTTTTATAACGTCATATAAAGGGATTTCCAGATGTAAGTTGCTTTTTTGATCACGAAGTTGATTTCAGGTCCAAATGACAATGTGGTATGTATGCATGTTAGTTGGCCGAAGGGTTAATTTTGTTCAAACGCTTTATAACGTCATATTAAGGGGTTTCCAGACGTTTGGTGCTTTTTTGAGCACGAAGTTGATTTGACGTCCAAATGAAAATGTGGTATGAATGCATGTTAGAATGGCCGATGGGTAAATTTTGTTAATACGCTTTAAGAAGTCTTATTTAGGTGTTTCCAGACGTTTGGTGCTTTTTCGATCTCGAAGTTTTTTTGAGTTCCATATGAACAAGTGGATTGTATCCGTGTAAATATGGCCGTAGGGTTAATTTTGGTAATATGTTTTATTACGTCTTATTGAGGGGTTTTCAGACGTTTGTTGCTTTTTTGATCACGAAGTTAATTTGGGGTCCAAATGACCATGTGGTATGTATGCATGTTAATATGAACGATGGGTTAATTTTGGATATACGCTTTGTAATGTCATATTAAGGGGTTTCCAGACGTTTGGTGCCTTTTGATCACGAAGTTGATTTGAGGTCCAAATGTCAATGTGGTATGAATGCATGTTAGTATGGCCGATGGGTTAATTTTGTTAATACGCTTTAAAAAGTCTTATTTAGGTGTTTCCAGACGTTTGGTGCTTTTTCGATCTCGTAGTTTTTCTGAGTTCCAAATGAACAAATGGATTGTATGCGTGTAAAAATAGCCGAAGGGTTAATTTTGATAATACGTTTTATAACGTCTTATTGAGGGGTTTCCAGACGTTTGTTGCTTTTTTGATCACGAAATTGATTTCAGGTCCAAATGACAATGTGATATGTATGCATGTTAGTATGGCCGATGGGTTAATTTTGTTCATACGTTTTATAACGTCATATTAATAGGTTTCCAGACGTTTGGTGCTTTTTTGATCACGAAGTTGATTTGAGGTCCAAATGCCAATGTGGTATGTGTGCATGTTAGTATGGCCGATGGGTTAATTTTGTTAATACGCTTTAAAAAGTTGTATTTAGGTGTTTCCAGACGTTTGGTGATTTTTTGATCTTGAAGTTTTTTTAAGTTCCCAATGAACAAATGGATTGTATGCGTGTAAATATAGCCGTAGGGTTAATTTAGTAATACGTTTTATAACGTCTTATTGAGGGGTTTCCAGACGTTTGTTGCTTTTTTGATCACGAAGTCGATTTGAGGTCCAAATGACCATGTGGTATGTATGCATGTTAATATTGCCGAAGGGTTATTTTTGTTAATACGCTTTATAAGGTCTTATTGAATTGTTTCCAGACGTTAGTTGCCTTTTTGATCACGAAGTAGATTTGAGGTTTTAATTTCAATGTGGGGTGTATGCATGTTAGTATAGCCGATGGGTTAATTTTGTTCATACGCTTTATAACGTCATATTAAGGGGTTTCCAGACGTTTGGTGCTTTTTTGATCACGAAGTTGATTTGATGTCCAAATGTCAATGTGGTATGTATGCATGTTAGTATGGCCGATGGGTTAATTTTGTTAATACGCTTTAAAAAGTCTTATTTAGGTGTTTGCAGACGTTTGGTGCTTTTTCGAACTCGTAGTTTTTTTGAGTTCTAAATGAACAAACGGATTGAATGCGTGTAAATATAGCCGAAGGGTTAATTTTGGTAATACGTTTTATAACGTCTTTACTGAATTGTTTCCAGACGTTAGTTGCTTTTTTGATCACGAAGTAGATTTGAGGTCCAAATGTCAATGTGGGGTGTATGCATGTTAGTATGGCCGATGGGTTAATTTTGTTAATACGCTTTAAAAAGTCTTATTTAGGTGTTTCCAGACGTTTGGTTATTTTTCGTACTCGTAGTTTTTTTGAGTTCCAAATGAACAAATGGATTGAATGCGTGTAAATATAGCCGAAGGGTTAATTTTGGTAATACGTTTTATAACGTCTTAATAAGGGGTTTCCAGACGTTTGATACTTTTTTGATCACGAAGTTGATTTCAGGTCCAAATGACAATGTGGTATGTATGCATGTTAGTATGGCCGATGGGTTAATTTTGTTCATACGCTTTATAACGTCATATTAAGGGGTTTCCAGAGGTTAGGTGCTTTTTTGATCACGAAGTTGATTTGAGGTCCAAATGTCAATGTGGTATGTATGCATGCTAGTATGGCCGATGGGTAATTTTGTTAATACGCTTTAAATTGTTGTATTTAGGTGTTTCCAGACGTTTGATGCTTTTTCGATCTCGAAGTTTTTTTAAGTTCCCAACGAACAAATGGATTTTATGCGTGTAAATATAGCAGAGGGGTTAATTTTGGTAATGCGTTTTATAACGTCTTATTGAGGGTTTTCCAGACGTTTGTTGCTTTTTTGATCACGAAGTTGATTTCAGGTCCAAATGACAATGTGGTATGTATGCATGTTAATATGGCCGATGGGTTAATTTTGTTCATACGCTTTATAACGTCATATTAATAGGATTCCAGACGTTTGGTGCTTTTTTGATCACGAAGTTGATTTGAGGTCCAAATGTCAATGTGGTATGTATGCATGTTAGTATGGCCGATGGGTTAATTTTGTTAATACGCTTTAAAAAGTTGTATTTAGGTGTTTCCAGACGTTTGGTTATTTTTCGATCTTGACGTTTTTTTAAGTTCCCAATGAACAAATGGATTGTATGCGTGTAAATATAGACGAAGGGTTAATTTTGGTAATACGTTTTATAACGTCTTATTGAGGGGTTTCCAGACGTTTGTTGCTTTTTTGATAACGAAGTCGATTTGAGGTCCAAATGACCATGTGGTATGTATGCATGTTAATATTGCCGAAGGGTTATTTTTGTTAATACGCTTTATAAGGTCTTATTGAATTGTTTCCAGACGTTAGTTGCTTTTTTGATCACGAAGTCGATTAGAGGTCCAAATGACCATGTGGAATGTATGCATGTTTATATTGCCGAAGGGTTATTTTTGTATATAAGCTTAATAATGTCTTATTAAGGGATTTCCATATGTTAGTTGCTTTTTTGATCACGAAGTATATTTCAGGTCCAAATGACAATGTGGTATGTATGCATGTTAGTATGGCCGAAGGGTTAATTTTGTTTATACGCTAAATAACGTCATATTAAGGGGTTTCCAGACGTTTGGAGCTTTTTTGATCACTAAGTTGATTTGAGGTCCAAATGACAATGTGGTATGAATGCATATTAGTATGGCCGAAGGGTTAATTTTGTTCATACGCTTTATAACGTCATATTAAGGGGTTTCCAGCCGTTTGGTGCTTTTTTGATCACGAAGTTGATTTGATGTCTAAATGTAAATGTGGTATGTGTGCATGTTAGTATGGCCGATGGGTTAATTTTGTTAATACGCTTTAAAAAGTCTTATTAAGGTGTTTCCAGACGTTTGGTGCTTTTTTGATCACGAAGTTGATTTGATGTCTAAATGTAAATGTGGTATGTGTGCATGTTAGTATGGCCGATGGGTTAATTTTGTTAATACGCTTTAAAAAGTCTTATTAAGGTGTTTCCAGACGTTTGGTGCTTTTTCGAACTCGTAGTTTTTTTGATTTCCAAATGAACAAATGGATTGTATGCGTGTAAATATAGCCGAAGGGTTAATTTTGGTCATACGTTTTATAACGTCTTATTGAGGGGTTTCCAGACGTTTGTTGCTTTTTTGACACGAAGTTGATTTTAGGTCCAAATGACCATGTGGTATGTATGCATGTTAGTATGGCCGAAGAGTTAATTTTGTTCATACGCTTTAAAAAGTCTTATTTAGGTGTTTACAGGCGTTTGATACTTTTCTAATCTTAACATTGATTTGAGTTCCTAATGACCATGTAGTATGTATGCATGTTCAAATGGCCGAAGAGTTATTTTTGTTAATACGCTTTATAAGGTCTTATTAAATATTTTCCAGACGTTAGTTGCTTTTTGATCACGAAGTCGATTTGAGGTCCAAATGACTATGTTGTATGTATGCATGTTAATATTGCCGAAGGGTTATTTTTGTTAATAAGCTTTATAACGTCTTATTTAGGTGTTTCCAGACGTTTGGTGCTTTTTCGATATCGTAGTTTTTTTGAGTTCTAAATGAACAAATGGATTGTATGCGTGTTAATATAGCCGAAGGGTTAATTTTGGTAATACCTTTTATAACGTATTATTGAGGGGATTTCAGACGTTTGTTGCCTTTGTGATCACGAAGTTGATTTCAGGTCCAAATGACAAAGTGGTATGTATGCATGTTAGTATGGCCGAAGTTTTTTTTTTGTTAATACGCTTTATAAGGTCTTATAAAGTGTTTCCAGACGTTTGGTGCTTTTTCAATCTTGAAGCTTTTTTGAGTTCCAAATGACCATGTGGAATGTATGCGTGTAAATATGGCCGAAGGGTTAATTTTGTTAATACGCTTTATAACGTCATATTAAGGGGTTTCCAGACGTTTAGTGCTTTTTTGATCACGAAGTTGATTTGAGGTCCAAATGAAAATGTGGTATGAATGCATGTTAGTATGGCCGATGGGTTAATTTTGTTAATACGCTTTAAGAAGTCTTATTTAGGTGTTTCCAGACGTTTTGTGCTTTTTCGATCACGAAGTTTTTTTGAGTTCCCAATGAACAAATGGATTGTATGCGTGTAAATATAGCCGAAGGGTTAATTTTGGTTATACGTTTTACATCGTCTTATCGAGGGGTTTCCAGACGTTTGTTGCTTTTTTGATCACGAAGTTGATTTGAGTTCTTAATGACCATGTAGAATGTATGCATGTTAAAATGGCCGAAGGGTTATTTATGTTAATACGCTTTATAAGGTCTAATTGAATTGTTTCCAGACGTTTGTTGTTTTTTTGATCACGAAGTTGATTTCAGGTCCAAATGACAATGTGGTATGTATGCATGTTAGTATGCCCGATGGGTTAATTTTGTTCATACGCTTTATAACGTCATATTAAGGGGAATATGCTGTGAAATTTCTATCTCTATGAATTTAGGTAATACAATATTGAAATTTTGAGAAGATATCAAGAGTTATTTCAAGACTAATCAAGACTAATTAAAAAAAATTAAATAAAAATATTTTTTAATTTTTAATTTTCTTATTAATTAATTAGTTATTAAAAGATGTATTACGATAAATTCCTACTACATCTTTATTCCTTGACCTACATTGTTTATTTTTTTATTTTTATGTTCACAAATGATTGGGTTAATGAAGTTGGCATTCCAAATTTACTTTAATGTAATACTTTAGTTTGCAAAAATAATTAAAAAATAAAAAACTTTTTTACACTTTTTATTGGTAATTAACACTTTACCTTATTATTTTAATTAGATGTATTCATTTTATAAACAATAAAAATGCCAATTTTTGTTCATCACAAATAACTACACTCACCAAAAAAAATCAGCCTTCTAAGTTGAATCATTAAAAAGAAGTAGGAAAAAACAACAGTCAATGTGAAGAAAAATAGTTCCGGAGATAACAGCATTCAAACTTTAACTATATTCAAAGCTATATACTACAAACATGCAAAAAAAAAATTTACAACATAAATAAAAGGCTTAAAAATTCCAAATTTTGACATAATTTAATTAACAATTTAATCTAAATAATGGTAAAAAAAACGAAAAATTTCAAAATTGGCAAATATTTTCACAGCACACTCCCCTTAAGGGGTTTCCAGACGTTTGGTGCTTTTTTGATTTCGAAGTTGATGTCCAAATGTCAATGATCTTAGAAAACAAGCCGAAACTGAGAGTTTCTTCTCGAGACCATTCTCAGAAGAAGAAATTGACAAAGCACTTTATGTCACGAAGACAGGCAAAGCGGCAGGATTCGACAGCGTTTATCCAGAGTTCCTTACTCATAGTGGTCGTAAAACAAGACTTTGGCTTGCACAGTTCTATACCCACATTTTGGAAACTGGAAAACTTCCAGCTATATTCAAAAAGACCAAGATCATCGCTCTCCTGAAGCCAGGGAAACCTTGTGACCAACCTGAAAGCTATCGACCCATAGCTCTGTTGTCAGTATCACTTAAACTGTTGGAGAGATTGCTTTATAATCGTATTGGCCCTGAAATAGAAAATATGCTCCAACCAGAGCAGGCAGGGTTTAGGAGAGGTAGAAATTGCACCGATCAGGTCCTGGGACTTACCAATCATATTGAGAATGGCTTTCAGAGAAAACTGAAAACAGCGGTAGCCTTCATTGATCTTACAGCTGCTTATGATACAGTTTGGAAAAAGGGTCTGCTGACAAAACTGTTCAAAGTAGTTCCATGTCTTAAGGTTTGCGATCTCATTAGTAATATGTTGAGTGATCGTTACTTTCAAGTATTCATGAATGATGATTGCAGCAGAATCAGGAAGTTAAACAACGGACTCCCCCAAGGTTCAGTATTAGCTCCTTCTCTCTTTAACCTGTACATCGCCGATCTGCCTACATCAATTGCGAGGAAATTCATCTATGCTGATGACATGGCATATGCAGTTCAGCATAAGGACTTCAGCCATATGGAGAATACGCTAACTGATGATTTAGAGGGGCTGAGCGAATATTGCGCAAAGTGGCGATTACAGCCAAGTGCCACGAAGACTGAAGTCACCTGCTTTCATCTCAACAACAGCGAGGCAAATAGGCAATTGGAAGTGGTCATGAATGGTGCGGTATTGAAACACAATTCTAAACCTAAATACCTAGGCGTAACACTTGATAGAACTCTCACATACGATGCTCATCTAACAAACACGGCCGCCAAACTTCGTACTCGAAACAATATCATTCAAAAGCTGGCATATACATCATGGGGAGCGTCCGCAAGCTGTATTCGCATATCTGCACTTGCTCTGGTGTACTCGGCTGCTGAGTATTGCGCTCCTGTTTGGCTTACTAGCTGCCACACCAGCAAAGTTGATGTGCAGTTGAACGCAACCATGAGACGGATAACAGGCACATTACGCTCAACTCCACTTGCTTGGTTACCGGCACTCAGCAATATTGCACCACCTGATTTGCGGAGGAAACAAGCTTTACTGAAGGAGCACGAGAAGATTGTGAACAACCCTGATATACCTATTAGGGCTGACCTATATAATCCTCCGCTTTTTAGACTAAAATCAAGAAAGCCTCCATTAGCTCTGGCTCAGAGATTGCTGGACGAGAACTTTGAGGTCAGTGGCACATGGGATTCTCAGTGGATTCAAGGAAACAGGAGCAGTCCCATCTTCAGCTTCTCAAGTACAGGTCGACCATCGGACCACCTGCAGTTTCAGTTACCAAGGAAGGCTTGGTGCAACCTAAATCGCTTGCGAACAGAACAAGGCCGATGCAACTACCTTATGCACAAATGGGGGTTCGTTGACAGCGTAAGTTGCATCTGCGGGCAGCAGGAACAAACTACCAATCATATTATGATGGAATGCGCTGTCCTGAAATATCCTGGTGACATCCAGGATATTGCCGACCTCAAAGGCGAAGCTATTGATTGGCTGACCTCTTTAAATTTGTAATTTATTGTTAAAATTTAGATTTTTTTAGAACGATTTTGACTACTTTTTGACCCCTTTTGACCTCTGTATCAACTTTACAATGGTGATATATAATTTTAATAATTGTTCTAAAGATAAGCTTTCATTTGATATGCTACTCGACTAGGTTGATATGATTTGATTATTTGATAATGACAACAATGACTTTTTGACAAATTTGGCATTTTGGCCCACCCACCCTAATCTAATTTCGGAGAACTTTTCATACGTTACAGAGGTGCGGGTTAGGCCCCTTTTTGCAGCTTAGACTCTGGACTATTGACCGTGTATGGGGCCATGGCATCTACTGAGGTGATGACTTAACTCGGAAGGTCGCACAATAATTGCTCTAAACTGAAAACTGTTGGTCGCAGGAAAATTTTGTAAAATGCATATTGTTCACAATGAAATTGCCTACAATTTTTAATTCCACATATTTTAGTCTAAGTCCACGCGTTTCGTAATAAATTGAGAGCAAAAAAACACAGAAACGTGATTGGTCAATTCGAACAATGAAAAAATAAAATGTCGTTCACGGCGTATTTTTTTTTCAAGTCTCCACATTTGATTTAGATTTAGTGAATTATTTCATAATTTATCAACCTTTCCTCTACCAACAATTAAATAATTTGTAAAATTTACGTTTTCCGCCATATTTTCCAAGATGGCCACCAAAAAAATTGAAGGCACGTCAGGTAATATTAAGAATGATGTAAATAATCGATAATTATGAAAAAATCAATTTCGGCACTCCAATCGAGCGGAAAGCATTTTTTCTACACTTGAACCTGCACTACACGTTGTATACCCCTAATACCTACCGACCGGTTAGATCACGTGCCTTCCTTATCAGTTCTCTCGGAACAAGGGGAGGGGGTAGTTCGTCGTAAATAAACAAGTAATATTCTCTTTCAATATCTGATCGACATTGCATTACGAGGCCTTCATTCGAATCCCACTTAACTGTGTCGGATCGTGGTTTCACGTGATTTTGACGCAAAGTTGCCCTGGGGATATTTCTCGATAAGTTTACTCAATGTCATATGCCAGATGAAAAATTTGTTTCAAGCGTTTACTCAATTAATTTAGAGGTGCTTGCAACGCCATCCACAATAGAAATAATTGACATTACTTATGACAGTCATATCAAACAGTTATACATGTTAATACGTGGGGTCCGTGACCTCAGGACCCCCTTTTTGGAAATTTGGAATTCCGCCAACGGCATTCGTTTGTGCATTGTTTGTGCTCGTTTGTGCATTTAAAAGTTTCGTTTGTGCCTAACCCCTTCAACCCTTAATTAATAAATTAAATTTTTGGAAAACGTGACCTCAGCACCCCCATTCGTCCTTGGCCCATATTTAAGTGTTCGAGTGAGGCACAAACGAAATTTTTAGTGCACAAACGAGCACAAACGAAGCACAAACGAATGCCGTTGGCGGATTTCCAAATTTCCGAAGTAGGGGTACTGGAGTAACGTTTAACAAAATATTGGATTTATTTATTAGGGGTGGAAGGGGTTAGGCACAAACAAAACTTTAAAGTGCACAAACGAGCACAAACGAAGCACAAACGAATGCTGTTTGCGGAATTCCAAATTTCCAAAAAGGGGGTGCTGAAGACACGGACTTTAATACGTGCATTACTGATTGCGCTGAAAATTTTTAAAATAATAAGAAAAAATGATGGTGTAAACAGCCACGGCAAATTTAATCATGATCTGACCATTTTAATTTCTGAACAATCAGACTTTTTTAAATTGTATTAATTATAATTATTTTGCTGACATTTATAGGTAACGATAAGACAGCCTCAACAATGGTGAACATTTTCTATTTGATACGTCAAAGCGTGTGACTGTGAGCAACAGGTCATTTTAATTTTCTAAACAATCTTAGGACGGTGCATAAAAACAGGTGTTTATGCAAAATTTAGGCTCGATCGGAAAATATTGTGACATGTGGCGTCGAGACAAACAAAATAAAAAACAGAAAATGTCTAAAAGTGCCCATTGGAACCGCTATACGCCCTCTCAATGAATTGAGTAAAAGTGTGAAATGTAATGAAGACTTTTCAAATCATTCATCTGGCATATGACATTGAGTAAACTTATCGAGAAATGTCCCCAGAACTGGGAAGTTAATGGGCAACTTTGCGTCAAAATCACGTGAAACCACGATCCGACACGTCATTGAAGTGGGATTCGAATGAAGGCCTCGTAATGCAATGTCGATCAGATATTGAAAGAGAATTACTTGTTTACTATTGACGACGAACTACCCCCTCCCCTTGTTCCGAGAGAACTGATAAGGAAGTCACGTGATCTAACCGGTCGGTAGGTATTAGGGGTATACAACGTGGGACTCTGAAGAAAAATCAACGATCATTTTTAAATGTGCCGAGTGTACTTAATTTTGTTTTGATATGGAAAAAATAAAAAATCTTCCTTCGATGAAAATACTGTAACTGTAAAGACATTTCAATTTATAAGATATGGAAATTACCTTTGGTGTATGGCTTTATTATATACACCCAATGGTCTTATTGGTTTTGTTACAAAATAAAACACTTGCCCCATGTCAATGGATGGGGTGTGGGTCTGGGGGGAGGGCCCCCAATACCATGCGGGTGGTCCGGGGCGAACAGCCCTAGGTCAGAAATGAATTTGGTGCATTTCTACGCGATTTTTACGCTATTTATGTCTATTTTTTCTCGACAAATGGCCAATTAACAAAATCTCTGGACATGATATTATTTTAGGTACATAGTACCTACTGTTTTTAAATCTCTCATGGGTGTATGGTGAAGTGGACAAATTAGCCATAGGAGGTTGAAACTATTAATAACCCCCATGGAGAATGCCATTGCCTTCCCCCCCCCCCCCCCCAATTCGACACTAAATACACCTGAATTAATCATTGATACTTGGAAGAAAATACATAAATTGATTATGGTCGGTTTAATTATGAACTTTCTCAGCGCAGGAACCTGAATTCTCAATATTCCAATTCCATTAGTGCCACAAATATTTGTGCTATCTATTATGCACTCTACATATCCCAGGGGCGAGGTACAAATCACTCAACAAATGATAAAACGGTATTTGAAAGAAATGGATTGGCTGAAAAAAATGTTACAGCATCGTCCGATGAAGTCTATGCTAACTCATCATCTACCTCTAGTAGGTGAGCTCTGATGTCATTGATAATAACAAGGATTGGTTGTCAAGGAAGACCAGCAGCCAATCGGTTTCGTTCACATACCGTTTTATGATTTGTTGAGTGTACATGAAAATAATTCATATTTATAAAGGCTTTTCGGTTTCGTGCAATTTTGAATAATGTTAGGACACGAGTTGCTAGGAATACATGGCATGAATCATTCTTGTTGAGCGAGCGTCACCGCACGGTACTTTCAGAGGGAACCTGCGAAATAAAAACGCGCACCCCGACTGGGAATCGAACTCAGATCCTTCGGGTTTCCGGCCCTATGCTTTAACCATTAAGCTACCGTGACGCATTCTTAATCAGCAGGTTGGGTTGCCATACAACTCTTGCGAGTCAGAGTTTTTTATTTTTATTATTATTTTATTCCGTTTTTATTTCGCAGGTTACCTCTGAAACACCATCCCTAAGTGAGAGATTCACTAAATTTCCATCATTATCAAACCGCACGGTACTATTATGGCACTTCTTCTGTGTATTTTTGTTTGTTTGTTTGTTTTTGTGTTTATTTGCCTGCACTGCCCAGGTCAAACCGCACAATCAATAGATCTGAAATTTTGCACACATACTAACGTGATCTATGCGGTCTCTGGGGTCGTTTTTGAAAATGATCCTCTTTTTTTTTATTTCGTATGGTTTTTATTTGCTTTCATTAATAAATACTACATAACAGCAACATAAGAATATATATATAACAACTGAAAAATATTAACAGTTAATTCTACAAACTAATATCTAGGTCATTCAGCCATTGAACTGCAGGCGGGGTCAAGGTCAACGATTGCAGTGCTACCAACCCCCCAGGAAAGCTTCTTCTTGGGCAATGGTCTACGATGTGGTCTGTAGTCTGCTCTTCTTCGCCGCAATCACATGCTGGAGATGCTGCCATTTTCCATTTATACAACATGGAGTTGCATCTGGCATGGCCGGTTCGCAGGCGATTCAGAGCGGTCCATGTCTTCCGAGGCAGATCAAACCCACTTGGCCACTCAGTTGGGTCATCTACAAGTCCGCCATTATGAACGGACTGCAAAGTCCAGTACGATCGCCAAGCTGATGCCGTGTTCGTATTCTCTTCGTCCAGGAGAATGGCGTCCTCCCATATTGGATGGCGGGACTTCAATCGACTTATTGGGATGTTGTCTAATTCGAGACGTATTGGTAGATCTTTTTCACAGTTGGTCCTGAAGCACTTCTGCCATTCTCTTTTTGCTGCCGCTGTTCGCCTCAGATCAGGAGGTGCAATGTTTGACAGCGTGGAGAGCCAAGCAATGGGAGTTGACTTCAGCGTCCCAGAAACAATCCTCATGGAGGTATTCAGCTGCACATCCACCTTGTTAGTGTGAGCACTATTGCGCCACACTGGAGCACAATACTCTGCTGCTGAGTACACCAGAGCGAGAGCTGATGTAAGTAGCGTGGCAGCATCGCTCCCCCAAGTTGTCCCAGCTAACTTACGGATGATGTTATTCCTAGTCTTCAATTTCTGTCCCGTTCTTTCTAGATGTTGCTTGAATGTGAGTGAACGATCTAACTGGACCCCGAGATATGTTGGTAAGAAGTTATGCTTCACCAATTTGTCACAGAATATCACGTTTAGTTGACGATTTGCTTCTTGATTGTTTAAGTGGAAAGCAGAAACTTCCGTTTTTGTCGGATTTGGACAGAGTCGCCACTTTCTATAATATTCAGCTAGTATGCGTAAATCCGAACTTAGAACATCTTCACATGCTTCCAAATCACGGTCCTGAATTGCCAAAGCAAGGTCATCGGCGTATACGAACTTCCTGGCATTTGTATCTGGCATGTCACTTGTATACAAGTTGAATAGTAATGGTGCTAATACTGACCCCTGCGGCAAGCCATTCTTTACTGACCTTGTTCGACTTGTTTTACCTCCCATTTGAACCCTAAATTTGCGATTGCTCAACAGCTGTTCGATCAAGGACGTTAACTTATTAGCTGGCTTAAGTCTAAGAAGTTTCACCATTAATCCTTGTTTCCAAACTGTATCATATGCAGCCGACAAATCTATGAAAGCCACAGCCGTCTTGAGCCTCTTTTGAAAACCTGCCTCAATATGTGACGTTAGAGCCAGAACTTGATCACAACAGCTGCGCCCAGCACGAAAGCCTGCTTGCTCGGGTGGTATGCTTGGATTCAGCTCCACATTGATTCTATTGTAAATAATCCTCTCTAGGAGTTTGTAGCAGACGCTCAGCAAAGCAATTGGCCGGTAACTAGCAACATCGTCCGCAGATTTCCCAGGTTTCAGTATTGCTATTATTCTTGAAATGTTGAATTCAGTTGGTATGGATCCTTCTTCAAGCATGAGATTATAAAGTGACAATAGCCAAGATTTAGCTCTTTTACCTAAGTGTGCGAGGAACTCGGGAAATACATTGTCAAAGCCAGCAGCTTTCCGGAGCTTACATTTCTTGATCGCAACTTCAAGCTCTTCGATTCTAAATGGCTGAACAGCCTCGTCGTCTTTCGTTGCCTTCAAATGTGTTAGTTCCGCTTTGACTCTCCTTACAAGAGAACTCTCTAAAGTAACGTTCTTCGAAAGTTTCTGAATGCGATTAGCGACGTCATTCGGACCAACAATTGAGTTGTTATGTTTCGCAGGTGTAGTCGACGATCCAAGACGACGAAGAAGTGCCCAGCTTTTCCTGCTAGAGTGCGTGAAATCAAGACTTTCAGTAGTTGATATCCATTTTTCTTTCCGGGATGAATCAAGAGAATGTAGTATCTTGTGTCCAATTTCTAGATCTCCGTTCAACTCATAGTCACGAAATAGCTTCTCGGAATCTTGCGACCATCCTGGGATATATTCTTCACGAAACCCTCGTGGAATGCATCGTTTAGCAGCACCAATCAAGACCCCGACAAACCTACTATAATTATCTATAGTTGGTGGAAACCATCGTACATTAGCATCAACTTGAGCAGAGAAAGTCACCCAGTCCGCCTTTTCAAAATTCCATCTGGGTCTCTTGATGGTATTTACAAGTGATATCTGAAGACCAACTGTAACAAGCACAGGCCTGTGTTGACTCCTTGGCACGCTCTCGAGTATTTTTCGTGACACCAGTAATGGGCTGCCTAGACTGTCGGTGGAGACAAAACATAAATCTGGGTTCGAGTCTCTTTGCCAACGTGCTGAATGAAATGTGCCCCTGTCCTTGGCATCAAACACAAGAAAGAGGTCCGAGTATTCCATCCAGTCAATCAATGTTTCCCCATTATCATCATTCCTCTCATATCCCCATGCATTATGGTGACTATTGAAATCCCCTTTGTATACAGCTGGATGACGATGAGGCGGCAGAGGAGGAGACGGCCATACTATGGCAGGAGGTTTATACACAGACACGATAATAATACCGGCTACTTCTATTTGCAAGACTTCGATATTATTATCACTACTCACATTTAAAACGTGGAAGTTTTCAAGGTTGCTGCGGACGTAAACAGCAGAACCATACACTCTGGAAGTGGTATAGGCAACTTGTTTGTATCCTGGAATATGAGATCTAGAAGCCAGTTGTAGTTCTTGTTCAATATGTAGTTCTTCCAACACTACGACATCAACTTGATTGTCTCTTGCTATTCTTCCGAGGTATTCACATTTAGATGTGGAAGCTCCCTCAATGTTAAACTGTAGAATTCGAACAGATGGACCAATTTTCCTTGTCGAATGATCCTGCGACGGCCCATTCCTCATATCACTTGCCATCAATAATTGATAATTGACAGTTGCAATATATTGTATTATTTATATCTACTTTATGAAAGCAAACTGCTGTGAGGTCTTAAGGACAAGTACAGCAACCACAGTTGTAGTCGATTAGCCGTATAAATACGTTGCCCGAGTGCACCCTGGAGGTAGACTACAACAAATTCAGCATACAAGAGTCTTGACTGTGTGTGAGATCTAGGTGTCCGCTACTGTTTCTTCTTAATGATATCTTGACACCTTGTTCGATGTTTTGTTTCATCAGAATTTCTCAAGTGAAAAAATGCCCATACAAAATGTGATATACATTCATCCTCGTCTTCTGAGTAAAGATTGAACTGTACTTATTATACTGAAATATGCACGAGATATTGGTACTCACGATGGTATGTATTAAATTCTTCAAAATGCAGATTATCAATAAAAGATTAAATAAATTAGCGGAACGCACAGACAGTCAAGTTAACTCAATCCATGGCCTCATGGATTGGTTCAAATTTAAAAAAAAATATCTTTCGATTGGTTGGTCCGATCAATTTGAAATTTTGCCAAGTCATTACGACTAACATTGTCCCCAATCTTACAAAGTTTCAGCCGAATCGTCACATTGGTTAAAATTTAAAACCATATTTCCTGTGTTTTTGAAATTTAAACTAGAACCGTTTGACCGATCAACTCAAAACTTTTCATGGTCATTGGGGGGACCAACATTATCTGTATTTTTGAATATTTTCAGACTAATCTGTGTTTAAATCCAAAAGATATCGACATTTTACGAACATTTTGCGTGTTGGCTGTCAAATTTCTCGAAAATGTTGATCACGGCAACTTCGAATCTTCATAGTTCCAAGGTAGTTGGAGTAGAAACTTTCAAATGCATGCGAAACTAATAATAATGACCTTTCATTTTTCAACAGATCGATCTGATATTGTGTACACACACTAATGTTATATGAGGGTCCCAGGTATATTTTTTGAAAGAGATCCTGTGATTTTTTAATACAAGGACCAGTTCAATCATAAAGGTTCAATCGATCGATCAACTTAAAACTTTGCATGGTTATTGGGACTAAATGAATATTTGTAGATTTTTATACAAGTTTGTGACGAATTTCAAGAATTATTGGCTGTTTTAATGACACTTTTGATAGACAGAATTTCGGTTCGAGGTGTTGCGCGTATCCGTGCTCGCTCATCAACGCAATACACAGAGCGTTTTCCTAGTTTTATAATTGGTACCTATCCATACTTGCAGGTTAGGTAAAGAGATAAGGTTACAAGCTTCACAATTACAAAGAGGACCCTGTGTAAACATCTGCATGTTCCAATCACTGTTTGGATATAATCAAGGTTTCATAATAAACAAAATTATATTGAAATAAAAAAATTTCACAAAAGAGTAATTACTATCCAGTTTGGTTACCAGCTGATTTCTATAGCAAAATCGGTCTATTGGTTTCATCGGAAACTCAAATGTTAGTTTTTACTTCACGTAGCTCAATCTAGTGGAGCGGTCGCTCCACGCCAGCCAAGTCGTACGGCGCGCGCACACTCTCATATAAAGGCTGGAGCAAACCCACTTTTACTGTAAGCATCAAAGTGGCATTTTCGGCCTACTGGATCTTAAAATTGGGGAATCTCACATTGTTGGAAAATATCTCAATTTCGAGCTATGGCCCACCCTACAACATATACCAAATTTGGGAACAATAGGTTACGCCCTTTGCTCGCTAGAGGGCCGTGAAAACAGTGTTTTAGGGCGGTTTTCATAATAATAATAATAATAATAATCTTAGTAGTAGTAGTAGTAGTAGTAGTAGTATCCTGGAATTTAAATCCGGTAAACAGGCTACAGCCTAAACGGCTGAACCGATTGATTTGAAATTTTTACCACATATGCACTTTTGGCGTCTGAGGTGCCTTTTGCTATAACTGGTTTTATGCCGCCATTTTAAAACCGGAAGTGACGTCATATCTCGAAAACAGCTAAACTGATCGGAACGAAATTAGCGCCATTCGATTAAGATGGTCATCTATATGAAGTATCAATAAAAAAAAAATATTTTCTTATTTTCTAAACCGGAAGTGACGTCATAAATACGCAATATTTATCTAATTTCAACAAATTATACTTAAAATACATACAAAATGAACTTACATTGTAACATAGACAATAACAATTAAAATTTCAAGGTTGCAGTGTTCTCGGCCGCCATTCCTGAAACCGGAAGTGACGTCATATATCGAAAATGCCTGTACCGATTACAACTGAAATAGATCCTGTCTTTTCATTCTGCAATCTATTTGAAAAATCAATTGGGATGAATAAATATACAAATTAACGGTACCGGAAATGGCGGGAGGAACCACTTAATTAAACCGGAAGTGACGTCATATATTGGAAACGGCATGACCGATTTGACGGAAATTAGCGACGGAAACTATCGAAGAAGTATCAACTAGATAAAACTAGATTGTTTTTTTATTACCTATACCGGAAATGACGTCATAAATATGCTAAATTACGTCATTTATATGCAAAATTACACTAAATTCACCACTTTATTTATTTTAAATAGATATTTAGTAATCGTACACTGTAAATATTTATAAATTCAAGGTTGCTGTGTTCTCGGCCGCCATTTTTAAAACCGGAGGTGACGTCATATATCGAAAACGGCTCTACCGATTGCAACCAAATTTTGGAAATGTGTAGGACTAATAATTATGAATTCAAGTTGACATTATTTTCGGGCACCATTGTTAAAACCGGGAGTGACGTCATATATCGAAAACGGCTGCACGGATTGCAACTAAATTATGTAATTATGTAGGACTTATAATTATGAATTAAATACATCAATTTCGGCCGCCATTGTTAAAACCGGAAGTGACATCATATATCGAAAACGGCTGTACCGATTGCAACCAAATTTAAGAAATGTGTTGGACTAATAATTAGGAATTCTGGACGACATTATTTTCGGCCGCCATTGTTAAAACCGGAAGTGACGTCATACATCGAAAACGGCTGTACAGATTGCAACCTAATTATGTAATTATGTAGGACAAATAATTATGAATTCAGGATGACATTATTTTCGGCCGCCATTGTTAAAACCAGAAGTGACGTAATATATAAAAAAAACAGCTGTACCGATTGCAATTAAATTTTGGAAATGTGTAGGACTAATAATTATGAATAAAGACTACATAATTTTCGGCCGCCATTGCTAAAACCGGAAGTGACGTCATATATCGAAAACGGCTGTACCGATTGCAATCAAATTTTGGAAATACGTAGGACTAATAATTATGAATTAAATACAATATTATATTCGGCCGCCATTGTTAAAACCGGAAGTGACGTCATATATCGAAAACGGCTGTACCAATTGCAATCAAATTTTGGAAATATGTAGGACTAATAACTATGAATAAAATACAATATTATTTTCGGCCGCCATTGTTAAAACCGGAAGTGACGTCATATATCGAAAACGGCTGTACCGATTGCAACCAAATTTTGGAAATATTTAGAACTAACAATTATGAATTCAAGACGACATTATTTTCGGCCACCATTTTTAAACCGGAAGTGGCGTCATATATCGAAAACGGCTGTACCGATTGCAACCAAATTATGCAATTATGTAGGACTTATAATTATGAATTCAAGACGACATTATTTTCGGCCGCTATTTCAAAACCGGAAGTGACGTCATATATCGAAAACGGTTGGATCGATTGTAACGAAACTTAGCTATTCTTCTTGGATAATCATTTTAATCTTATACCAAATGCAACTTTTCTTAGTAACCAAATCGGTTGAGGCGTATTTTTTTTTAAAGAAATTAGTCCTTGCTCCGACATGTGCATCAAGCTGTATGAATAAACTAACAAAAGAAGTGATATTCCAGAAAAAACACTCCGTGTAAAAAAGGCAGCCAAGTCTCTTTACTTTAAAAAAATTCTACACCGAAAAGGAGTGATATCAAAAAAGGAGCCAAGTCAATGACATTTTCCAAATATTTAATCGTATTTTTTAAATAAAAGTATAAACACCGAGAAATACTTTACAAAAGGACTTGGCGCATCGTTTTTTTAAAGATATTTTTCTACTCATAATCATATCTCATTTATATAGGTACAACCGTCATTTAGAATTTTTAGAATAATAGGGAAACATCTTTCAATTACATGTTGTACAAACCTATGTAAAATATTTTCTATTTGTATTTGTACACGATTAAACTTGTTGCCTATGTTTGTAATAAATACACAATCTAGTTATCTTTTTAATATTGTTTCGTGGTCAACATAATTAAGTCTCATGCGTTATACCTTCTCAACATGAAATAAATTTCTATTAATCCACATTTTATAACAATACATTTCACAAAGTACACAGTAACGTCACATTGAATTTATATTAAAAAATTTAACTTTATACACTTGACACTTCAAAAATATATAATAGTGTACCATAGATAGTTAGTAATTATTTGACAACGTTTCATGATTTCCTTCAGTCAAGATCAAATTATGAAAAGATACCCTTCTAATATTACCTTTTTAACAGTGCTATAAGAATATGTATGAGCCCCACTTCCAATTGTTATTTAATTCTTCCCACTTTATATTACCTATCTATTACAGCATGAAATCTTTCTTCTATCGCTATTGACAAAACTATAAAATAACCATTACTAAAAGTAGCTTGGTTCATATATTCTGGCTCCAACAAAAAGAGGAAAATTTACCAACTTTTAATTTCTTTCCACTTTTAGTATAGAATGATGTCTTTAAAAAAACGATGCGCCAAGTCCTTTTGTAAAGTATTTCTCGATGTTTATACTTTTATTTAAAAAATACGAATAAATATTTGGAAAATGTCATTGACTTGGCTCCTTTTTTGATATCACTCCTTTTCGGTGTTGAATTTTTTTAAAGTAAAGAGACTTGGCTGCCTTTTTTACACGGAGTGTTTTTTCTGGGTTTGAGCTACGTGAAGTAAACTCAATGGCAATGAATTAAACTATTTCTGAAAATTTAATCTGGAATCGTTATTGACCGATCATCATCAAATTTTAGCATGGACATTGAGACCAACAATAAAAAAGTGGTTATGTTATTTTCAGTAATGAAAAAACAGTTTTTCAGACAAATCTGTAATAATCTTCAAGCGTTATTGACATTGTATGCTTGTATTGAAATATTTTCCAAAATGTACCTATCAAAGAAGAAATTTCAGATATTTTATATTTGCTTCTCGATTTCGGAACAATTTTAACACGCATATTAATTCGCATGCAATATTAAAACACACGATTCTTAGAGTAAAGTAGGTAATGATGTATTACATGAAAACATAAATGTTATTATTTTGTCTGTATCACTTCATTTATTCTTTATTGGGTTCCTATTTCGTACAACGTGTTATTTGTATCCTACTTGGCAACAGCGCTCTACATGCAGTGTCAACTGACAGGCGGGTGGGGCGAGAGGTGTGGATATATTTAGTTTACAGCGCTCCGTCGCACCAACTACAGTTTGTTCAAATCTTCTGTACAATGATTATGGTGGTGAAGATGGCAACGAAAATGATGTACTACGCTAGCACCAACACAACAAAATGAAAATCAGCTAGAACTAGGTGGCACATTCAAGTTAGCGGATTTTATTTGGAGAGTTTAGGTTGGCAAAGTGTGAATTCAGATGGAAGGTCTGGATGGTTCTGCTTATTTACACCCTAACGGCGTTGTAAGCGTAAATTGAACAGCCTATAGCAGCAGTAACAAGGTCATGAAACGAGGGATCCGAGTATGATCCGTGTGCTTTTGCATTCAAACATCTCCAGCGACCGCAATGATCACTCTAGAGACTTGCAAGTGGGCTCATTGTCTTCGTTATAATTACGCGCAAAAATCGACTAGGAGTTTTTGTCGATAACTACATTTGTACCCTGACCACAGGCAATACAAAATAGAGGTTTTCTCGATACAAAAATTCCGGGACTTTCCGATTTTATTTTAGAAATATCACAATCGAAATATAGAAATAACTCGTAGTCGTTCTTTTCGTATATGTATTAAGAATATTCATGCCAAGTTTCAGCTTTCTATGTTGAACGGTTATTCAGTTGGATCTGTTTATATGAATCGTATTATTTCCAGCTATAATCGTCCCGGATATTTTTTGACTTTCCAAAATTGGTAGATTTCGCTAAATATCAGTCTCTACTAACATCTCCTTACAAAATATGCCCTAAAATAAACATCTCCTACCCCACTGGAATGCCCTTAATAAGCTTTATAATGTCTTATTAAAGTGTTTCCAGACGTTTGGTGCTTTTTCGATCTTGAAGTTTTTTTGAGTTCCAAATGACCATGTGGAATGTAAGCGTGTAAACATGGCCGAAGGGTTAATTTTGTTAATACGCTATATAACGTCTTCTTAAGGGATTTCCAGATGTTAGTTGCTTTTTTGATCACGAAGTTGATTTCAGGTCCAAATGACAATGTGGTATGTATGCATGTTAGTTGGCCGAAGGGTTAATTTTGTTCATACGCTTTATAACGTCATATTAAGGGGTTTCCAGACGTTTAGTGCTTTTTTGATCACGAAGTTGATTTGAGGTCCAAATGAAAATGTGGTATGAATGCATGTTAGTATGGCCGATGGGTAAATTTTGTTAATACGCTTTAAGAAGTCTTATTTAGGTGTTTCCAGACGTTAGGTGCTTTTTCGATCACGAAGTTTTTTTGAGTTCCCAATGAACAAATGGATTGTATGCGTGTAAATATAGCCGAAGGGTTAATTTTGGAAATACGTTTTATATCGTCTTATTGAGGGGTTTCCAGACGTTTGTTGCTTTTTTGATCACGAAGTTGATTTGAGTTCCTAATGACCATGTAGAATGTATGCATGTTAAAATGGCCGAAGGGTTATTTTTGTTAATACGCTTTATAAGGTCTTATTGAATTGTTTCCAGACGTTAGTTGCTTTTTTGATCACGAAGTTGATTTGAGGTCCAAATGTCAATGTGGTATGTATGCATGTTAGTATGGCCGATGGGTTAATTTTGTTAATACGCTTTAAAAAATCTTATTTAGGTGTTTCCGGACGTTTGGTGCATTTTCGTACTCGTAGTTTTTTTGAGTTCCAAATGAACAAATTGATTGTATGCGTGTAAATATAGCCGGAGGGGTAATTTTGGTAAAACGTTTTTTATCGTCTTATTGAGGGGTTTCCAGACGTTTGTAGCTTTTTTGATCACGAAGTTGATTTGAGTTTCTAATGACCATGTAGAATGTATGCATGTTAAAATGGCCGAAGGGTTATTTTTGTTAATACGCTTTATAATTCTTATTGAATTGTTTCCAGACGTTAGTTGCTTTTTTCATCACGAAGTCGATTTGAGGTCCAAATGACCATGTGGTATGTATGCATGTTAACATTGCCGAAGGGTTATTTTTGTTTATAAGCTTTATAATGTCTTATTAAAGTGTTTCCAGACGTTTGGTGCTTTTTCGATCTTGAAGTTTTTTTGAGTTCCAAATGACCATGTGGAATGTATGCGTGTAAATATGGCAGAAAGGGTTAATTTTGTTAATACACTATATAACGTCTTATTTAGGGGTTTCCAGATGTTTGGTGCTTTTTTGATCACGAAGTTGATTTGAGTTCCTAATGACCATGTAGTATGTATGCATTTTAAAATGGCCGATTTTTTTTTTGTTAATACGCTTTAAAAGGTCTTATTGAATTGTTTCCAGACGTTAGTTGCTTTTTTGATCACGAAGTAGATTTGAGGTCCAAATGTCAATGTGGGGTGTATGCATGTTAGTATGGCCGATGGGTTAATTTTGTTAATACGCTTTAAAAAGTCTTATTTAGGCGTTTCCAGACGTTTGGTGCTTTTTCGATCTCGTAGTTTTTTTAAGTTCCCAATGAACAAATGGATTGTATGCGTGTAAATATAGCCGAAGGGTTTATTTTGGTAATACGTTATATAACATCTTATTGAATTGTTTCCTGACGTTAGTTGCTTTTTTGATCACGAAGTCGATTTTAGGTCCACATGACCATGTGGTATGTATGCACGTTAATTTGACCGAGGGTTATTTTTGGAAATACGCTTTATAACGTCTTATTAAAATGTTTCCTGACGTTTGTAGCTTTTTGATAAAGAAGTTGATTTGAGGTTCAAATGCCCATGAGGTATGTATGCATGTTTATATTGCCGAAGGGTAATTTTTGTTAATAAGCTTTATAACGTCTTTTTAAACTGTTTCTAGACGATTGGTTCTTTTTCGATTCGAAGTTTTTTTAAGTTCCATATGAACAAGTCGATTGTATCCGTGTAAATATAGCCGAAGGGTTAATTTTGATAATACGTTTTATAACGTCTTATTGAGGGGTTTCCAGACGTTTGTTGCTTTTCTTTATCTCGAAGTTGATTTCAGGTCCAAATGACAATGTGGTATGTATGCATATTAGTATGGCCGATGAGTTAATTTTGTTCATATGCTTTAAAACGTCTTATTGAGGGGTTTCCAGACGTTTGTTGCTTTTTTGATCACCAAGTTGATTTGAGTTCCTAATGACCATTTAGAATGTATGCATGTTAAAATGGCCGAAGGGTTATTTTTGTTAATACGCTTTCTAAGGTCTTATTGAATTGTTTCCAGACTTTAGTTGCTTTTTTGATCACAAAGTCGATTTGAGGTCCAAATGACCATGTGGTATGTATGCATGTTAATATGAACGATGGGTTAATTTTGGATATACGCTTTATAATGTCATATTAAGGGGTTTCCAGACGTTTGGTGCTTTTTTGATCACGAAGTTGATTTGAGGTCCAAATGTCAATATGGTATGAATGCATGTTAGTATGGCCGAGGGGTAAATTTTGTTAATACGATTTAAAAAGTATTATTTAGGTGTTTCCAGACGTTTGGTGCTTTTTCGATCTCGTAGTTTTTTTGAGTTCCAAATGACCAAATGGATTGTATGCGTGTAAATATAGCCGAAGGGTTAATTTTGGTAATACGTATTATAACGTCTTCTTGAGGGGTTTCCAGACGTTTGTTGCTTTTCTGATCACGAAGTTGATTTCAGGTCCAAATGACAATGTGGTATGTTTGCATGTTAGTATGGCCGATGGGTTAATTTTGTTCATACGCTTTATAACGTCATATTAAGGGGTTTCCAGACGTTTGGTGCTTTTTTGATCACGAAGTTAATTTGAGGTCCAAATGTCAATGTGGTATGTGTGCATGTTAGTGTGGCCGATGGGTTAATTTTGTTAATACGCTTTAAAAAGTTGTATTTAGGTGTTTCCAGACGTTTGGTGATTTTTCGATCTTGAAGTTTTTTTAAGTTCCCAATGAACAAATGGATTGTATGCGTGTAAATATAGACGAAGGGTTAATTTTGGTAATACGTTTTATAACGTCTTATTGAGGGGTTTCCAGACGTTTGTTGCTTTTTTGATCACGAAGTTGATTTGAGTTCCTAATGACCATGTAGAATGTATGCATGTTAATATGGCCGAAGGGTTAATTTTGTTAATACGCTTTATAAGGTCTTATTGAAATGTTTCCAGACGTTAGTTGCTTTTTTGATCACGAAGTCGATTAGAGGTCCAAATGACCATGTGGTATGTATGCATGTTAATATTGCCGAAGGGTTATTTTTGTTAATACACTTTATAAGGTCTTATTGAATTGTTTCCAGACGTTAGTTGCTTTTTTGATCACGATGTCGATTAGAGGTCCAAATGACCATGTGGTATGTATGCATGTTAATATTGCCGAAGGGTTATTTTTGTTAATAAGCTTAATAATGTCTTATTAAAGTGTTTCCAGACGTTTGGTGCTTTTTCGATCATGAATTTTTTTTGAGTTCCAAATGACCATGTGAAATGTATGCGTGTAAATATAGCCGAAGGGTTAATTTTGTTAATACGCTATATAACGTCTTATTTAGGGGTTCCATATGTTTGGTGCTTTTTTGATCACGAAGATGATTTGAGGTCCAGATTTCCAATTGGTATGTATGCATGTTAATATAGCTGAGGTTTTTGTTTTTGGTAAAACGCTTTATAAGGTCTTATTACATTGTTTTCAGACGTCAGTTGCTTTTTTGATCACGAAGTAGATTTGAGGTCCAAATGACAATGTGGTATGTATGCATGTTAGTATGGCCGATGGGTTAATTTTGTTCATACACTTTATAACGTCATATTAAGGGGTTTCCAGACGTTAGGTGCTTTTTTGATCACGAAGTTGATTTGAGGTCCAAATGTGTATGTGGTATGTATGCATGTTAGTATGGCCGATGGGTTAATTTTGTTAATACGCTTTAAAAAGTTGAATTTAGGTGTTTCCAGACGTTTGGTGCTTTTTCGATCTCGAAGTTTTTTTGAGTTCCAAATGACCATGTGAAATATATGCGTGTAAATATGGCCGAAAGGTTAATTTTATTAATACGCTATACAACGTCTTATTAAGGGGTTTCCAGATGTTAGTTGCTTTTTTGATCACGAAGTTGATTTCAGGTCCAAATGACAATGTGGTATGCATGCATGTTAGTATGGCCGATGGGTTAATTTTGTTCATACGCTTTATAACGTCATATTAAGGGGTTTACAGACGTTTGGTGCTTTTGTTTCATCACGAAGTTAATTTGAGGTCTAAATGACCATGTAGTATAGTATGTATGCCTGTTATAATAGCCGAAGTGTTATTTTTGTTAATACTCTTTATAACGTCTTATTAAAATGTTTCCAGACGTTTGGTGCTTTTTCGATCTCAAAGTTTTTTTGAGTTTCATATGAACAAGTGGATTGTATCCGTGTAAATATGGCCGAAGGGTTAATTTTGGTAATACGTTTTATAACGTCTTATTGAGGGGTTTTCAGGGGTTTGTTGCTTTTTTGATCACGAAGTTAATTTGAGGTCCAAAAGACCATGTGCTATGTATGCATGTTAATATGACCAATGGGTTAATTTTGTTAATACGCCTTATAATGTCATATTAAGGGGTTTCCAGACGTTTGGTGCTTTTTTGATCACAAAGTTGATTTGAGGTCCAAATGTCAATGTGGTATGTATGCATATTAGTATTGCCGAAGGGTTAATTTTGTTCATATGCTTTATAATGTCTTATTTAGGTGTTTCCAGGCATTTGTTACTTTTCCAATCTTAACATTGATTTGAGTACCAAATGACCATGTAGTATAGTATGTATGCCTGTTATAATGGCCCAAAGGTTATTTTTGTTAATACTCTTTATAACGTCTTATTAAAATGTTTCCAGAAGTTTGTAGCTTTTTTGATCAAGAACTTAATTTGAGGTTCAAATGCCCATGAGGTATGTATGCATGTTAATATTGCCGAAGGGTTATTTTTGTTAATAAGCTTTATAACGTCTTATTAAACTGTTTCCAGACGTTTGGTGCTTTTTCGATCTCAAAGTTTTTTTGAGTTCCATATGAACAAGTGGATTGTATCCGTGTAAATTTGGCCGAAGGGTTAATTTTAGTAATACGTTTTATAACGTCTTATTGAGGGGTTTTCAGACGTTTGTTGCTTTTTTGATCACGAAGTTAATTTGAGGTCCAAAAGACCATGTGCTATGTATGCATGGTTATATAGCCGAAGGGTTATTTTTGTTAATACGCTTTATAAGGTCTTATTGAATTGCTTCCAGACGTTAGTTGCTTTTTTGATCACGAAGTAGATTCGAGGTCCAAATGACCATGGGGTATGTATACATGTTAATATGACCAATGGGTTAATTTTGTTCATTCGCTTTATAATGTCATATTAAGGGGTTTCCAGACGTTTGGTGCTTTTTTGATCACAAAGTTGATTTGAGGTCCAAATGTCAATGTGGTATGTATGCATATTAGTATTGCTGAAGGGTTAATTTTGTTCATATGCTTTATAAAGTCTTATTTAGGTGTTTCCAGGCATTTGATAATTTTCCAATTTTAACATTGATTTGAGTACCAAATGACCATGTAGTATAGTATGTATGCCTGTTATAATAGCCGAAAGGTTATTTTTGTTAATACGCTTTATAACGTCTTATTAAACGTTTTCTGACGTTTGTAGCTTTTTTGAAAAAGAGGTTGATTTGAGGTTCAAATGCTTATGAGGTATGTATGCATGTTAATATTGCCAAAGGGTTATTTTTGTTAATAAGCTTTATAACGTCTTATTAAACTGTTTCCAGACGTTTGGTGCTTTTTCGATCTCGTAGTTTTTTTAAGTTCCCAATGAACAAATGGATTGTATGCGTGTAAATATAGCCGAAGGGTTTATTTTGGTAATACGTTATATCACATCTTATTGAATTGTTTCCAGACGTTAGTTACTTTTTTGATCACGAAGTCGATTTTAGGTCCAAATGACCATGTGGTATGTATGCACGTTAATATGTCCGAGGGTTATTTTTGGTAATACGCTTTATAACGTCTTATTAAAATGTTTCCTGACGTTTGTAGCTTTTTTGATAAAGAAGTTGATTTGAGGTTCAAATGCCCATGAGGTATGTATGCATGTTTATATTGCCGAAGGGTTATTTTTGTTAATAAGCTTTAAAAAGTTGTATTTGGGTGTTTCCAGACGTTTGGTGCTTTTTCGATCTCGAATTTTTTGAGGGTTCCAAATAACCATGTGGAATGTATGCGTGTAAATATGGCCGAAAGGTTAATTTTATTAATACGCTATATAACGTCTTATTAAGGGGTTTCCAGATGTTAGCTGCTATTTTGATCACGAAGTTGATTTCAGGTCCAAATGACAATGTGGTATGTATGCATGTTAGTATGGCCGATGGGTTAATTTTGTTCATACGCTTTATAACGTCATATTTAGGGGTTTACAGACGTTTGGTGCATTTGTTTCATCACGAAGTTAATTTGAGGTCTAAATGACCATGTAGTATAGTATGTATGCCTGTTATAATGGCCGAAGTGTTATTTTTGTTAATACTCTTTATAACGTCTTATTAAAATGTTTCCAGACGTTTGGTGCTTTTTCGATCTCAAAGTTTTTTTGAGTTTCATATGAACAAGTGGATTGTATCCGTGTAAATATGGCCGAAGGGTTAATTTTGGTAATACGTTTTATTACGTCTTATTGAGGGGTTTTCAGACGTTTGTTGCTTTTTTGATAACGAAGTTAATTTAAGGTCCAAAAGACCATGTGCTATGTATGCATGTTAATATGACCAATAGGTTAATTTTGTTAATACGCTTTATAACGTCTTATTAAACTGTTTCCAGACGTTTGGTGCTTTTTCGATCTCGTAGTTTTTTTAAGTTCCCAATGAACAAATGGATTGTATGCGTGTAAATATAGCCGAAGGGTTTATTTTGGTAATACGTTATATCACATCTTATTGAATTGTTTCCAGACGTTAGTTGCTTTTTTGATCACGAAGTCGATTTTAGGTCCAAATGACCATGTGGTATGTATGCACGTTAATATGTCCGAGGGTTATTTTTGGTAATACGCTTTATAACGTCTTATTAAAATGTTTCCTGACGTTTGTAGCTTTTTTGATCACAAAGTTGATTTGAGGTCCAAATGTCAATGTGGTATGTATGCATATTAGTATTGCCGAAGGGTTAATTTTGTTCATATGCTTTATAATGTCTTATTTAGGTGTTTCCAGGCATTTGTTACTTTTCCAATCTTAACATTGATTTGAGTACCAAATGACCATGTAGTATAGTATGTATGCCTGTTATAATGGTCCAAAGGTTATTTTTGTTAATACTCTTTATAACGTCTTATTAAATGTTTCCAGAAGTTTGTAGCTTTTTTGATAAAGAAGTTGATTTGAGGTTCAAATGCCCATGAGGTATGTATGCATGTTAATATTACCGAAGGGTTATTTTTGTTAATAAGCTTTATAACGTCTTATTAAACTGTTTCCAGACGTTTGGTGCTTTTTCGATCTCGTAGTTTTTTTAAGTTCCCAATGAACAAATGGATTGTATGCGTGTAAATATAGCCGAAGGGTTAATTTTGGTAATACGTTTTATAACGTCTTAATGAGGGGTTTCCAGAGGTTTGTTACTTTTTTGATCACGAAGTTGATTTAAGGTCCAAATGACAATGTGGTATGTATGCATGTTAATATGAACGATGGGTTAATTTTGGTTATACGCTTTATAATGTCATATTAAGGGGTTTCCAGACGTTTGGTGCTTTTTTTTTATCACGAAGTTGATTTGAGGTCCAAATGTCAATGTGGTATGTATGCATGTTAGTATGGCCGATGGGTTAATTTTGTTAATACGCTTTAAAAAGTCTTATTTAGGTGTTTCCAGACGTTTGGTGCTTTTTCGTACTCGTAGTTTTTTTGAGTTCCAAATGAACAAATGGATTGTATGCGTGTAAATATAGCCGAAGGGTTAATTTTAATAATACGTTTTATATCGTCTTATTGAGGGGTTTTCAGACGTTCGTTGCTTTTTTGATCACGAAGTTGATTTGAGTTCCTAATGACCATGTAGAATGTATGCATGTTAAAATGGCCGATGGGTTATTTTGGTTAATACGCTTTATTATTCTTATTGAATTGTTTCCAGACGTTAATTGCTTTTTTGATCACGAAGTCGATTTGAGGTCCAAATGACCATGTGGTATGTATGCATGTTAATATTGCCGAAGAATTATTTTTGTTAATAAGCTTAATAATGTCTTATTAAAGTGTTTTCAGACGTTTGGTGCTTTTTCGATCTTGAATTTTTTTTGAGTTCCAAATGACCATGTGGAATGAATGCGTGTAAATATGGCCGAAGGGTTAATTTTGTTAATACGCTATATAACGTCTTATTTAGGGGTTTCCAGATGTTTGGTGCTTTTTTGATCACGAAGTAGATTTGAGGTCCAATTTCAATGTGGTATGTATGCATGTTAATATGGCCGAGGTTTTTTTTTTGGTAATACGCTTTATAAGGTCTTATTGAATTGTTTCCAGACGTTTGTTGCTTTTTTGATCACGATGTAGATTTGAGGTCCAAATGTCAATGTGGTATGTATGCATGTTAGTATGGCCGATGGGTTATTTTTGTTAATTCGCTTTAAAAAGTCTTATTTAGGTGTTTCCAGACGTTTGGTGCTTTTTCGTACTCGTAGTTTTTTTGAGTTCCAAATGAACAAATGGATTGTATGCGTGTAAATATAGCCGAAGGGTTAATTTTGGTAATACGTTTTATATCGTCTTATTGAGGGGTTTCCAGACGTTTGTTGCTTTTTTGATCACGAAGTTGATTTGAGTTCCTAATGACCATGACGAATGTATGCATGTTAAAATGGTCGATGGGTTATTTTGGTTTATACGCTTTATTATTCTTATTGAATTGTTTCCAGACGTTAGTTGCTTTTTTGATCACGAAGTCGATTTGAGGTCCAAATGACCATGTGGTATGTATGCATGTTAATATTGCCGAAGGGTTATTTTTGTTAACAAGCTTTATAATGTCTTATTAAAGTGTTTCCAGACGTTTGGTGCTTTTTCGATCTTAAAGTTTTTTTGAGTTCCAAATGACCATGTGGAATGTATGCGTGTAAATATGGCCGAAGGGTTAATTTTGTTAATGCGCTATATAACGTTTTATTAAGGGATTTCCATGGGTTAGTTGCTTTTTTTATCACGAAGTTTATTTCAGGTCCAAATGACAATGTGGTATGTATGCATGTTAGTATGGCCGAAGGGTTAATTTTGTTTATACGCTTTATAACGTCATATTAAGGGGTTTCCAGACGTTTAGTGCTTTTTTGATCACGAAGTTTATTTGAGGTCCAAATGAAAATGTGGTATGAATGCATGTTTGTATGGCCGATGGGTAAATTTTTTTTTAATACGCTTTAACAAGTTTTATTTAGGTGTTACCAGACGTTTGGTGCTTTTTCGATCTCGAAGTTTTTTTGAGTTCCCAATGAACAAATGGATTGTATGCGTGTAAATATAGCCGAAGGGTTAATTTTGGTAATACGTTTTATATGGAACAATAACTTTAAACGGTTCCAAAACACATATTATTTCTTTGTATAGACCACCTGATTCCAATTTACCAAATTTCATTCAAGAAATAGAAAACATTCTAACAAATATAAAAGACAAGGATCAAATCATTTTCGTTGGTGATATTAACTTAGATTTACTCGCCAAGGGTAATTCAAATGTTGATAAATACAAAAATGTAATGTCAAATGAAGGTATGAAGAGATGTATTTTCCAGGAAACTCGAGTGGAAAGCAGGCTTGATATTATGAGCAGAACCTGTCTAGATCACTTTTATGCTAAGGTAAACAATTAACAACATGACATCATTTCAATCATTGGAGAGACGAAAATATCAGATCATTATGTAATCATGCTCGGGATAAATATTATTGACAAACAAAATGCAATTAAGAATAACATACAAAACATTGAACTGAAAACAGTTTACAATGAACAAAAAATCAAAAGAGAATTAGAAAATGTAGAATGGGAATACATGTTAGACATTTTGGATCCTACTGACCTTCTAAATGAAATTCAAAAGAAATTCAATTCTATTTATGAGGCACATTCCGAGTTGAAGTCATTACGTGTTAGTCTTTCGAGGGATAATAAACCATGGATTAACAGAGATATAAAGGAAAGTATTGTGAAAAGGGATAAACTGTATTTAAGGTGGAAAAATGCTAAATCAAATGTTAATCTTAGAAATGAATATAAAAAGTTACGTAATACAATTAATAAAAATCTAGTTCAAGCCAAGCAGCAATATTTGAAAAATCGTTTTGATGAGTGCAAAACTGATATCAGAAAGACATGGAATGTAATAAATACTGTTGTAGGTAAAAAACCAAGTCGTACGGCGCGCGCACACTCTCATATAAAGGCTGGAGCAAACCCACTTTTACTGTAAGCATCAAAGTGGCATTTTCGGCCTACTGGATCTTAAAATTGGAAAATCTCACATTGTTGCGAAATATCTAAATTTCGAGCTATGGCCCACCCCACCACATATACCAAATTTGGGAACAATAGGTTACGCCCTTTGCGCGCTAGAGGGCCGTGAAAACAGTGTTTTAGGGCGGTTTTCATAATAATCTCAGTAGTAGTAGTAGTAGGGTGGAGCTAAAATCCGGTAACAAGGCCACAGCCTAAACGGCTGAACCGATTGATCTCACATTTTTACCACGTTTGCACTTTTGGCGTCTGATTTAACCTTCACCCCATAAATTTTTTGTGCCGCCATTTTGAAACCGGAAGTGACGTCATATCTCGTCAACGGCTTGACCGATCGGAACGAAATTTGCGCCAAACGATTCGGACGGTGAACTATATGCATTATCAGTAGCAAAAGACTAAACATTTTGTTAATGAAACCGGAAATGACGTCACGAAATTTGAAATACATCGATTGGCATTTCGGCAACAAAGATTGATCCGATTATTTTGATATTTTTGTAACGTATGTACTTTTGATATCTCATTTGACTTATTATAAAACCAACCGGAAGCCGCCATTTTGAAACCGGAAGTGACATCATATCTCAATAACGGCTAAACAGATTTGAACGAACCAGCGCTAAACAATTTAGACGGTCAACTTTATGTATTATCATTAATAATATTTGCAGTTTACCATACCGAAACCGGAAATGACGTCACACATTTTAAAAATCTTACAAATTTACATTTTGATACAATAAATATACTATTTGAGACGGCTTATAATAAAATTTTATCAAGTTTAAATTATAACTCAAGGGTCAGAGATTTCAGCCACCATTTTTAAACCGGAAGTAACGTCATATCTTGAAAATTGGTTGACTGATCGGTATGAAACTACCGCCAAACGATTCGGAAGGTCATCTCTATGGAATATGAACAGTACAAATAGAATTTTCCTATTTATGAGACCGGAAATGACGTCATTCAAATTAAAAAAATTATTATAATCCCCTCCTATATAATAAATACGTATTCAGAAAGCCTAAAATGATACACATCATTTATAGATATACATTCTATGTGGCAGTGCAGTAAGTTCAGCAGCCATTTTGAAAACCGAAGTGTTTCCATATCTCGGAACTGGGTTGACTGATTGGAATGAAACCTTTGCTATTCTTCGTGAAAGATCATTTAAAGCAATTATTTAGGACCATACGCTGCTATTCATTAGTGGTAACGAAATTGTAAAGGGTGATGATTTTTTAAAAGAATTTAGTAATTGTTCATTTCATATGTGTCACAAGTTGTTAGAATAAACTAAAAAAAGGAGTGATATCCCCATAAAAAACACTTCGTGTAAAAATACCAGCCAAGTCTCTTCAACTAAAAAAAAAATATGAAATCTAAAAATTCTGCACTGAAAAGTAATGATATCAAAAAATTTGCCAAGTCAAAACTTTATTTGAAAATCAAAAAATACTTGGCGCATCGTTTTTTTTAGGGCATTATAGGTATACTATGTATGTATATTTCATGTATAATTTATAATTGGCCTATACTTCCAAGCTATTTATGTACACGATGCGCCAAGTATTTTTTGATTTTCAAATAAAGTTTTGACTTGGCAAATTTTTTGATATCATTACTTTTCAGTGCAGAATTTTTAGATTTCATATTTTTTTTTTAGTTGAAGAGACTTGGCTGGTATTTTTACACGAAGTGTTTTTTATGGGGTATCTAAATACTTTAGCAATTTGAAAGAATCTGAGGTAGTGGATGGTTTCGTAAATACTTTCAAAGATGAAGTAGATAACATCAAACATGAATGTGCAGTATTGACAATCGAATCCGTAACAACAAAACTAAAACAGTCCATGTATTTTATGAGGGCCACACCTCACTCAATTGAAAAAATTATCTATGATTTCGATAGCAGGAAAGGAGCCGGAATAGATAACATTAGAATGAAAGATTTAAAAGTATGCTCCAAGTCAATCAGTCCTATTATTGCAAACTTAATAAATTTATCATTATCTCACGGCTCAATTCCATCTAACTTAAAACAATCAATTGTGCGTCCTATATATAAGAACGGAGATCATAAGATTTTTAACAATTACCGGCCTATATCAATATTATCTGCAATTGAAAAAATTATGGAGAGATGTTTTGCGGACCAACTAATCAATTATATAAATACATTTAATTTGCTTGACAATAGACAATATGGTTTCCAAAAAAACAAAAGCACTGCCATGTTACTCAATGATTTCTCAAACCATGTCAATGGTGCAATAAATGAAAACAACCATGTTGTAGTAGTTTTCATTGACTTCACCAAGGCATTCGACACTCTTTTGCATAGTCGTCTGTTGGATACGTTGGAGAGAATTGGAATCACTGGACCCATCCTGCAATGGTTTAGAGACTACCTGTTAGGAAGATCAATGTCTGTAAAGTTTAACCAGTGTTTTAGTAAAAAGGTAAATATTTCAACTGGGGTACCTCAAGGTTCCATTCTGGGACCCTTATTGTATTTGATTTACGTAAATGATATGCTTAAAGTTGTCAAAGATTGTTCTGTTTATTTGTACGCCGATGACACTGCTCTGGTTTCCACGCATAAGGATTTCAATTCTGCTCAATGTTTCTTGCAAAATGACTTCAATAATTTATTACGATGGGCCCACGATCACGGATTAACTATCAATAGTAAGAAAACAAAAGTTATGCATATTCACTCACCACATAAATTGCACTTAGATGTTAACCTTACCTTTCATAATAACGCATGTTTACATGCTAAATTCAACAGTAGAACAAATTTATTTCAAGGTGTTTGTACATGCAACATGTCTATTGGAAATGTAAATACATATTTGTATTTAGGAGTTACTATTGACAAGCATTTTAAATGGGATAAACACATCGAAAAGGTTTGCAATCACTTAAGAGCAGGAATGTATAGCCTCCGTATTTTAAAACCACTCGTTAATTACTCAACGCTTAAAATAGTTTATTTTGCTTTAATTGAATCAGTAATTAGATATGCTATACTTGCTTGGGGTGCCACAACGGACTCATTTCTTAAAAAAATTTATAGTATACAGAAGAGAATTTTTAAAATTATAATCCCCCCAAAAGATGCCTTGAAAAATTATCAGTTTATGACAGTTCATCAACTGCACCTATACGTTTTCCTTATAACAAATTATTATTCTGATGAACATAAAGCACTCGCGCAACATAATTACGTAACAAGAAACAAACATAAATTAGTAATGCCTCCCAACATTCATAATTCATACGGAGATCAGCAGCGGTCATTTCTCATTCCCAAACTATTCAACACACTTCCACCCAGTTTACAAAATTTAGAAAAATTTAAGACAGTTAAAAAGGCAATTAAAGAGTGGATTTTCACCACGGAGGATGAATGAAATTATTATTATTATTATTATTATTATGGTGTTCTGATATTATGTATTATTTATTTATTTATTATTGTATGATATTTACCTTGATGTAGTATTTGCATCTATGGATTTGTACACTGTACTTTGTAATTTGTAATTTGAATTTGAATTTGATGATTATTATTATTAAAAGTAGTTATTAGTTGTTTTATTGTGACGTATATTTATGTTGTTGTTGTTGTTGTTTATATATAGCAGTCCTGCAGAGAAGCCACTGTTTGGTTTTGTGGGACTGAGGATTTTCTTATGTACTATTAATTTGCAACAATAAATAAAAAAAATAAAAAATAAAAACATCTTATTGAGGGGTTTCCAGACGTTTGTTGCTTTTTTGATCAAGAAGTTGGTTATGAGTTCCTAATGACCATGTAAAATGTATGCATGTTAAAATGGCCGAAGGGTTATTTTTGTTAATACGCTTTATTATGTCTTATTAAAGTGTTTCCAGACGTTTGGTGCTTTTTCGATCTTGAAGTTTTTTTGAGTTCCAAATGACCATGTGGAATGTATGCGTGTAAATATGGCCGAAGGGTTAATTTTGATAATACGCTATATAACGTCTTATTTAGGGGTTTCCAGACGCTTGGTGCTTTTTTGATCACCAAGTTGATTTGAGTTCCTTATGACCATGTAGAATGTATGCATGTTAAAATGGCCGAAGAGTTATTTTTGTTAATACGCTTTATAAGGTATTATTGAATTGTTTCCAGACGTTAGTTGCTTTTTTGATCACGAAGTCGATTTGAGGTCCAAATGACCATGTGGTATGTATGCATGTTAATATTGCCGAAGGGTTATTTTTGTTAATAAGCTTTATAACGTCTTATATAGGTGTTTCCAGACGTTTGGTGCTTTTGTATCTCGTAGTTTTTTTGAGTTCTAAATGAACAAATGGACTGAGGATTTTCTTATGTACTATTAATTTGCAACAATAAATACAAAAAAAAAAAAATCTTATTGAATTGTTTCCAGACGTTAGTTACTTTTTTGATCACGAAGTCGATTTGAGGTTCAAATGACCATGTGGTATGTATGCATGTTAATATGACCGATGGGTTAATTTTGTTAATACGCTTTATAAGGTCTTATTAAGGGGTTTTCAGACGTTTGGTGCTTTTTCGATCTTGAAGTATTTTTGAGTTCCAAATGACTATGTGGAATGTATGCGTGTAAATATGGCCGAAGGGTTAATTTTGTTAATACGCTATATAACGTCTTATTGAGGGATTTCCATATGTTAGTTGCTTTTTTGATCACGAAGTTTATTTCAGGTCCAAATGACAATGTGGTATGTATGCATGTTAGTATGGCCGAAGGGTTAATTTTGTTTATACGCTTTATAACGTCATATTAAGGGGTTTCCAGACGTTTAGTGCTTTTTTGATCACGAAGTTGATTTCAGGTCCAAATGACAATGTGGTATGTATGCATGTTAGTATGGCCGAAGGGTTTATTTTGTTCATACGCTTTAAAAAGTCATATCTAGGTGTTTCCAGGCGTTTGATACTTTTCAAATCTTAACATTGATTTGAGTTCCTAATGACCATGTAGTATGTATGCATGTTAAAATGGCCGAAGAGTTATTTTTGTTAATACGCTTTATAAGGTCTTATTGAATTGTTTCCAGACGTTAGTTGCTTTTTTGATCACGAAGTCGATTTGCGGTCCAAATGACCATGTGGTATGTATGCATGTTAATATTGCCGAAGGGTTATTTTTGTTAATAAGCTTTATAACGTCTTATATAGGTGTTTCCAGACGTTTGGTGCTTTTGTATCTCGTAGTTTTTTTGAGTTCTAAATGAACAAATGGATTGTATGCGTGTAAATATAGCCGAAGGGTTAATTTTGGTAATACGTTTTATAACGTCTTATTGAGGGGTTTCCAGACGTTTGTTGCTTTTTTGATCACGAAGTTGATTTCAGGTCCAAATGACAATGTGGTATGTATGCATGTTAGTATGGCCGAAGGTTTAATTTAGTTTATACGCTTTATAACGTCATATTAAGGGGTTTCCAGACGTTTGGTGCTTTTTTGATCACGAAATTGATTTGAAGTCCAAATGAAAATGTGGTATGAATGCATGTTAGTATGACCGATGGGTCAATATTGGTTATACGCTTTAACAAGTCTTATTGAGGGGTTTTCAGACGTTTGTTGCTTTTTTGATCACGAAGTTTTTTTGAGTTCCAAATGAACAAATGGATTGTATGCGTGTAAATGTAGCCGAAGGGTTAATTTTGGTAATACGTTTTATAACGTCTTATTGAGGGGTTTACAGACGTTTGTTGCTTTTTTGATCACGAAGTTGATTTCAGGTCCAAATGACAATGTAGTATGTATGCATGTTAGTATGGCCGATGGGTTAATTTTGTTCATACGCTTTATAACGTCATATTAAGGGGTTTCCAGACGTTTGTTGCTTTTTTGATCACGAAGTTGATTTGAGTTCCTAATGACCATGTAGTATGTATGCATGTTAAAATGGCCGAGTTTTTTTTTGTTTATACGGTTTATGGTCTTATTGAATTGTTTCCAGAAGTTAGTTGCTTTTTTGATCACGAAGTAGATTTGAGGTCCAAATGTCAATGTGGTATGTATGCATGTACGTATAGCCGATGGGTTAATTTTGTTAATTCGCTTTAAAAAGTCTTATTTAGGTGTTTCCAGACGTTTGGTGCTTTTTCGATCTCGTAGTTTTTTGAGTTCCAAATGAACAAATGGATTGTATGCGTGTAAATATAGCCGAAGGGTTAATTTTGGTAATACGTTTTATAACGTCTTATTGAGGGGTTTCCAGACATTTGTTGCTTTTTTGATCACGAAGTTGATTTCAGGTCCAAATGACAATGTGGTATGTATGCATGTTAGTATGGCCGAAGGTTTAATTTAGTTTATACGTTTTTAACGTCATATTAAGGGGTTTCCAGACGTTTGGTGCTTTTTGATCACGAAGTTGATTTGAGGTCCAAATGAAAATGTGGTATGAATGCATGTTAGTATGGCCGATGGGTAAATTTTGTAAATACGCTTTAACAAGTCTTATTTAGGTGGTTCCATACGTTTGGTGCTTTTTCGATCTTGAAGTTTTTTTGAGTTCCAAATGACCATGTGGAATGTATGCGTGTAAATATGGCCGAAGGTTTTTTTTTGTTAATACTCTATATAACGTCTTACTAAGGGATTTCCAGATGTTAGTTGCTATTTTGATCACGAAGTTGATTTCAGGTCCAAATGACAATGTGGTATGTATGCATGTTAGTATGGCCGAAGGTTTAATTTTGTTCATACGCTTTATAACGTCATATTAAGGGGTTTCCAGACGTTTGGTGCTTTTTTGATCTCGAAGTTTTGTTGAGTTCCCAATGAACAAATAGATTGTTTGCGTGAAAATATAGCCGAAGGGTTAATCAAAACGTCTGGAAACGCCTATATAAGATTTTATAAAGCGTATCGTCAAAAATTACCCTTCGGTCATTTTAACATGCATACATACCACATGGTCATTTGGACTTCAAATCCACTTCGAGATCGTAAACGCACCAAACGCCCAGATACGTCTAATTAAGACGTAATAAAGCGTTTTATTAAAAATATCACTTCTGTCATATTAACATGCATACATACCTCATGGTCATTTAGTCCTCAAATCCACTTCGAGATTGAAAAAGTACCAAACGTCTCAAACCCTGATAAAAGTCGTAAAAAAGCGTATTATCAAAAATTACCCTTCGGTCATATTAACATGTATACATACCACTTGTTCATTAGGACCTCAAATAAACTTCAAGAATGCAAAAGCACCAAATGTCTGTATACTCCTATATAAAGAGTATAAAAAAAAAAAAAAAAAAAAAAATATATTATAAAAATATTTTTTATTTCTCTTAGATTTTTTATAATTCAAACCCCATCCTGGTGTTTATAATATAATATTATATTGATATTTCTTTTTTCAATTGTTGAATATGATTGTCAAAAACACATTGGTAAGCTAGGGAGGCCGGTGGCCCAGTGATTAAGATGCCTCTTCGCCATGTAGAAGGTCGCAGGTTCAAAACTCGGCCAATTTTTTTATTTTTTTTTTGCAGAGCTAGAAGATTTTTTTGGGTGATGGGAGCAGGCGCATTATACTGCAAACACCCCAGATTGTGTATAAAATAAGATTATTGATTTTTAAGAAAAATATAAACGACAAAAATCCTCCCATTGTGTTTTTTTCCTCACTTTTTTAAAAATATATTTAATTATTTAAGATTTTTTATACTTCAAACCACATCCTAGGGTTAGGGGCAGGCTCATGATACTGCTGCGACCCCGGATTGTGTATAAAATTAGATTTTTTATTTTTAAGAAAAATGAAAGACAACATTTGCGTTTTTTTCCTCATTTTTTCAAAAAAAAAATTATTTCTCTTAGAATTTTTATAATTCAAACCCCATCCTGGTATTTGAAATATAATACTATATTGATATTTCTTTTTTTTAATTGTTGAATATGATTGCCAAAAACACATTAGTACGCCGGGAGCGTATTTCCAAAGTATACCCAGCCCCAGCGCACCGTCGACTGATTGGTGTTTCTTGGTCACGAGGTCAATGGTTGATGATCACCTCAGTTGCGAAACTGAAAGTTATCTGTCAAAACATCTCAACCCATCAACACAAAGAGAAATAAGTTAGGTTATGCACAGAGGAAACGAATAAGATACGAATTAAATTTGCATCTTTAAAATGTTAATAATGCCTGAGTATTGTAGTATAGTTGCTTCCATAAAAGACTAACATGTTGGACACTTTTTAACCTCACAAAAGTAAGTGTCAATTCACACCACACTTTCAGTGACTGACATTTCGTATTTTGCAAATTGCGATGTGAATAATCTGAGCGCATATAGATGAGAGATGCAATATAATCGTATTAGAGTTCTAGATACCCAAGGTCAACGTTTATTCGCACCATTCTATAGTTTGCAGCTTACGTTGAAGTTCAGAAGATTTCTGCCAAGATTTCTTTGATAGTAGTAGGTAATAACGATTGGTTTGTAATATGATATCGATAAGATTGTAGGTCTCAATGTCCAAGTCATCTATGTGGACAGACATCAATGAAAGGGTTTTCTCACATAATATATTTCGAAGATATTATTTCATATTACGTAGGTTGAGATGTTTTGACAGATACCTTTTAGTTTCGCAACCGAAGCGATCATTTAATCTTGGACCGCGTGAGCAAGACACACCAATCACAGGATCACAGGAGACGATGCGCTGGGGCTGGGTATACTTTGGAAATACGCAGGCCGCGTAGGCCGGTGGCCCAGTGGTTAAGATGCCTGTTCGCCATGTAGAAGGTCGCAGGTTCAAAACTCAGCCAAGATTTTTTTTTTCAGAGCTAGAAGATTTTTTTGGGTGATAGGGGCAGGCGCATAATACTGCTGCCACCCCAGATTGTGTATAAAATCAGATTTTTTTTTAAGAAAAATGAAAACGACAAAAAACCCTCCAATTGGGTTTTTTTCCCTCACTTTTTCTAAAATATATTTAAATATTTTAGATTTTTTATACTTCAAACCCCATCCTAGGGTTGGGGGCAGGCGCATTATACTGCTGCGACCCCGGATTGTGTATAAAATTATATTATTCATTTTTAAGAAAAATGCAAGACGGCAAAGGGCCCCTCATTTGTGTTTTTTTCCCTTATTTCTCAAAAACATTTTTCATTTCTTTCAGATTTTAAATAATTCAAATCCCATCCTGGTGTTTAAAATATAATATTATATTGATATTTCTTCTATTTTTAATTGTTGAATATGATTGTCAAAAACACATTGGTAGGTTGGGAAGGCCGGTGTCCCAGTGGTTAAGATTCCTGTTCGCCATGTAAAAGGTCGCAGGTTCAATTTTCAGGCAATTTTTATTTTATTTTTTATTTGCAGAGCGAGAAGATTTTTTCGGGTGATGGGAGCAGGCGCATAATACTGCTGCCACCCCAGATTGTGTATAAAATAAAATTATTAATTTTTAAGAATAATGAAAGACGACAAAAAACCCTCCCATTGTGTTTTTTTCCTTACTTTATCAAAAATATATTTAATTATTTTAGATTTTTTATACTTCAAACCCATCCTGGGGTTGGGGGCAGGCGCATGATACTGCTGCAACCCCGGATTATGTATAAAATTAGATTATTCATTTTAAAGAAAAATGAAGGACGACAAAGGGCCCCACATTTGTGTTTTTTTCCTCATTTTTTCAAATATATTTTTTGTTTTTTTAAGATTGTTTTATAATTCAAACCCCATCCTGGTGTTTAAAATATATATTATATTGTATTATATATTGTATATTATGTTGATGAGGGTAGGCGCATAATACTGCTGTCACCCCAGATTATGTATCAAATTAGATTATTTATTTTTAAGAAAAATGAAAGACGACAAAGGGCCCCACAATTGTGTTTTTTTTACTAATTTTTTCAAAAATATTTTTTGTTTCTTATATTTTTTTTATCCTTTAAACCCTAACCTGCGGTTGGGGGCAGGCGCATTATACTGCTGCTACCTCAGATGGTGTATAAAATTAGATTAATAATTTTTAAGAAAAATGAAAGACGAAAAAAAAAAACTTCCATTGTGTTTTTTTCCTTACTTTTTCAAAAATATATTTTATTATTTTAGATTTTTTATACTTCACACCCCATCCTAGGGTTGGGGGCAGGACCATGATACTGCTGCGACCCCGAATTGTGTATAAAATTAGATTATTCAAAAATGAAGGACGACAAAGGGCCCCACATTTGTGTTTTTTTCCTCATTTTTCCAAAAATATTTTTTTTTCTTTTATAATTTTTATAATTCAAACCCCACCATAGGGTTGGGGGCAGGCGCATCATACTGCTGCGACCTCAGATTGTGTATAGAATTAGATAATTTTTTTTTTGAATTATGAAAGACGACAAAGGGCCCCACATTTGCTTTTTTCCTAATTTTTTTAAAAATATATTTTGTTTCTTTCAGATTTTTTTATCATTCAAACCCCGTCCTGGTGTTTAAAACATATATTTTATTGATATTAATTTTTTTCAATTGTTAAATATGATTGTCAAAAACACATTGGTAGGCCGGGGTAAGACGCCTGTTCGCCATGTAAAAGGTCGCAGGTTCAAAACTCTCCCATTTTTTATTTTTTTTATTTTGCAGAGCTAGCAGATCTTTTTGGGTGATGGGGGCAGGCGCATGATACTGCTGTGACCCCGAATTGTGTATAAAATTAGATAATTCGTTTTTAAGAAAAATGTAAGACGACAAAGGGCCACATTAGTTTTTTTCCCCATTTTATCAAATATATTTTTTGTTTCTTTCAGATTTTTTATAATTCAAACCCCATCCTGGTGTTTAAAATACTATTGATATTTATTGATATTGAAAATATTATTTATTTTTAAGAAAAATAAAAGACTACAAAAAACCCTCCAATTGTGTTTTTTTCCCTCTTTTTCAAAAATATGTTTAAATATTTTAGATTTTTTATACTTCAAACCCCATCCCAGAGTTAGGGGCCGGCGTATGATACTGCTGCGACCCCGGATTGTGTATAAAATAAGATTATTTATTTAAAAAAAAATGAAAGACAACAAAGGGCCCCACATTTGTGTTTTTTCCTCATTTTTTCTAAAATATTTTTTATATTGATATTTCCTATTTTAATTGTTGAATATGATTGTCAAAAACACATTGGTTGGCCGGGGAGGTCGGTGGCCCAGTAGGTAAGATACCTATTAGACATGTAGACGGTCGCAGGTTCAAAAGTCGGCCAAGTTTTTTTTTTTTTTTTTTTTTAATATGCAGATCTAGAATATCTTTTTGGGTGATGGGGGCAGGCGCATAATACTGCTGCCACCTCAGATCGTGTATATAATTAGATTATTTATTTTTAAGAAAAATAAAAGACGACAAAAAACCCTCCAATTGTGTTTTTTTCCCTCTTTTTCAAAAATATGTTTAAATATTTTAGATTTTTTATACTTCAAACCCCATCTCAGAGTTGGGGGCCGGCGTATGATACTGCTGCGACCCCGGATTGTGTATAAAATAAGTTTATTTATTTAAAAAAAATGAAAGACAACAAAGGGCCCCACATTTGTGTTTTTTCCTCATTTTTTCTAAAATATTTTTTTTTTCTTATAGATTTTTTATAATTCAAACCCCATCCTAGGGTTGGGGCCCGGCGGCGTATTTCCGAATTGCACCCGATATCAGCACCGATGCTATATATGTATATTAGGCCCCTCCCCCAAGAGGCGTGCGCAGTACGGCAGACCCAACGAGAACAGTTCTGTAATACGCGGATATGGAGGTCGCACGCAGTTTTTTAAGTTTTGATCAACATGCAGGGATTGTAAATATATCAGAAGATAAATGTAAGTGTGTTGTTAGACCAAGATTCGAAGGTGAAAACTACAGTAAAGAGTGTAATGAATGGGCGAAGTTGTTTGGAATTGCGTAGAAAACGGACTGGTGTGTGCGGAAATCTTGGCAAAGTCTTATCAAATTTGATTATATGAAAAGTTTCGTACTGAAATAATTGTAATTTTTGCCGAAGACTCTTATTTTGAATTTTGTTGAGCTTGTGAAACTGTAAAATTTAATTTTTTGTCTTTGTTCTTCAGCAATTTGCCAGACATTAAACAACTATTGCTGACTAATAACTTGGTGATAGTGTGTTTTTTTTTGGAAATCTTCTACCATCAAGCCGTTTTATGTTATGTTTTTTGAGATTTACGAATTTTAGAAGTGAAAAGTTGTTCCACTTTAAGTTAAGTCACAATGATTGGTTCAATAAATTTCGAAATACCTGTCTATGCATTTCTTTTATAATAATGTGAGTTTAATTAATATTAAGAATATGATATAACTAACTTCTTATTGGAAATTATCTCAACAAAATAAGAATACATAATGAGTCACCTGCTTCCGAATTATTTCATGGTGATATGCTTTTTAAGACTTAGAAACTATAAGGAAAATTACCTAATATGTGACATGCCTAACAAGTGACGGAACCCAAGGATATCAGACTCAATTAAAGTCATTAAAAATGAATGTTGTATATCAAGCCGTTTCATGTTTCATGAAGAAACATGAAGAATCATGAGACAGTTTCATGAAGAAACTGTCTGGATGATAGTTACTTCATACTAATAAAAAATAAAACTAGGAAAACGCTCTGTGTAACGCGTTGATGAGCGAGCACGGATACGCGCAACACCTCGAACCGAAATTCTGTAATTTCGTCACACTTGTATAAAAATTTCCAAATACTCCTTAAATATTGGTCAAAATAACTATGCAAAGTTTTAAGTTGATCGATTGAACCTTTATGATTGAACGGTTCCGTGTTAATTTTCAAAAATCACAGGATCTCCTTCAAAAAATATACATGGGACCACTCTTTGAGCGAGCGTAGCGAGCGTCACCACGGCACTCTTATGGCACTTTCTCTGTGTGCTTTTTTTTTGTTTGTTTGTATTTTTTTTTGCCTGCACTGCCCAGGTCAAACCGCACAACCAATCGATCTGAAATTTTGCAAACATACTAATGTAATCTATGCGGTCCCTGAGATCTTTTCTGAACGGGATCATTTTGTGATTGGTTCAAATTTTATAAAAATTATCTTTCGATTGATTGGTTCGATCAATTTGAAATTTAGCAAAGTCATTGCAACCAACATTGTTCCCAATCATAAAAATTTTCAGCTAAATCCTCCCATTGGTTCAAATTTGAAACTATTTTTCCTGTGATTTTTGAAATTTAAACTAGAACTGATTGACCGACCAGCTAAAAACTTCGCATGATCATTGGTACCAACATTTAAGGCATTTTTGCCAATTTTCAATTTAATCTGTCGTTATTTTCAAAAGTTTTTGTCATTTTAGGGACATTTTGCATGTTGGCTGTCAAATACACGGCGACTTCGAATCTTCAGTTCAAGGCAAGGTATTAAGAGCAGAAAGTTTTAAACGAAATGAAACTAATAATGACCGTTCAACAGATTGATCTGATATTGTGTACACACACTAATATCATATCATGAGTGGTCCCAGGTATATTTTTTGAACGAGATCCTGTGATTTTTGAAAATTAACAAGGAACCGTTCAATCATAAAGGTTTAATCGATCAACTTAAAACTTAGCAAGGATATTGGGACCAATATTTTTGGAGGTTTTGGAGATTTTTATAGAAGTCTCTGACGAACTTCAAGAATTGGCTTTTAATGACATTTTCGACAGACATAATTCGGTTCGAGGTGTTGCGTATATCCGTGCTCGCTCATCAACGCGTTACACAGAGCGTTTTCCTAATATGATATAAGTGTGTGTACACAATATAAAATCGAGTGTTGAACGGTCATTATCAGTTTCATATGCGTTTGAAAGTTTCTACTCTAACTACCTTGCCTTGAACTGAAGATTCGAAGTCGCCGTGAATTTGACAGCCAACACGCAAAATGTCCCTAAAATTACAAAATCTTTTGAAAATAACGACAGATTAGACTGAAAATTGGCAAAAATACCTTAAATGTTGGGACCAATGACCATGCGAAGTTTTTAGTTGGTCGGTCAATAGGTTCTAGTTTAAATGTAAAAAATCACAGGAAAAATGGTTTCAAATTTGAACCAATGGGAGGATTTGGTTGAAAAACTTATGATTGAGTACAATGTTGGTTGCAATGACTTTGTTAAATTTCAAATTGATTGAACCAACCAATCGAAAGATAATTTTTCTAAAATTTGAACCAATCTCATGATTTCGTTCAAAAACGATCCCAGAGACCGCATAGAGTACGTTAGTATGTGTGCAAAATTTCAGATCGATTGGTTGTTCGGTTTGACCTGGGCAGTGCAGACAAAAAAACAAAACAAAAACAAAAAAAACACACAGAGAAAGTGCCATAAGAGTACCGTGGTGACGCTCGCTAGGCTCGCTCAAAAATAGTCACCATATAAAAATATGTTTTAACAGCTATTGTGTTGTATTACATTGTGTGTTAAAAATTATACAGAATATTGAAAAGTACAAGTTACTTTCATTCTTTCTCTCACTTTATTAAAAATAACACATTGCATATACGAGTGTTCTTATCAATGAATTACAATATAATTATGCATACTTTCATCGTCCTACTTTATTAGGAATCATTTATATTAATAATTATAATTGATGAATGAATTAAAAAAGTATGTTTTAATAATACCCATCCAATTAATTCTCAAATTTTAATTTTTAATTTGACATTAATTTTGAGGTAAATGTTTCTTGGAAGACAGTACAATAATACTCTAATGTTTTTCGGCCAGAGAGTATATAAGGGGCGTGACTTAGTTGCATGGTGCCGAAATCGGGTGCAATTCGGAAATACGCAACCCGACGGCGCTTCTCCACCTGCTGGTCCGCGACCAGGGGCCCTATTCTATGTCTCGTTTTGATCTCGTCGCGGCCGCCTCGTCTCGGCGTAATGCTATCTTAATGGCAGTGAAACGAAGGCGGCCGCGACGAGATCAAAAAAGATATAGAATAGGCCCCCAGAGCTAGAAGCCGGAGAGTGAACGGCCATTGACACCGTCCAGATATTCTATTATACAGAATTGTTGGATTTCTAATTTATTAATTTTGTAGGCTTTGTTTTGTTTGATATATATAGTGGCCTTGTTTTCTTTTAAATCCAATTGGTTCTGCATCTTTCGTAAAATATAATTTGTATCATTAATTTTTGCAAATGTCAGATAGACTTTCATAGATTTTGTTAAATTTTTTTCCTGTATTTGCTCCCTGAGGAAGGTGTTAAAAATAATACCGAAACGTCGAAGTTAATCAGTTTCATTTCTTTCACGCAGTAATACCTTAGGTATAAAATGAAATCAAATATAATATGAAATATGACTTTTCCTTATGACCTAAAAGTCATTTGAATAACAATCAAAGAAACTGGAATTTTCAGGGGTGTCCCTCCCAATTTAAAAATACTGCTGTAAAATAGCACATTCGTATGGAGAGCGGAGGGAATAAATTAATAGCAAGACGGTGAGATAGCCGAGTAATAAGGTAAAGTGTTACAATGAGGCCACATTTTAATTAAGATTCAAATCTTAATTAAGGGAGATTCTAGATTAAGGGTCCTAGTATTTTATTAATATGAATTTTTGGCGATAATTATAAACTTTACTTGTTTCTGTACACAACCTACAACAAAAATAATTAAATAAATATAATATTTTTAATTTGAAAAATTGCCTGATTGTAACCCCCTTGTTGCAAGAAAGCCAAAGATTTACATTGTTGTGGAATTAAAGAAAATTTAATTAAAAACTATTTCATCGAATATAAGAATTGAAAAAACGTTTCTACAAAAGTTAGGAAAATCAAAAGTATTCATAATAGTTTATTAAATAACTACAAATTTTATTAATTACTTCAAGTTCATCTGTTATCACATTTTCCACAAAATTAAAAAAGTGTATCAACACAGTGCAGTTCCGGAATTCATTATTTTTATTAAATCGGCTCATGAATAGAAATAAATACTGAATACTTATTGAAAGAGAAAACTGCTTCCAAATTATAAGAGGGACAGGGAAGTGACCCTCTTATAATTTGCAAGCAATTTTCTCTTTCAATAAGTATTCAGTCTTTATTTCTATTCATGAGCCGATTTAATTTTATAAAAATAATAAATTCCGGAAATGCTCTGAGTTGATCAAGTATTTTTCATTTTGTGGAAAATGTGATAACAGATGACATAATATTATATTTTATATTGTCAGAATTTATCTAGACGGCAGAATTCCACAATTTTTTCATAGGTTGACACTGATATTTAGACAAAAATCAATACATCAATATCTATCTATCTGAAAAAGTAAGAACTGTGAAAACTGGAGGCCATTGTCCTTGTTGTGTCGGTGGCCTCATTGCCACAAACTACCTTTTTATTTCTACAATGATAATTCCACATTGTTATAGATAAAGTCATATAGTTATAGTTCCATTATAGTTATCAACTTAACCTTCTTTGTGTTTACGTAAACAATGTCCCCCCTACTTTCATACACAATAGGTCACTTATTTTGTCATTGTGCCTAACGATAACGACTTATTATCTTTTCGAATACTGATTCGAATTTGGCATTCTAGTTAACAAGTCCCCTGCGATTGCCAGCAATGTTGGTCTTCTTGATTGTCCTCTTTGGTGTTACAATTCCGTACAACAGAGCTGCTAATGTATCAACTGATACCGATTTCTCCTCTTTCGTTCCTCTGAACTGGCCTTTTAATCTTCCACTGGATTATCAGGCTGGTTCGGGAGCAGATTACAAGCTGCCAAGTGTTCTACAGTTTGTACCAACAACATGTGGTGAGCAAATATTCATTCTAATATTATCTACTTCTTGCATCGCACCAAAAAATATTCAACTGTTTATTGAGCGAGCGAAGCGAGCGTCTCCTTTTGGCTCTTTTGGCACGGACCTCTGTTTTTTTGTTTTGTTTTTGTTTTTTTGTTTGTCTGTCGTCTGCTCGTATACAGGTCACACCGTTTATTCGATCGAGCTGACATTTTGCACACATGTCCAGACCAAATATGAGATTTGCAGACCCTAATTTTTTTGAAATCCCCTGGTTGGTTCAAATTTTAAAAAATGTATCTTTCGATTGGTTGGTCCAATCATTTTAAAATTTAGCAAAGTCATTGCTACCAACATTTTACCCAATCATAATAAATTTCAGCCAAATCCTCCCATTGGTTCAATTTTTGAAACCATTTTTCCGGTGATTTTTGTAATTTAAACTAGAACCGATTGACCGACCAACTTAAAATTTCGCATGGTCATTGGTGCCAACATTTAAGGTATTTTTGCCAATTTTCAGTCTAATCTGTAGTTATTTTCAAAGTTTTAGTCATTTTAGGGACATTTTATTCCATAATCTTGAAATATTTACTACATTTTCATCCCTGCCTTCTTTAAGCTTATGCTCCAAGGCCTGTAGAGCAGCCAAGCGGTCCACAGTTTACAGTAAAACTAGCGCATATCAAATCGGATGCAGTACGAAGGCCAAATATTCCAATTGGTTTAAGTATAAATAATATCTTCTGATTGGTCGATAATCAAAATGTTCCGAGTAAGTTCAAATTTTGCATGGTGATCAAGACCAACATAATCTAAAATTTTACACATGTTAAGCCCAATCAGTCAAGTATTAATTGAGGGGCCTGGTGCAAAAACAAGTCACGTCACAAATGTGTGATTTAAAGTTATTTGAAATTTAAGTTTTATAAATTCAGAAAATCTATTTCACTCATTTTAAAAATAACAAATCATTTTTATTAAAATGTTGTAACATCTTGTGCTTCATTTAAGTTATTTTTTTTATCATCAAATCGTGTTTTTTTTGTACCCTATGGGATAATTTTGGACTTGCAGTGTTTTTGCACCAAATTATTTTTCAACAATAAAATGCATTAATAATTATTTATATCAACTTCAGTTTATTGCTTAATTACATTTTTCATTCATCATCATCATTGCAATCACTTTCTCCAGATGTTACTTCATTTTCTATTTTCTATTGAAAAAACACACCGCCTTCTCATTTGTGGCAGAAAGCTGTCAGGTCCAGGACGTGACAGGTTTTTGACACAAAATCAGAGTAATCATGACTTTGCAGTGCGTATAGCCAGGTCAGGCATGTCGGGACTCAACATGTTTTTGCACCAAAATTACGGCTCTAAAATACATATAATTATCCCGCGCTTAACTACAAAATGACGAAAAGTGGACTTGACTTATTTTTGCACCAGGCCCCTCAATTGTCATTTTACGAGTCATTTTATGGGTTGTCAAAAGCTGGAAAAAGTATGTAGGAAAGTCACGACTCACGACACAATGGATCTGATATTCATCCAGAGTGTTTATATGGAGAATGGAAAGTTTAACAGAAAAATGGTCTGGTGCCGTGTCGTTTATCGTGACTGGGAATGTTGCATGTTCTGTGCTCGCTCATCAACGCGTTACTCAGAGCGTTTTCCTAGTATTATACAATGATTATCCGATTACCTCCTAATGAGGCTAGAACGACGCAGGAAGATGGCCACCTTCATCTGAAAAATTTTGTGTATGCAACTCAATTGGAAGAAATCACAGGTAAAAATCGTTTTTGGTACCAATTCGAGAGTTCATGATGAAGTTATTCGTAAGGAGTTTATGTTTGATAGTGTTGAATGTGCAAATTACACCAATGTTATTCATAACCATTGTTTTACACTATATGTATAGACACAATAGTCAATGTGCTTTGTCTTGCTAGCCAAAAACGAGGTGCAGCAAATACTGTAAAATTTAGTGGGTGAAGCAAGAGTAGCCAGTTACTTAGACATATGGGAGTACAACGTAACGTCACAATTTTAAGTATTATTTCAGTTCAGACAGCTATTTAAATAGACACACATTTGTGATTTTGTTTGTCCAAATAATCATTGCTATCGTGGGAACTATAAGAGAACAGCTGAACTATGGTCGGTGAAATGCAAAGATGGACCCGTTTTAGCATAGACCGCCCTATACCTGGCAATGCTAAAAGTGGGTTCATCTTTGCCTGTCCCCGACCGTACTAATTATGTTTCTGATAATTACCGATAATCTAGCAGATGATTATTCAGAGAGTAATCATTAAAATTAAAATATATGTTCAATTGGATTCAGGAATTTGATAAATTGGATCTGAATCAGGAATTGGAATCAGGAATCATTAAAATAATTGGTCTTCAAAACTATTGTTTAATAGCTGCCAATCATGAATATCATTCCATTATGTCACTCGTGCCCCATTTAGCCACTATAACTTTAAATTGAAACATAATTCGTACCAATAAGGCATAATCCTAATCCAGACCTGAAGGGTCTGGATTGGCACTTGCCCACCCTCCCCTAAATGTATGCAATTCTAGAATGCACTTCCCCCCGACGGCTGTCACCTTATCGCGGTGGTGGGGTTTGTGTTGGCCAATGATCCATTGCAGCTACGCCGGCGAGCATATGCTCATGTGTAAGGGTTACCCATGCCGGACAGATCAGTGGTGAGACCCAGACCAAGAGCAGCCAGGGTCGGCCTAACCGTGCCCTCCCTTGAATTTGCGGTCCCCTCGGGCCGGCCTCCCCCCTCGAGATGGTGATCCCCCTGAAATCGGGTTCAGCCGGCCCGAATCCTCACACCCCCCGGTCCGTCCCCATTCCGGCCTGGATTTCCCACCAGTGCTGGACTCCCCCGGATCGGGCCCGTTAGGTCGACCCCCTCCCTTTGCCCTCCAATTATGATCAACAAAGTTAAATATAACAATTAATGTGCGCAATATAACCTCGTCGTTGACGCGCCATTAAACCAAACTAATCTAAAAAATCTAGAATGCACTTATGCATTACAGACCATGTTAAATGTTTGTTTTAATGAAATGTAAAAACATTTAATAAACCTTTCATTTCATTTCATTTATTTTATTTTTGTTGGATTACATCACAGTACATATTTCGATGATGGACACTCCCGTAAGCCACGCTTGTTTGGGAGTGCGTAAACCAGTATTATAATATATTAACAAAACAGTATTAAAACAGTAAAACAGTAAAACAGCTTGAAAATAATAGATTACCGATACAAGTATAGAGTTCAAAATAACAAGACATGTCATTCACTTGAAAGCTAAAGGATAATAGTATTGATAATTCATAATTAGTTCAAACAACAGCAACAACAACAACAACAATAGAAGATATAGACAGTTAATTTATAATGATACTCCAATACAACCATATTATATTACTAGGAAAACGCTCGGTGTAACGCGTTGATGAGCGAGCACCGACACGCACGACTTCGCCAATCAAGCACGATCCATTCAATCAAAGATAACTAACTATTCATTATTTATTACCAATTTTCCTAGCAACTTTTCATAAACACTCTGGATCAATTAAATAACAGATTATTGTATTGATATTTTTCCATCAATCTCTTTAGACAGATATTCAAACACTTAAAACAGCAATAAGTCTGTAAATTCTTGACCGATTGGGCTGGAAGTGTGTAAAATATGATGCTATCTAGTCAAAACGTTGTTTTAAAAGCTGTGAAACACAATCCATATCGTAAAATAAATTATTTTAGATAAGGTATACCTAAACCTATGTATATGAAATACCTACATTACATTTTGACTACATTATGTATTGCAATATGATTCACTAAGAAAAGAATCTGTCTTACATTGATATTGAGAATACCCCACCTACGGCTGTCACCTTAGCGCGGTGGTGGGGTTTGCGTTGGCCAATGATCCATTGCAGCTACGGCGGCGAGCATATGCTCATGTGTAAGGGTTACCCATGCCGGACAGGTCAGTGGTGAGGTCCAGACAAAGAGCAGCCAGGGTCGGCCTAACCATGTCCTCTCTTGAATTTGCGGTCCCCTCCCCTCCCCTCGGGCCGGCCTTCCCCCTCGAGATGGTGATCCCCCTGAAATCGGGTTCCGCCGGCCCGAATCCTCACACCCCCCGGTCCGTCCCCATTCCGGCCTGGCCTCCCCACCAGTGTTGGACTTCCCCGGATCGGGCCCGTTAGGTCGACCCCTCCCCATGTCCACCACTTATATCAACAAAGTTAAATGCAAAAATGCAAAAATTAATGTGCGCAATATAACCTCGTCGTTGACGCGCCGTTAAACCACAATAATCTAATCTAATCTATTGAGAATAGCCATCTATAAACTTTGCTTTGCTACATAGAGCAACCCAGAATGCAGTGGAATTTCTGTTTTGAAATGTCATTTCTGACAGTTATTAAAACTGTCAATAAGTGCATCTATGTTCTTGACTGGTAGGGCTAAAAATTTGTAAAATAAGAGACAATGTTGGTCTGAACGACCATGCAAAATATGAGTTTGATTGATCTGATTAATCGAAGACCATTTGATAGGTCAAATGGGGGTGTGGCTACAGGCCATTATAAATTAAGCTTACAAGTGTCAGTAAAATGTCTTTTTCTTTTAAAATTCATTACAGATTACAGATTTGTAAAATAACACTTATAATGTTGATACCAATGGCCATGCAAAATATGGTGATGATCGGTTAACCGATTCCAGCTTTATTGCACACAGAGTTGAGTTTCTTTCACATTGCCAAGCTTAGTATAGGTACAACTTTAATCAAGATTCTGATATAAGTAATAAATGGATCTTGCTGGAAATTAATAGCCTTCTGCAGTGGATAGTAATGAATATTTTGTGAAAAAAATTGGCCAGATCCGTTACTTCGTTTAAAATGTAACGCGAAAAGCACAAACAAAAAAACAACAAAAAAACAACAAAAAAAACAGAGATTTGTGCCATAAGTTTTAAGTGGAGACGCTCGCTCCGCTCGCTTAATAAGAGATACAAATAGATGTAATAGATAATATAGTGTTTTGGAGACCAACTAGCTCAGTATGAACAATTTGATAAGTATAAGTATAAATGGCTAAATTGTAAAACATTTGTAAGAATCAAAATTATACATAAATTACACTCTTTATGACGTCAATTGGAGTTTCCCGTAGCCATTCCCTTAATTCAAATTTAAATACTTGACAGGATTGTTTAGAAGACCCTAAAGTATTACGTATGTTAATTGGAACTGAATTATACAACTTGGGACCGATGAACACACGGTTGAGCGAAACTTGACCGACTCTCTCTATATCCATTTTACCGCTGGTTTTAGATCTTGTTGAATTGTTTAGTTCTCGGACTGATTTAGGATTTTTATTGTAATGGATGTGAGTAATTAAGAACCCCATAAAAAACACTCCGTGTTAAAATACCAGCCAAGTCTCTTCAACTACAAAAAATTAGAAGAAATCTAAAAATTCAGCACTGAAAAGTAGTGATATCAAAAAATGGGCCAAGTCAAAACTTCATTTTAAAAATAAAAATATACTTGGCGCATCGTGTAGGTATATAAACAGTAAAGAATATGCCGAAAATCAAATGCACCTAATTATATAGTATACCTATAATGCCCTTAAAAACGATGCGCCAAGTATATTTTTATTTTTAAAATGAAGTTTTGACTTTGCACATTTTTTGATATCACTACTTTTCAGTGCTGAATTTTTAGATTTCTTCTATTTTTTTGTAGTTGAAGAGACTTGGCTGGTATTTTTACACGGAGTGTTTTTTATGGGGATATCACTAGTTTTTTTAGTTTATTTACACAACTTTTAACACATATCGGAGCAACAATGACTAATTCCTTTAAAAAAAATAGGCCATTTTCGAATTGGTTACTACGAAAAAATGTGTTTGGTGCTAAATATAAGCTTATTTTGATATTCCATGAAGAATTGCGAAAGCATTGTTCCGATAGGTCCAGCCGTTTTCGAGATATGGCATCACTTCCGGTTTTCATAATGGCGGCTGAAATTACAGCCACCTAGAATTTATTTCTATAAATGTTATGTATCATTATAAGCCTTCTGAATTTGTAGTTATTGTAGTAAGAGGTGATTCAAGTCTGATTCTTCATTTATATGACGTCATTTCCGGTTTCGGTAATAGTAAATGTATATTTTGACTATTGATATTCCATAAAGATGACCGTCTGAATCATTTGGCGATAGTTTTATTCCGATCGGTGTAGTCGTTTTCGAGATATGACGTCACTTCCGGTTTCAAAATGGCGCCTTCCGGTTGGTTTTATAAAAAGGCACCTCAGGCGCCAAAAGTGCACATGTGGTAAAAATTTCAAGGCTGTGGCCGTTTAGGCCGTTTAGGCCCTTCAAGGCCGTTTAGGCTGTGGCGGTGACAGCGGTGTTTCGTGATATCATCATCATCATCAGATGGAGATAGGTTTTAAAAGGGGTGTAATTTCACTGTTTTCACGGCCCTCTAGCCCACAAATGGCATTACCTATTGTTCCTAAATTTAGTATATGTTGTCAGGTGGGCCATAGCTCGAAATTAAGTTATTTCGCAACAATGTGAGATTTTTCAATTTTGAGATCCAGTAGGCCGAAAATGCCATGTTGTTGCTTACAGTAAAAGTAGTTGGTCTGCTCCTCAGTTAATATAGGCATTTACGGTATGTTGAGTGAGTGTGAGTGTATAGTACGACTTGGCTGGGTGGAGCGACCGCTCCACTAGATTTTGCAAATAATTTTGGGATTTGTAGAACATTTGCCTCTTTATATAGTTGTATTGTATTGAATCTTCGATCCTTTTTATAAATAATTTTTAAAACTGTGTTTTGTATTGTACTAATTGATTTTATAAACGATCTACAGGCCCCGCCCCAGCTAGTTATTCCGTACTGAATCACAGATTGAACCAGTGCAAAGTAAACAAGCCGGAGAGTACTTATTGTTAAAATGTTCCGAAGATTATAGAATTTATGAAGCGTAGCTCTTATTTTCTTTGATGTGTTCGTGATATGTTTTATCCAGTTTAGATGTTGATCAATTGTTATTCCCAGATAATTAGTGTCACTTACTTTTGCTAAAATATGGCAAGTACATTTTTCACTGCTACAAGTAGAGTCATGTACTCGTATTGCGGCATTTATTGGATGAGTGTTGATCCGGGGAGTGAATGCGATGAACATGGACTTGGCAGTATTTAAAGTTAGTAAGTTGTTATCTAACCACATCTTAATTTTTCTCATCATAAGTTCAGCTACTATAAACGTTTCGTTCCAGGATTTCTCTGAAATTATGAGAGCAGTGTCATCCGCAAAAGTAATTAACTGCCCTTCTAATTCCATATTGCACAATTCATTGATGTAGATTGTAAAAAGTAAGGGACCCAATACAGTTATCTGTGGCACTCCGAATTTAATCGTTCTGCTCTTGCTCATGACACCATTAATCATTACCGTCTGTTCTCTATCAGATAGATAGCTCTTTAAAAGTTTAAAGGGTACATCCCGGATACCATAGAAATCGAGTTTAGCAAGTAATTTTTCATGTTGAACCGTGTCAAAGGCTTTCGCCAAATCAAGAAATATAGCAATAGGTTTATTCTTCATGTCCATTTGTTTTGAAATTGTTTCAGTCAACTTGAATATTGCATCCTGGGTACTCAATCTCTCCCTGAAACCATATTGGTTTACTGATATTAACTTGTTGGACTCCAGGTAATAGTAAATTCTGCTTTTTATGCATTGTTCAATAACTTTCGACAGGTTGTTTAGAATCGAAATGGGTCTAAAACCGTCGACTGTTGTACTATTTGTTTTTTTAGGAATTGGAATAATTTTATCTACTTTAAAATGAGAAGGAAATATTCCTTTCGTGAAACTACAATTTACAATGTGATGAAGTGGAATTGATATATAATGTTTGATTGCTTTTAGAGTAATTATGTTAATGTTATCAGCCCCAGCGGCTGTACTATTTCCAAGGTTACTTATAGTTTGGATAATTTCTTTATGCGACACGGGTTCAAAATGAAAGGAATGAGCACAGGCTTGCTCGTTATTGTTTCTTGTGCCATCCATGCTATTCTGAGTGGAGTTATTTATCTTCAAGGCCATTTCTTCCCCAATGTCAGTAAAAAAATCTACAAAAACATTTGCTGCTTGGTATGGGTGTTCGTTGACTTTGATCAGACCGTTATTAGTTTCTAATTTCTTCATTTCATATGAACTATTTTTCTTCTTGTTATTAATTTCATTTATTATTTGCCACGTTTTTTTATGTCTCCATTAACATCTTTAATTTTATCGCGATAATAATCATTTTTAGTAACTTTAATTAGATGATTGAGCTTGTTTCTGTAAAATTTATAATACTGCAAAAGGTTTACGTCTCCTCGGTCTTTTAAAGTTTTTAAGCGAATTTTGTCTCTGGTTCTTAACGAATTAATGAGTCCTTGTGTAATCCAGGGCTTTAATCTACGATTTTTGTTTGTCACTTTAAAATTTTTAGTTGTGTTTACTAAGTCAATTTGCGTCTGCAGCATATCAACGAATTTCTCAGTGGCTGCCTCTGGGTCTTCAATCTCTAACACTTCAGTCCAATCAATAGTTTTGACGTGGTCGATAAGAGAAAGATGGTCTATCGATATTGAATTTATTATTTTTAGTCGGTTTGTAATTTTCACTCCCCGGGGTTTCTCCCAGTCAAAGTAAGTAGCGATGTGATCTGTTATTGATGTACATATTACAGCTGCCCTTGGTGAATGGCCACTACTAGTTTTGAAGAAAATGTGGTCAATATATGTATTTGCATTTGGTGTTATTCTGGTGGAAACGTTGATTAAGGATTTAAAACCGTGTGCATATAGGGAATTTAAGTATTCTGATATTGCCTTGTGCACCTGATGGTTCTCTGTGATATCGATGTTAATGTCCCCTATAATGAGATTATGCTGTGCATTCATCTTTCCAAGTTCAGCCTCAAGTTCCATATTGAAATTAGATAAATCACTAGATGGAGATCTGTAGATTGCAAGTATAGAATATGATTCATTGTTGTGAATCATGTTTAGAGAGACCACGTTAGCTTGTGAAAAACATATATTGCTATTGATATTTATTGATTCAAATGCTTGCTCTCTTATTAGCACGGTTATCCCATCAAAGGAAGTATATTTACCAAGAAAATTATGTGTTTGGTACCCAGCTAACTGGTATTGATTGGAAGATTCTTTGAGTTGTGTTTCAGTTAAAATAATTAAATCAAACGTTACTTTGCTGTCTTCAAGTAGAACCAACAATTCGTTAAAGTTCTTTTGAATGCTTCTGATATTTATTTGAAAGATTCTAAAGTTGACATTGTTGTTGTTTGTATTCTGGAAATTAAGTTCACTAAAATTATGGCAAGTTAATGTTTCATATCTTTGGTCCAAGAGGAAGCTGCTGTTACTCCAATCGTTTGTGTAATCTTCCATAAATGTTGACATAAGAGAATACTCTTATGAGTCAAGAACTGTCTATTCACTATTACTACTAAGATAGGTAAACTAATTATTTAGAGACTACGTTAAATCAAATATAAAACTTAAAGTTACTAACAACTTAGAAACTACCTTTACAACCTATGGTAAGCACATAGAAAATATAACAGCTGGTTTCGTGGGATTGAATGAACACTGATAGTAAAAAGTTATTCAAATTAGTGGAAAGTGGTTAATTCGAAATCTTTGCTTAGACACAGCTGGACACATCGAGATTTCCGAACGTATAGTAGACATAATGAGTGAAATTCTTGGAAGATTGTAGGGTGTAAATTAGAGGATGCACTAGGATTTGTTAATAGAATCGCAAAAACAGCACATGTTAATATTGCAAGTTGTTTGCAGATGTTGGTAACATCAATCTTTAAGCCCCGCAAGATCGTTAACACTTCTAATTTTCACTTTCTTGTTCAAAATCAAGGCGAGGACGACTCCATCTTGAGTCCAACAATTTCCCTTGCCCACAATGATCTGAGTTTTTTTGAATACTTCATGGCGTGCTTTTGTGAGGGACTCGGTTAAAAAGAGTCCCGTGTTTTTTAGATTTTTCTTCATTCTCCATACTGCATCTCTTGTTTGATACGAGATCCACTTGATGATGATTGGTCTCTTAGATTCACTATTCGCTGCCTGACCATGGAGTTGTAGTGTCGCTTCGCTCGGGAGGTATAACTCAATGTTAAAGAATGTACACGGAGGAAACGCTGTCTGCCAGTGTAGAAGCAGTGCATGCTGGGACAACGGCGGCCATGTACCCTGTTAGTTCTCTACCAATGTGACGTTTCTGTCATAATATCCATGATAATATTGCCAATTTAAAAGTGTTTTTATTCGTTTTAGTATGAAGTTTATGCATTTTTTAAAATTACCTAGGTGATATTAGACAGATTTTTCAATTATGATACCCAGTAGGAAGCGTGCAAGTGTTACTAAATATTATTGTTGTCACGGCGTGTGTAGCAGCAATTCTGTTGATGACAAGTTATTGCCTTTTCCCAAGCCTTGCTCCGAACATTTTCAGACTTTAATTGATGATTCTAAAGTGCACCTTGTAAATAAATGTAAACAGTGTTCTAAATGTATTCGCTGGATACATCTCTGCAAACGAGCAGACAACCGGCTTCAAAAACTTGTTGACATAAACAAGAGGACATATATTTGTGCAAAACATTTTCATAATGGCCTTGGTCCAACGGAAACACATCCAGACCCGTACCCTGCACAAAGAGTAAGTAAATAAGTAAATTAATTAGTTATCATTCAAGCAGAATTGCCACTAAGTACCTAGTAGTGAATGTAAGCAGTTTCTTGGAACATAACCTCAATCACAGCCAACCAATCTCTTGCATTTCTACTTGACTACCTAGGTAGATCTCTTGCTTGTTTCAACTACCTAGGTACTTACTTTTCTACCTAAAACTACTCTGAGGGATGTTCGATAGAACACAGTCTCTCTTTTTGTCGCACCAAAAGCCCAACTCGGGGATGAAAATTTCCAGCATTAATTGTGTTTCATTGGGATTTTAGGCAGAGGATTCAAAACGATCATCAAGACGTTCACCTAAAAAGAGAAACGAGCTGCCACCGGCCAAAAAGCGCTGCAGAACCTCAACATCCACCTACGACCACAACATCGGCCCCGATGACGTAGCTGCTGTCGACAGTACTACTTCAGAACCATCACTGCTGCCTGGACAATCAACTCTGACAGTCAGTGAAGATCATCAGTACTTCACACCTGAAAGTGACAAAAGTTCGAGGCTGAAGTCAATAGCCGAGGTCCTTCTTCGGAATAATTTAAACGTTCGGTTCGACAACGTCCAGATTGTTGTCACCTATCTTCGAGACCATCTTGTGGAGAAGACTTGCACGCTGGGTTCCGAACTAAATATCTCACTTCGTTGTCTAGACCGACCTATCCCAGAAGACCATGCTATTTGGAAAATATATTCCAAATCTTGGACAAGCAATAGTAGTTTCATTGTATTCTTGAGGGACTTTTTTGACAATTGGTTTGTGTGTCAGGCCGGTGATGATCCAGCATTTGTCAAAAGAATTCAATCATCAACGACAAAGTGTAAAAAATCATTTTACCATGACAATGTAACTCAAAGCATAAGGTCTTTAAATTGTAGTTTACTCACCCCGTATAAAAAAATATGTTCTCATTGCTTCAAAATTGTAAAAATACTTAAGTTGCGGATTTTACGTCGAAGGCCAAAACTTAAGATTTCGCACTTGACGAGGGAAGAGGCTCATGGAAAGCTTCGAGTGTCGACATACAAGTTGCGACTCGAGAAAAGAAAGACCACCAGACTTCGATCCAAACTGCAGCACCTGTTACAAACAAAAGGAGTCCGATTTTCATCGAGTGACAATGCCGACTTTCTCAACATCTTGAATTCCGCCACCGATATACCAAGCTCTGACCTAGCCAAAATCTTCTTCGAGGAACAGCTTAAGGCAGCAAAAGCCAAGTCTGCTAATGGTCACAGGTGGCATCCCCTTATTATAAAGTGGTGCCTATATCTTAAATCGAAGTCTGCATCAACGTACTCTGCTCTGAGAAAAGTCCTCACTTTACCGTCTGAGAAGAGACTCTTCCAAGTTCAGACTCTTAACCATGTGCGGCCCGGCTTTCAAGACGAAGTGTTGGAGACAATCGTCAAGGAGTTCGATGCTGCTGGAGAAGAGGAACACAGACGGTATTGCTCACTAATTCTCGATGAGATAAAGATTCAGGAAGACTTGGTTTATAAGAGCACGACAGGAGAACTAATCGGATTTGTCCAGCTCAGCAATGTCGACCAGCTTCTCTCGGATATTACGAACGAAGTGAAGGGAATCAGAAAGTCCGAAGAGCAACTGGCCAGCCACATTCTCCAACTGATGGTTCGCGGCATATCGTCATCCATTATCACCACCTATGCCTACTTTCCGACGAAGACTTTGAAATCGACGAACATCTTTCATATCGTGTGGGAAGCTGTGGAACATTTGGAAATGAGAGATATCAGGGTTTTGGCCATTGTTTCAGACGGAGCTGCAGCTAATCGGTCCTTTTACAAGATTTCTAGCACTGGAAAGGACAGATGGTATACTGAAAATCCTTTTGATGAAGAGAGAAATATATATTTTATTTGCGATGTTCCACATCTCATCAAAACGACAAGGAATGCGGTGTCCAACAGCGGTTCTCACAAGAAGTCCCGCCTTCTTTGGAAAAATGGGAAGCATATTGAATGGCGGCACTTTGTCAACGCGTACAAGGCAGATTTCTCCTCATCATTTCGAACACTCCACCGCATAACAAATGATCATCTCTACCTTACACCTACGTCGTTGATGAAAGTGAAGTTGGCTGTTCAGGTCCTCTCTGCCAGCATGGCCGTTGCAATGCAACGTACTGGTGGCCCCGAAGTTGAGGAGACAGTTACATTCATAAAGATATTCAATAGATTCTTCGATATGATGAACACTAGACATCTTCTTGAAGGAAAGTTCAAACGAAACCCGGACCTCGATGCATTCAAAAACCAAGACGATGACCGGCTGCGATGGCTTAACGAAGATTTTCTCACTTATCTCGGAGAGTGGAAGAAAGAAGTCCACGCGAGGCCCAACTTCACTCCCGCAGAGAAGAAGAAGATGTTGCTCAGCCAGGAGACAGTAGATGGCCTGCACATCACAGGTAACCACTTTTAACTAAAGTATTTTATTGAATAAAAAACCTATTAGAAATGTCACTTTTAACAAATTGTGTCTAGAGCTCTAGAGAAATGTTTGATTTGTCAACAACAAAATATTTTCAAGATGTTTCCATTGGCTATATTGATTTTAGTATGACTAGTATGCATTTTAAATTTCTTTAAGTAGTAGAAGGTAAAACTTTTAAATCAAAAAGAAAATAGGTTTGTTTGGTACCTAATTTTGAGTAATTTATTGGAGCCAAGAAGTCGAATCTTCTTACGGACACCAAATCGTATACAAATTTTAATTCTCCTTGTATTTATATGCTTGCAGTAAAATCTGTTACGGCAGTGGTCAAGTTCATGCTGTCCAAAGGAGCCAAGTTCGTGTACACCAACAAGCTGAACCAAGATCAGCTCGAGTTGGAATTTTCCAAGCAAAGAGGAGCTGCGGGTGCTAACACGAACCCTACTGTGAATAGATATGGGGACAATTTTGGAAAACTAAAGTGCCTAAAGGAGTACGCTTATTTTGGAAAAGGCAATATTTCATAACTCGTTTCTTAACTCAGTTGTACATACATTTATTCTTAATTAAGTTTACAAAAAAATATGTATACTATTTTCATTTGCATTATTGTAAATATTGTTCAACCTTGCACTCTTGTAATTGCATGTCTCAAGCTAAACTCTAGTCTGCTTATTTCACGATAAAAACATAGGAAATTCATTTTGATCACATCACATAGAAACTTATAGATTTACACAGTTTGATGGTGTGATCTCAAATCATGTGGAATTTGTTGCCAGGCTTGCAAGTTGTTTACGAAATGGTTTTTTTCCCCGAGAAATCTTGTTTTTGGATTTATGATTATCTTTCACGTACTTCACGAAGACCCGAGTTCTCCCACCAATGTGAAGTCGTACTGCCTCTTCATATGATACTTGCACATCCGCGTCACCTTGCCATGGAAAATTTTTCCATGTGTCAAAGAGTGAAGAATTTTTGAGCATATTGTCCTTTAATTCATTTGTATTTTTATTATTGTCCAAAAAATAAATGTCTTCTATTTTTAATAACTGATTAAAAAAATTAAACACTGGCAATGTTGGAAAAACCAAACCACCTCTGTTGATGCCATCGCTCCACCAGTTGAGTTTTTCGGTTATCTCGGAGGTGGGGGGGATTGTAGTCGATTCCTCGGTAAATTTTATGATCCGTAAATTTTCGAATGACGATTGACCGTACTTCCTTCCCAGATGTAAGATGATGTAACCGCAAGAGTAATAATGCGCTCCATCCGTTGTTGCGGTGCTTTGTACTTCGGGCGCTCTTTCTTTTCTATCTTGAAATTCATTTGTGAGAACAAGAATTTGTTCGAACACCAAGCGTAAGATGCACTGTGTGTTCATGTGAACCATTTTGGGAGTTGAATCCTCACTCTGTAACAGAACAGGTGTAGTGAGTAAGTAATTGCAGTTACTTTATATTTTTTGTATGAGACAGTCCAAATCTCAATGATTTTCTTGATGAATTTTATATTATTAATTATAGGTGTACTTATAGTAGTACTTGTGTTTTTTTCTTAGCTGACTTATTTCCTATCAAATTCAATGCACTACAGGATATCAGGTAACCTACCTACTTCTAGTCAATGTCAATAAATTATTGAACCCCATTTTACAATGTGTTTATTGTGTACTTTAGAATTCTTACCATGAAAGTAGAAACGATGTTCCTGACTGGTTTAACAAATGACTTCGACAACCGTAGCTGGTGACTCGTTGCACAAAACTCTTCCATATTTTTTGTACAAAATAAACCGGATGCTTTCTCAATCCATGCCTGTAAATCGTCATCACTGTCACTATCATACACTATCACTTTTTTTAAATGCTGTGAAGCAGCTGAAATTAGCATGCTTTTCAATTCACCTTCCATGGTAGGCTAGTTGAAGGCAACTGAATGGGATTTTTGCATCCTCCTATCACGAATTTATTTCTATCAAACATTGTTCTATTTGAGCTAGGCTCCTGGAAATACCTCAAATGAGACTTTGAGAGCAATATTTGGGGGGTGGGGATTTTCCCAAGTGGGAATTTCCTCTAGGCTGTAGGCATCTAGGTATTTTCGTTCATTGATTGTTTGAAATGTTTGTATTGCATTAAATAGTTTATATTATTGGTGCACACACGTCGTATTATTGTTGCCTCTTGAGTACCTACCTAATGATAAATCATAAGAAAACATTTGATAATGATAGATGTCCACTGAAAGAAACAGACACATTTTGGATGGGGAAAAAAGATACAATAAAAAATTACTTATGACATTGCCATCTAAGATGATTTATTGAGCGAGCGAAGCGAGCGTCTCCTTTTGGCTCCTTTGGCACGGACCTCTGTTTTTTTTTTTTTTTTTTTTGTTTTTGGCTGCTAATAGCCGATACACAGGTCGCACCGTTTCACCGATCGATCTGAAATTTTGCACACATGTAAAACCAACCTTCTCTGTTTGCAGACCCTAATTTTTTTGAAATCCATTCATTGGTTGAAATTTAAATAAACATCTCCTGATAGGCCGAAAAATGAAAATGGACTTCGACAAATGTGATCGACCTTATATTTTGCATGGTCATTAACACCAACATTGTCTCTTATTTTACAAATTTTCAGCCAAATCCTCCCATTGGTTAAAATTTAAAAAAATATTTCATGTGCTTTTTGAAATTTTAACCAGAACCGTTTGACCGATCATTTTAAAATTTTGCATGGTCATCGGGTCCAACATTATCTGTATTTGTGACAATTTTCAGACTAAACTGTGTTTAAATTCAAAAGTTATCGACAGTTTAAGGATATTTTGCGTGTTGGCTATCATATTTCTCGAATTTCATATTTCACGGAATCTTTGAATCTTCACTTCAAAGTTGTTAGAGCAGAAACTTTCAAACGTATTATGAAACTGATATGACCGTTTAACATTTTTTTGAACGAGATCCTGTGATTTTTGGAAATTAACAAGGAATCGTTCAATCATAAAGGTTCAATCGATCAACTTAAAACTTTGCGTGGTTATTGGGACCAATATTTTAGGAATTGTTGGAGATTTTCATACAAATCTGTGACGAAATTCAAGAATTATTGGCTTTTAAGGACATTTTCGATAAACATAATTTCGGTTCGAGGTGTTGCGCGTTATCCGTGCTCGCTCACCAACGCGTTACTCAGAGCGTTTTCCTAGTAACAAAATATTTGTCATAATATGTCATGTATGAATGCAATAATACAACAATTCAACAGCACAGCTCATCATATTACGTGAGAAAAGGTCTTGGGTGTAATATGTCACTCTACAACTGAATAATAAATACTTATAGTATACAGATCCTATGGAGTTCCACAGTAATCATTCAAAAATGGCGCGTTTCAAACAGGGAACATGGCCGCCGTCTCTAACACGCCCACATCAGTTCCGTGATCAGGAAGTGCTATTTAAGTTATACCTCCCGGGCTACAGCTCCATGGCCTGACTGCCTAGTCTGTGGCAACGATCTATTGCAAATGTATTGACAGCCACTCCGAGTTGACGGTTAACAATATTCAACACAATTTGGTACGTGTCTTCATTAGTTTCACGTTCGTTTTCCTGGACTCCGTGAAGGATCAGGCAGTTCCTCCTGGAGTACTGCTCTAAGTCGTCAATCTTTGAATCTTGCACATTAATTTTATTGGAAAGCTCCAAGAATGCTGTTTTTAATTTCTGGAATTCTGCGTCCATGGCTTCCATTTTTTCTTTGACAGATTTTTGGAAGTGTTCGAATTCGGTGTGTATAACGTCAGTCGGCTCCTTGGCCGCCAATAGTTTCTTAAATTCGGATATCTGATCATCCACTGTTTTTTTATATCCGTCCATTTTATGCTGAAAAGTCTGTGTCTTTGGCATCCTTTGCCTTGACCCCCCATTGTTATTGTCGTATTCACGGGTGAAACGTACCGCTTGACAAGGAGCTGTGTATAGCTAGGGGCGTTTGCTTTAGCACAGTCAGCACAGTCAGCATGTACAGGCACTAGTTTCGAGTTTTTAGGATATTTATTGCGTTACTCACGGTTCTGCGGGTTTTATATCACTAGTTGGACAATTACTGAACACTTTTGAAACACTAACCACTTTTCTTGTATTAACATTCAGTTAATTTGATGATTATAATGACAGCTGCACATTTCCCGAACCTACTCTGCCGCCATCTTGGATTGTCTTTCCTACAAACCGAGTGCATATTCTGAAAGCTCATAACAACCACTTACATAACACATAAATTTATTTATTTTTCTTAAAAAAAATATTTTACTTGCTTGATTTTCTTTCAGGTCGGAACAACACTTGCTCCGGCTTGGCCAATATTGCTGAGATGTACGAGGAAATGGGATGCTCGCCGAGCAAGACTTTAACCAGCTTCTGCTGCCCTGTCTCATACGACTGCAAAAGTAAGTCCAAACACTTGTAACTACAAACCAAGGAGTCAATTTGCAAATAAGTGGAGTTTAAATACTGAGAAACTGGAAGTATTGACTGTAAAATCTCTCTGAGTAGAGCTTTGATAAACTAGTTTTGATAAACGTGGTAAGGTTCCTGCTCTATAGATCTTGGAAATGGCAAGGAAGACAATTATGCTTCAATGCAGTGATCATTCATTGAATACATTTAACAAATATTTCAAGACGAGGATAGATAAGTGGAAAATGATCATAGACGCAATGAGTTAGAAGGAAGTAAATAGATAGAGAAAAGAGAGGATGAATGAACGAAATCAGTAGAAGGGGATAAGGCAGAAGAAAACAGGTGGCATAGCAGCGAACATATGGCAAGTAGGAATTTGATGCCCAAGATAAGTGGTGAAACATTCACCCCATGACCTGACGATTTGTTATGGTATCTTGGAATTGAACAAATAAATACATTTCAAAACAAACATAAAATATCCGTAAGATCTATCTTAATATTACGATAGTTCTGCCGGATATGTCAGTTGAATATTTATTCAAATGAGGGATTTATGTTCCATGTTCGATTTTGGCACTAAAGTACCGTTGCACGACATTTCGGTTGTCTCATCAGGTGCTGAGGGGAGATGACAGCTAGGAGCGTAGGAACTTTGTAATTGGACATGTCGCTCCCATTTCCCGATTGAGATGATATTTTGAAATTTGCATAATGAAGACGCTCGCATCGCTAAATTATAGAAAGAATGCAAATGCAATTTACTTAATACAATATCGTTAGCCCCAGTTCAAGACTACGTTATCTGCAAAACTTCATTGTTGAGAAACGACGTTTTAATATTTCAAAGCGCTTAACAAATCAAAGTAACTGTTAAAACTGTGACTGTGAGCGTCTTCATTATGCAAATTTCAAAAGTAACTGTGTTTTTTTTATGTAATTAGTCTCAACAGAAATTCGCCTTATGTACTTTCAAAACATTGATTGGATTATTATACTTTGGTAGTTGGTGATAATAAATTATAATCACATAAATGCGAATTACGCAACTTACAATTTGTAAGTGGGTCCTTCTAGAGCCACATATTGTAAAGTGTGTACAAAAGCATTTTTTGTTGATTAATATTTTAATAATATCTCTTTCGTCTTAATGAAATGTCCAGAAGCCTTCTCAACACGGTCGAAGACGCAGTGCCAATACAAAGGAAAGACTTACGCTGTTGGGGTCAAAATGCCTGATGTCCCCGACCTGCCATGCATCACCAACATTACATGCGCTCTGAAAGACAAGTGAGTACACTGCCATGCATCACTAACATTACTTGCGCTATGAAGGACAAGTGAGTACACTGCCATGCATCACCAACATTGTGTGCGCTATGAAGGACAAGTGAGTACATTGCCATGCATCACCAACATTGTGTGCGCTATGAAGGACAAGTGAGTACACTTCCATGCATCACCAACATTGTGTGCGCTATGAAGGACAAGTGAGTACACGGCCATGCATCACCAACATTAAGTGCGCTATGAAGGACAAGTGAGTACACTGCCATGCATCACCAACATTACTTGCGCTATGAAGGACAAGTGAGTACACTGCCATGCATCACCAACATTACTTGCGCTATTAAGGACAAGTGAGTACACTGCCATACATCACCAACATTGTGTGCGCTATGAAGGACAAGTGAGTACACTGCCATGCATCATTAACATTGTGTGCGCTATGAAGGACAAGTGAGTACACGGCCATGCATCACCAACATTACTTGCGCTATGAAGGACAAGTGAGTACACTGCCATGCATCACCAACATTACTTGCGCTATTAAGGACAAGTGAGTACACTGCCATACATCACCAACATTGTGTGCGCTATGAAGGACAAGTGAGTACACTGCCATGCATCATTAACATTGTGTGCGCTATGAAGGACAAGTGAGTACACGGCCATGCATCACCAACATTGTGTGCGCTATGAAGGACAAGTGAGTACACGGCCATGCATCACCAACATTAGGTGCGCTATGAAGGACAAGTGAGTACACTGCCATGCATCACCAACATTACTTGCGCTATGAAGGACAAGTGAGTACACTGCCATGCATCACCAACATTGTGTGCGCTATGAAGGACAAGTGAGTACACGGCCATGCATCACCAACATTACTTGCGCTATTAAGGACAAGTGAGTACACTGCCATACATCACCAACATTGTGTGCGCTATGAAGGACAAGTGAGTACACTGCCATGCATCATTAACATTGTGTGCGCTATGAAGGACAAGTGAGTACACGGCCATGCATCACCAACATTGTGTGCGCTATGAAGGACAAGTGAGTACACGGCCATGCATCACCAACATTAGGTGCGCTATGAAGGACAAGTGAGTACACTGCCATGCATCACCAACATTACTTGCGCTATGAAGGACAAGTGAGTACACTGCCATGCATCACCAACATTGTGTGCGCTATGAAGGACAAGTGAGTACACGGCCATGCATCACCAACATTAAGTGCGCTATGAAGGACAAGTGAGTACACTGCCATGCATCACCAACATTGTGTGCGCTATGAAGGACAAGTGAGTACACTGCCATGCATCACCAACATTGTGTGCGCTATAAAGGACAAGTGAGTACACTGCCATGCATCACCAACATTAAGTGCGCTATATAGGACAAGTGAGTACACTGCCATGCATCACCAACATACTTTACGCTAAGAAGGACAAGTGAGTATACTGCCACACATCACCAACATTGTGTGCGCTATGAAGGACAAGTGAGTACACTGCCATGCATTACCAACATTACTTGCGCTATGAAGGACAAGTGAACACTGCCATGCATCACCAACATTGTGTGCGCTATGAAGGACAAGTGAGTACACTGCCACGCATCACCAACATTGTGTGCGCTATGAAGAACAAGTGAGTACACTGCCATGCATCACCAAATTGTGTGCGCTATGAAGGACAAGTGAGTACACTGCCATGCATCACCAACATTGTGTGCGCTATGAAGGACAAGTGAGTACACTTCCATGCATCACCAACATTGTGTGCGATATGAAGGACAAGTGAGTACACGGCCAGGCATCACCAACATTGTGTGCGCTATGAAGGACAAGTGAGTACACTGCCATGCATCACCAACATTACTTGCGCTATGAAGGACAAGTGAGTACACTGCCATGAATCACCAACATTACTTGCGCTATTAAGGACAAGTGAGTACACTGCCATACATCACCAACATTGTGTGCGCTATGAAGGTCAAGTGAGTACACTGCCATGCATCATTAACATTGTGTGCGCTATGAAGGACAAGTGAGTACACGGCCATGCATCACCAACATTGTGTGCGCTATGAAGGACAAGTGAGTACACGGCCATGCATCACCAACATTAGGTGCGCTATGAAGGACAAGTGAGTACACTGCCATGCATCACCAACATTACTTGCGCTATGAAGGACAAGTGAGTACACTGCCATGCATCACCAACATTGTGTGCGCTATGAAGGACAAGTGAGTACACGGCCATGCATCACCAACATTAAGTGCGCTATGAAGGACAAGTGAGTACACTGCCATGCATCACCAACATTGTGTGCGCTATGAAGGACAAGTGAGTACACTGCCATGCATCACCAACATTGTGTGCGCTATAAAGGACAAGTGAGTACACTGCCATGCATCACCAACATTAAGTGCGCTATATAGGACAAGTGAGTACACTGCCATGCATCACCAACATACTTTGCGCTAAGAAGGACAAGTGAGTATACTGCCACACATCACCAACATTGTGTGCGCGATGAAGGACAAGTGAGTACACTGCCATGCATTACCAACATTACTTGCGCTATGAAGGACAAGTGAACACTGCCATGCATCACCAACATTGTGTGCGCTATGAAAGACAAGTGAGTACACTGCCACGCATCACCAACATTGTGTGCGCTATGAAGAACAAGTGAGTACACTGCCATGCATCACCAACATTGTGTGCGCTATAAAGGACAAGTGAGTACACTGCCATGCATCAACAACATTGTGTGCGCTATGAAGGACAAGTGAGTACACTTCCATTCATCACCAACATTGTGTGCGATATGAAGGACAAGTGAGTACACGGCCATGCATCACCAACATTGTGTGCGCTATGAAGGACAAGTGAGTACACTGCCATGCATCACCAACATTGTGTGCGCTATGAAGGACAAGTGAGTACACTGCCATGCATTACCAACAATACTTGCGCTTTGAAGGACAAGTGAGTACACTGCCATGCATCCCCAACATTGTGTGCGCCATGAAGGACAAGTGAGTACACTGCCATGCATCACCAACATTACTTGTGCTATGAAGGACAAGTGAGTACATTGCCATGCATCACCAACATTGTGTGCGCTATGAAGGACAAGTGAGTACACGGCTATGCATCACCAACATTGTGTGCGCTATGAAGGACAAGTGAGTACACAGCCATGCATCACCAACATTGTGTGCGCTATGAAGGACAAGTGAGTACACTGCCATGCATCACCAACATTGTGTGCGCTATGAAGGACAAGTGAGTACACGGTTATGCATCACCAACATTGTGTGCGCTATGAAGGACAAGTGAGTACACTGCCATGCATCATTAACATTGTGTGCGCTATGAAGGACAAGTGAGTACACTGCCATGCATCACCAACATTAAGTGCGCTATATAGGACAAGTGAGTACACTGCCATGCATCACCAACATACTTTGCGCTAAGAAGGACAAGTGAGTATACTGCCACACATCACCAACATTGTGTGCGCTATGAAGGACAAGTGAGTACACTGCCATGCATTACCAACATTACTTGCGCTATGAAGGACAAGTGAACACTGCCATGCATCACCAACATTGTGTGCGCTATGAAGGACAAGTGAGTACACTGCCACGCATCACCAACATTGTGTGCGCTATGAAGAACAAGTGAGTACACTGCCATGCATCACCAACATTGTGTGCGCTATGAAGGAAAAGTGAGTACACTGCCATGCATCACCAACATTGTGTGCGCTATGAAGGACAAGTGAGTACACTTCCATGCATCACCAACATTGTGTGCGATATGAAGGACAAGTGAGTACACGGCCATGCATCACCAACATTGTGTGCGCTATAAAGGACAAGTGAGTACACTGCCATGCATCACCAACATTACTTGCGCTATGAAGGACAAGTGAGTACACTGCCATGCATCACCAACATTACTTGCGCTATTAAGGACAAGTGAGTACACTGCCATACATCACCAACATTGTGTGCGCTATGAAGGACAAGTGAGTACACTGCCATGCATCATTAACATTGTGTGCGCTATGAAGGACAAGTGAGTACACGGCCATGCATCACCAACATTGTGTGCGCTATGAAGGACAAGTGAGTACACGGCCATGCATCACCAACATTAGGTGCGCTATGAAGGACAAGTGAGTACACTGCCATGCATCACCAACATTACTTGCGCTATGAAGGACAAGTGAGTACACTGCCATGCATCACCAACATTGTGTGCGCTATGAAGGACAAGTGAGTACACGGCCATGCATCACCAACATTAAGTGCGCTATGAAGGACAAGTGAGTACACTGCCATGCATCACCAACATTGTGTGCGCTATGAAGGACAAGTGAGTACACTGCCATGCATCACCAACATTGTGTGCGCTATAAAGGACAAGTGAGTACACTGCCATGCATCACCAACATTAAGTGCGCTATATAGGACAAGTGAGTACACTGCCATGCATCACCAACATACTTTGCGCTAAGAAGGACAAGTGAGTATACTGCCACACATCACCAACATTGTGTGCGCGATGAAGGACAAGTGAGTACACTGCCATGCATTACCAACATTACTTGCGCTATGAAGGACAAGTGAACACTGCCATGCATCACCAACATTGTGTGCGCTATGAAAGACAAGTGAGTACACTGCCACGCATCACCAACATTGTGTGCGCTATGAAGAACAAGTGAGTACACTGCCATGCATCACCAACATTGTGTGCGCTATAAAGGACAAGTGAGTACACTGCCATGCATCAACAACATTGTGTGCGCTATGAAGGACAAGTGAGTACACTTCCATGCATCACCAACATTGTGTGCGATATGAAGGACAAGTGAGTACACGGCCATGCATCACCAACATTGTGTGCGCTATGAAGGACAAGTGAGTACACTGCCATGCATCACCAACATTGTGTGCGCTATGAAGGACAAGTGAGTACACTGCCATGCATTACCAACATTACTTGCGCTTTGAAGGACAAGTGAGTACACTGCCATGCATCCCCAACATTGTGTGCGCCATGAAGGACAAGTGAGTACACTGCCATGCATCACCAACATTACTTGTGCTATGAAGGACAAGTGAGTACATTGCCATGCATCACCAACATTGTGTGCGCTATGAAGGACAAGTGAGTACACGGCTATGCATCACCAACATTGTGTGCGCTATGAAGGACAAGTGAGTACACAGCCATGCATCACCAACATTGTGTGAGCTATGAAGGACAAGTGAGTACACTGCCATGCATCACCAACATTGTGTGCGCTATGAAGGACAAGTGAGTACACGGTTATGCATCACCAACATTGTGTGCGCTATGAAGGACAAGTGAGTACACTGCCATGCATCATTAACATTGTGTGCGCTATGAAGGACAAGTGAGTACACGGCCCTGCATCACCAACATTAGATGCGCTATGAAGGACAAATGAGTACACTGCCATGCATCACCAACATTGTGTGCGCTATGAAGGACAAGTGAGTACACGGTTATGCATCACCAACATTGTGTGCGCTATGAAGGACAAGTGAGTACACTGCCATGCATCATTAACATTGTGTGCGCTATGAAGGACAAGTGAGTACACTGCCATGCATCACCAACATTGTGTGCGCTATGAAGGACAAGTGAGTACACTGCCATGCATCACCAACATTGTGTGCGCTATGAAGGACAAGTGAGTACACTGCCATGCATCACCAACATTAAGTGCGCTATATAGGACAAGTGAGTACACTGCTATGCATCACCAACATACTTTGCGCTATGAAGGACAAGTGAGTATACTGCCACACATCACCAACATTGTGTGCGCTATGAAGGACAAGTGAGTACACTGCCATGCATTACCAACATTACTTGCGCTATGAAGGACAAGTGAACACTGCCATGCATCACCAACATTGTGTGCGCTATGAAGGACAAGTGAGTACACTGCCACGCATCACCAACATTGTGTGCGCTATGAAGAACAAGTGAGTACACTGCCATGCATCACCAACATTGTGTGCGCTATGAAGGACAAGTGAGTACACTTCCATGCATCACCAACATTGTGTGCGCTATGAAGGACAAGTGAGTACACGGCCATGCATCACCAACATTGTGTGCGCTATGAAGGACAAGTGACTACACTGCCATGCATCACCAACATTGTGTGCGCTATGAAGGACAAGTGAGTACACTGCCATGCATTACCAACATTACTTGCGCTTTGAAGGACAAGTGAGTACACTGCCATGCATCACCAACATTGTGTGCGCCATGAAGGACAAGTGAGTACACTGCCATGCATCACCAACATTGTGTGCGCTATGAAGGACAAGTGAGTACACTGCCATGCATCACCAACATTGTGTGCGCTATGAAGGACAAGTAAATACACGGCTATGCATCACCAACATTGTGTGCGCTATGAAGGACAAGTGAGTACACAGCCATGCATCACCAACATTGTGTGCGCTATGAAGGACAAGTGAGTACACTGCCATGCATCACCAACATTGTGTGCGCTATGAAGGACAAGTGAGTACACGGTTATGCATCACCAACATTGTGTGCGCTATGAAGGACAAGTGAGTACACTGCCATGCATCACCAACATTGTGTGCGCTATGAAGGACAAGTGAGTACACAACCATGCATCACCAACATTGTGTGCGCTATGAAGGACAACTGAGTACACTGCCATGCATCACCAACATTGTGTGCGCTATGAAGGACAAGTGAGTACACTGCCATGCATCACCAACATTGTGTGCGCTATGAAGGACAAGTGAGTACACTGCCATGCATCACCAACATTGTGTGCGCTATGAAGGACAAGTGAGTACACTTCCATGCATCACCAACATTATTTGCGCTCTGAAAGACAAGTGATTACACTGCCATGCATCACCAACATTGTGTGCGCCATGAAGGACAAGTGAGTACACTGACATGCATCACCAACATTGTGTGCGCTATATAGGACAAGTGAGGACATTGCCATGCATCACCAACATTACTTGTGCTATGAAGGACAAGTGAGTACACTGCCATGCATCACCAACATTGTGTGCGCTATGAAGGACAAGTGAGTACACTACCATGCATCACCAACATTGTGTGCGCTATGAAGGACAAGTGAGTACACGGCCATGCATCACCAACATTGTGTGCGCTATGAAGGACAAGTGAGTACACTGCCATGCATCACCAACATTGTGTGCGCTATGAAGGACAAGTGAGTACACTGCCATGCATCACCAACATTGTGTGCGCTATGAAGGACAAGTGAGTACACTGCCATGCATCACTAACATTGTGTGCGCTATGAAGGACAAGTGAGTACACTGCCATGCATCACCAACATTGTGTGCGCTATGAAGGACAAGTGAGTACACTGCCATGCATCACCAACATTGTGTGCGCTATGAAGGACAAGTGAGTACACTGCCATGCATCACCAACATTGTGTGCGCCATGAAGGACAAGTGAGTACACTTCCATGCATCACCAACATTGTGTGCGCTATGAAGGACAAGTGAGTACACTGCCATGCATCACCAACATTGTGTGCGCTATGAAGGACAAGTGAGTACACTACCATGCATCACCAACATTGTGTGCGCTATGAAGGACAAGTGAGTACACGGCCATGCATCACCAACATTGTGTGCGCTATGAAGGACAAGTGAGTACACTGCCATGCATCACCAACATTGTGTGCGCTATGAAGGACAAGTGAGTACACTGCCATGCATCACCAACATTGTGTGCGCTATGAAGGACAAGTGAGTACACTGCCATGCATCACTAACATTGTGTGCGCTATGAAGGACAAGTGAGTACACTGCCATGCATCACCAACATTGTGTGCGCTATGAAGGACAAGTGAGTACACTGCCATGCATCACCAACATTGTGTGCGCTATGAAGGACAAGTGAGTACACTGCCATGCATCACCAACATTGTGTGCGCCATGAAGGACAAGTGAGTACACTTCCATGCATCACCAACATTGTGTGCGCTATGAAGGACAAGTGAGTATACGGCCATGCATCACCAACATTGTGTGCGCTATGAAGGACAAGTGAGTACACTGCCATGCATCACCAACATTGTGTGCGCCATGAAGGACAAGTGAGTACACTTCCATGCATCACCAACATTGTGTGCGCTATGAAGGACAAGTGAGTACACGGCCATGCATCACCAACATTGTGTGCGCTATGAAGGACAAGTGAGTACACTTCCATGCATCACCAACATTGTGTGCGCTATGAAGGACAAGTGAGTACACGGCCATGCATCACCAACATTTGTGCGCCATGAAGGACAAGTGAGTACACTTCCATGCATCACCAACATTGTGTGCGCTATGAAGGACAAGTGAGTACACGGCCATGCATCACCAACATTGTGTGCGCTATGAAGGACAAGTGAGTACACTGCCATGCATCACCAACATTGTGTGCGCTATGAAGGACAAGTGAGTACACTGCCATGCATCACCAACATTTGTGCGCTATGAAGGACAAGTGAGTACACTGCCATGCATCACCAACATTGTGTGCGCTATGAAGGACAAGTGAGTACACTGCCATACATCACCAACATTGTGTGCGCTATGAAGGACAAGTGAGTACACTGCCATGCATCACCAACATTGTGTGCGCTATGAAGGACAAGTGAGTAGATGAATTACTGACTCCTGGTTATACGCTCTCTAGCGACTTAATGTAGTAATTTCGAGCCTAACGTCAATAAGGTAATTTCTTCGGACTTGTTCCATTAGCTGACACACGAAAAAAGCCAGCAATGAAATTTAATGCAGAACCTTAAGAATTATTTTCATCTACAGACGAAAAAAATATTATGAGATATATGTTTACTTTGTCTAACACTCCATAACTTACTTCCGGGAAACTGTGGTTCAAAAATTATAGTAATTTTTAAAAAAACATTTACTATGTCGGTAGCACGTGGTATGGTGTGTTATAGAACAGTAGGAACCAAGCAATATTTGTATTATATATTTCTCTTAAAACCGGATTCCGGTCTCTGGGCTATGCCGGTCTATATGGGCTAATATTTGCAGTTACCTAGGTGCTTTGTTTATTGAATCATTGCACTAACAGTCTAATAGTTTGTCTCCTGCATCAGGGTCCCGGGCTTCACCTACAAGCGAACAACTTGTCCAACTGTCATGGCCAATGCATCTACAATCAATCTCTTCAGCCACACCAAGTGCTGCTCGACAGGATCCAGAAGCAGTGAGTTCAGAGCAAACACGAATATACTCACAAAGATGTGTAGCTGAGGGACAGCAATTTTTTGGGTTATTTAATTATAATTCTTATAGTTACAATCTCTGAATGATTGCATGAACCTGCTTTAGTCTGTTTTTTTACTGTATGAACTCTCAACAGAATGCGCTGATTGGCAGCTTTTCTGCTGGCCGAGAAAGACTTCATTACGCGCTCACCTTGCAATGTTGTCTTTCTCGGCCTTACAGAACAACTGACGGTGTCTCGGTCTGTAGAGAGTTCAAACATAGGAAAAACGAACTGTAGTCTCCAATGAAATCACGATTTAAATGATTTTACAGTCCTAGTATTTTGTAACAGCTGTAGCTGGGCACAATCCTCATCATTAGGATATGTTTTCTTCCTCATCAACCAGCCACTAGACTTGAGTATGCACTTCTTTCTTTCAGCTAAGCTCGCAGCTAAGGAATTCAAGTGCTTGTACAATAATAAGAGCTATCCAGTCGGTGCCCAGATTCCATCGACTAACGAGTGCGAGTCCTGCATTTGTGAAAAGGGATTTGATGGTAACTATTTCGGTTTCAGACGAAAATCGATATGTGTTTAATTAATTGATTTGTATAGAGAAAAATATTGAATAACTTTGTAACATGACTTAAGGCGATTCGAGCGATACCACGTGACTAAAAGTATAAATCACGTCATTAGCCAAACTATTGCACTCAAAGAGGTGAGAGGGCATTTTTCATTCAGTAAGTGATTTTACAACTCACTGTATCTTTTTTAACACATTATTGTTGTACCGTAAAATTTCGACTTTTTTATTTTTGAAAATAAACATTTTTTTTGTCACGTTTTAAGCCCCACCATTCACCCTACAGACTTACACGCGTGCTTATTTTGTTCACAAAGAATGGGCGAATGTCATGACGGCCCCCAAATTTCAATATCTTTATTTCTTTCTACTTTGACTGTAGCTTCTACTTTATTTAAGCAAAAAATTATAAAAATTGGGCCGTCAGCCCATAACTAGATATCTAATGAATATTCTCTCCAAGTTTCGTGTCATTCAGATAAACGGGTTTGTCTATTCTTTATCAAAAGTAAAGTGCGTTTAACATATTTGAAAACGTAATAGATTTTTTTGTGGCGCCCAAAATGACTTATGTCACGTGAAATCATATGTTACCACTCCCTCTTACGAAATACGAAGACAAATAATATTGATTTTTTTCGGTCGAATTGCCTTAAGAACTTGTACCAAACAGCTGATGTATTCGATACCACGGCTCTCGTCAGATCACCCATGTTAATCAACATTTAGCGTTCAACTCTGTTCTCTAGTTGTTGCCGTTGAGCCAGAGTGACTGGGGTCATAGAAAGCTGGGGTGTTTGGGGGTTAGGTGACGACCGCCCTCCACCTGTTATCAGTTTCTCGACGGCGCGGGTTGGACCCGTGCTGTAAATGTTACACCGTTCTTCGGATGGCGAAGCAAATTTTGCTCTCATTGTTCTATCGACCATTTATTGCCCATCCCTTGTTTAAGGTCACTTACAACCTTGTATCAAATTCGCTGAGTTCTCTAACGGCATTTCTTTAAATAAATTGTCTCTCCTCCTTAACGATTTAAATATAAGTTGCCTTCTTATGTTACGCACTCCCGACAGAATTAAATTGTGATCATAGAAAATAAATACCGTTATTGCGATTAAACATTTTGTAAGCCTATTTGCTGTTTTTTATTATTTTTTTTAAATTTAGTTGTTCACACATATTTCCTAGTGAGTCAATGAATGTACTGCCGTATCCTTGAACTGCTATTCCAGGAACACTACGAGCTCCCTGGTGCAGAATTCCCAAATGCGGCTTCGAATTAGATGCTCAAAACATTCTCAGAGGTTATGCTAATGTCAATGGCCTGGGACGGTGCTGTCCTTTCACGTGGCAAAAACGTAAGTAAACGAAATGCCAAGGAGTCCGAATTGCATTTGTAAATAGCTGCTACCCTCGGGCTAACGAATACAATTTCTCGCAATATTCTGAAGGATAATGGTTCCTCTCTATTTAGAAACCAAACGACTTCAGAATGTTGAGCCCTGAACTGACATTTTCACCTGTCCAGGCCTGTTCCACCTGTGTTTTGTTGATGTAGACTCAACCGAATAAAAGAAAATCGGTATTTTAACGGAACAGACTCTTAAAAAAAATGTTTTTAACCATCAAAAGAAATACGACCTATACACAGTATCGAATGTCAATAAATTCATAAATATGAATCATTTTATTGGTACGTCCACCTTTACTCTGGTAACAGTCGCAGTCATTTAAATGGTGTTAATTACAAGGTTTGCCTAAAGCATTGATTCTAGGGTAGCGCAATTTTATTTGTAATAACCACAAATGCGGCCGCCACATGCATTAATAATGAATGTCTCCCTCAGTAGTCTCCAGTATCATTTGGCAAAAACGAGAGATTAAAATATAACATAATAAATAAAATGATAGAATTTAATTTAATTTCACATTGTAAAAATATTAGTTATAGTACAACTAAGACTCTTAATATATTTATATTTAGAGACTGTCCGAAGTATACCTAGATCCCAGAAAAAAACACTCCTTGTAAAAAAGGCAGCCAAGTCTCTTTACTTTAAAAAAATCAACACCGAAAAGGAGTGATATCAAAAAAGGAGCCAAGTCAATGACATTTCCAAATATTTAATCGTATTTTTGAAATAAAAGAATAAACACCGAGAAATACTTTACAAAAGGACTTAGCGCATCGTTTTTTTAAAGACATCATTCTATCCTAAAAGTGGAAAGAAATTTACAAGTAGGTAATTTTTCCTCTCTCTATTAGAGCCAGAATCTATGAATCAAGCTACTTTTAGTAATGGCTATTTTATAGTTTTGTCAATGGCGATAGAAGAAAGATTTCATGCTGTAATAGATAAGTAATATAAGGATGGAAGAATTAAATAACAATTGGAAGTGGGCTCATACATATTCTTGCAGTACTGTTAATATGGTGATATTAGAAGGGTATCTTTTCATAATTTGATCTTGACTGAAGGAAATCATGAAACATTGTCAAATAATTACTAACTATCTATGGAACACTATTATATATTTTTGAAGTGTCAAGTGTATTAAGTTAAATTTTTTAATAGAAATGCAATGTGACTGTGTCCTTTGTGAAATGTATTGTTATAAAATGAGGATTAATAGAAAATGTTTTCATGATGAGAAGGTAGAACGCATGAGACTTAATTATGTTGACAACGAAACAACATTACGAAGATAACTATTGTGTATTTATAGAAAACATAGGCAACAAGTTTCATCGCGTACATATTCAAATAGAAAATATTTTACAGGTAGGTATGTATAATATGTAATTGAAAAATGTTTCCCTATTAGGTATTCTAAAAATTCTTAATGACGGTTGTATATAAATGGCATATGATTATGAATAGAAAAATGTCTTTAAAAAACGATGCGCCAAGTCCTTTTGTAAAGTATTTCTCGGTGTTTATTCTTTTATTTCAAAAATACGATTAAATATTTGGAAATGTAATTGACTTGGCTCCTTTTTTGATATCAGACCTTTTCGGTGTTGATTTTTTAAAGTAAAGAGACTTGGATGCCTTTTTTACTCGGAGTGTTTTTTTCTGGGATATCACTTCTTTTGTTAGTTTATTCATACAGCTTGTAGCACGTGTCCGAGCAAGGACTAATTTCTTTAAAAAAATACGCCACAACCGATTTGGATAGGTGCTAAGAAAAGTTGCGTTTGGTAAAAGATTAGAATGATTATCCAAGAAGAATAGCTTAAGTTTCGTTACAATCGATCAAGCCGTTTTCGATATATGACGTCACTTCCCGTTTTGAAATAGAGGCCGAAAATAATGTCGTCTTTAATTCATAATTATAAGTCCTACACATTTCCAAAATTTGGTTGCAATCGGTACAGCCGTTTTCGATATATGACGTCACTTCCGGTTTTAAAAATGGCGGTCGAGAACACTGCAAACTTGAATTTATAATTATTTACAAAGTACGTTTACTAATATCTATTTGAAAGTATAAAGTGGTGAATTTAGTGTCATTTAGCATATTTATGACGTAATTTAGCATATTTATGACGTCATTTTCGGTATAGGTAATAAGAAAACAATCTAGTTTTATCTTGTTGATACTTCGTGAACGACCATCTGAATTCATAATCCCTATATTTCCGTAAAATCGGTCATGCCGTTTGTAATATATGACGTCACTTCCGGTTTCATTTAATGGTTCCTGCCTCCATTTCCGGTACCGTTATGTGTTTATTCATTTTTCACAATTGATTTTTCAAATAAATTGCAGAATGAATACGCAGGAGCTAGTTCAGTTGCAATCGGTAAAAGCGTTTTAGATATATGACGTCACTTCCGGTTTCAGGAATGGCGGCCGAGAACACTGCAACCTTGAATTTAAAAATTGTATTGTCTATGTTACAATGTAAGTTAATTATGTATGTATTTTAAGTATAATTTGTTGAAATAAGTTAAATATTGCGTATTTATGACGTCACTTCCAGTTTAAAAATAAGAAAATTTTAATTTTTTATAGAAACTTCATATAGACGACCATCAAAATCGAATGGCGCTAATTTCGTTCTAATCGGTCAAGTCGTTTTTGAGATATGACGTCACTTCTGGTTTAAAAATGGCGGCACAAAAAATCACAAGAGGCAAGGTATCATTAGACGCCAAAAGTGCATATGTGGTAAAAATTTCAGGTTGATCAGTTCAGCCGTTTAGGCTGTGGCGGTGACACACACTTTTTCTGACATCTGAAGAAGAAGAAAGCGGTGTAATTTCACGATTTTCACGGCCCTCTAGGTCGTAAACGGCATGACTGATTGTTGTCGAATGATGTATATGTTGTCAGGTGGGCCATAGCTCAAAATTAAGACATTCAATGAGAGATTTTCCATTGTTGAGATCCAGTAGGCCGAAAATGCCATGTTGTTGCTTACAGTAAAAGTAGTTGGTCTGCTCCTCAGTTTATATAGGCATTTACGGTATGTTGAGTGACTGTGAGTGTACGGTACGACTTGGCTGGGCGGAGCGACCGCTCCACTAGATAATAATCTTACAAAACTAATATTTAATTATTAGAAATAAATAAATTAATATAATATAATATAAAATTACAATTATTTTGTTTATAATATCAATACAAAATGTATTTAATATTTTGAGCATTTAGATATTTTACCTAATAAATATGATTATTACATGCGCGTAGGAAGGGGGCGCTCGAGCTGGCTGACCCCCCATTCACCATACAAAATTAAGTTTAGTGTCCAAAAATCATTTAAAAGTAGTTTACATTCTAAAAAAAACGCCCAACGGGGCAAAAATAGGGAGTTATTTGTTGTAATTTGAGCAATATCCCAGAATCGATTTTAATGTGATTTTATTCGAAACAATTCCCTATGAGACAATAATTGGATTTTTTGTTTGGTTCTGTTAGTGCATTATAATTCTAAAAAAACGCCCTGCGGGCTGATACTGGGTGGCTTTGCCCCCCAGATCTCTCTTCCGGATGTCGCAATCCCCCCTTGATGAAAGTAGTTTCTACGCGTCTGTTTAGGAACAACAAGAACAAAGTGATGCTCATTTCTCGTGGATGTGCACTAATAATATTACTTTTTCCACAGCTTCCTCAGCTGATGTTGTCCTTCCAAACCCGCACAATGGCAAAGGTAAATACACCTGAGATACATTCTCAATTGCCTAAGGTAGAAAACCTTCTAGAGTAGAAATTACATTTATTTTGAGGATCATTTGAAATCGTAAAATTGTCTAGCTTCTAACTGAATGAGAGGTACCAACATATTATCTATTGTTGGCGCTAAGGCCTGATTGATAAAGTGGACTGTAAATTAGGGGGGGGAGGGGAAGAGAAAAGATAGAAAACTCACCGACAATGTAGAGCCGTCTCGGCGTGAGGTGGCCGTCGTGGAAGCGATGGTCGTAGAGTAGAGCGGCGTGGTGAGGAGGGATATTAACTATTCTAATCTAATAGAGTAAAGGAAAGGAAAAGAAATGGTATGGGATGCATGGGCCTGCCTGGTGAACGGCCAGGGAACCGCGTGGCACCACAAAATGAAAGGTCGAGAGCAGGAGCCCGCAACGTGTGCTCACTTCGAGCAGACAACTTAGAATGGAACCGTGGAACACGAACGAGGAAAGGTCAAGCCACAGAGCGCTGGCTAGACTGAACCAAGGAACAGGGGATGAAGATATGACCACAAGGTCACAGAAACGAAGGGCGGGAAAACACAAAATAATGGCGCGAACATCTATTATAAAATCTGTATACCTCAGAGGTAGAAGAGTAAAAGTCAAATTTCTCGATTTTGTGATGAACACTTTTGGACAAATGAAATGAAGCTCAATCAAGTGCAATTTCAATTGAAATGGCACTTGATTGAGCTTCATTTCATTTTTCCAGTTATTTGGTTATTTTTTAATTTTTTTACAAAGTTTAAATTTGTTGGATTAAGTTTTTTTGGGTAATTTTGTATTTCATTGTTCCTTTATTATTTATAGTACGTGTACTATAAATACCAACCACCTTGGTAACGTATACCATTTTGCATATAAAACACAAAATCTCTCATAATGAATCCCTCAATTGGTTGTACCTTAAATAAATAAATAATTTTAATAAATATATAATCAAATATTAAATGATAGGTTTTCGATTCCAATTACCAATGCATTACGCTCACGAATCCAAATCCACAATTATAGATTATTCAACTGGATTTTCGTCCTTTTACCTCTTTTGTAAAGATATCAACGTTGTACGGAATAATTAACTTGTGGATGCATAAACAGTATGAAGTATGAAGTATGAAGTATGAAGTATGAAGTATGTTTCGAGTATGAAGAAATTACGTAAATTCTTGTAAGTAGTGTCTCTCAGCCTACAACACGATGAAAGTAACCTTCTTACTTCTAAATCTAATGTGATTTAACTTCAAAATCAGCCTCAGCCTACAACACGATGAAAGTAACCTTCTAACTTCTAAATCTAATGTGATTTAACTTCAAAATCCCCCGTAAAACGCTTTTTTATTTTTAATACGATGTAGGTAGATAAAGGCTAGGCCACAATTGTCGAAATGCCTAATGTTTAATGTTGAGAAGAGAAATGAACTATGATTTATAAAATATGGTCCACAATATTATGTTATAGTGATTAGTTTATACCACATTAAAACATTGAAACACTTTGGTACTTTATACAGTTATGACTTGAATGTTTCTTCCTCAGCTAACTCCAAGGCTGTCTGCAAGTTTGGAAGCAAGGACTTGAGATTTAGCGACGGTCTTATATCAACTGTGGCTGCAACATCTTGCGTATTGTGTACATGTTTGATTCCTCCTTCCGTGTTTTGTGGATTGCTCAGTGATTGTAGTGCTGCTTTGGCATATATCATGACCAATGCAGTCGGCTAGCCTCAATGTACAGGTGTATTTACGTACATAATATCATTATTTGACATTTTGATGATGCACATAATTTTCCGCTTTGATTATCTGCACGCTCACACAGGTTTGACATGCTCATAAATTGGGAATTTACCTGGAATTTAGCTTAACTTTCATTTAAAAATGGAACTGTTAATGTAGATTCTCATGAATTTGATCCACATACAAGTCCCTTTTAGGGACTAAGTGGAAGAGTGTTTATTGTATATTTATTATTTGTGTTAATAAAAGAAGTGTTCAAGCAATTATATCTTGACTAATATTGAGGGACACTCGTGTCGTTTGCAAGACAATATGCACTGCCAATAGAATTGTCAATTATCTGAGATTGAAAGCAGTGACAAATTACTTGAACTGTCAAATTCTAAACTTCGGACTTACAAATTGCAAGCTGTGTGATTCGCATATATATGAATGATTTATTATGAATGATTTATCACCAACGTTATCACCAAAGTTTAAGAAATGTTTAAAGCGACAGTACTGCAAATTCAGCCACAAAAAATTTGCAAAAAATACAACACATTAAGCTGCCTTTCCATGCTCCGTCATCTTCCGTCAACGTCCGACACCGTCCGATTAAAACGACCCCGTGACCCGTCTCGACCAATCAGAGCCATCCCCAAAAATCTCGGACGGCGAGGGATTGGTCGAGACGAGTCACGTGGTCGTTTTAATCGGACGGTGACGGACGTTGACGGAAGATGACGGAGCATGGAAAGCCAGCTTTAATCGTAGAACATGGGTAAATTCGTTTCGTAATCGTGGGGTAAATACAAATAATGACATAAATATATTTCCAAATATTTTGACAAAACATTTCAAATCAAACTGAAATAATAGTTTACTATCAAAACTGTCACGTGATCTTACTTGCCTCCTGACTATACAAAATTCTGCATCTCTGCACAATTCACATCAACATCAATGATCGTATTAGTATACATAATTTTGATTCCTTAAACGTAATTGTCAACCATAAAAGACACTCCGCGTAAAAATACCAGCCAAGTCTCTTCAACTAAAAAAAAATGAAAGAAATCTAAAAATTCAGCACTGAAAAGTAGTGATATCAAAAAATTGGCCAAGTCAAAATTTTTCAAAAAATACTTGGCGCATCGTGCATATAAATAGTAGAGAAGTAGGCCAGAAATCAAATATAATTGTTTATTATACTACCCAAATATTTGAATTCTTTCTTCTCTTGCAGTTCTTGTCCCCTTAGTCTTATCCTGCTCCGATCCCTAACACTTGCCTTTCTCTCCATGACTAGCACCTCGCTCTTCTCCAGACTTATCTTCAAACCAAACTCTTCTGTCACTCTGCTCCATTCGTCTATCTTCCTTTGAACCTCCTCGCTATTCTCTCCCCATATCATGATGTCATCAGCATAGATTAGAGTTCTTGTGTCTCGGCCATTTGGTTCCACACGTCTTAACATTTCATCCATTACCACAAGAAATAATGTGGGTGACAACACACATCCCTGTCTCAATCCCTCACCAACTTTAAACCATTCTGACCTCCCAGCATCAATTTGGACACAGCTTGCACTACTCTTATACAAACTTTGTATTCTCGTAACCATTTCCAAACCAACTCCCTTCTCTCTTAAACATTCCCACACCTTCAACCTCGGTAAACGGTCATAGGCCTTCTCTAAATCAAGAAAAACCAATTCCATTCTTTCATTACCATCCCATCTTCGCTCCATTATCCTTCTTACCGCAAAAATGGCATCAATCGTCGATCTCATCTTTCTAAATCCGTAATGTTCCTCTCTTAATCCATCTTCAATGATTTCCGTTAACCTAAATTCTAATACCTTTTCAAATATTTTAGCTGTTTGGGACATCAGTGTACTCCTCTGTAATTCGAACATTTCTTTCTGTCACCTTTTTTGAACAAAGGAACGATTATGCCATATCCCCAATCTTCTGGGACCTTCTTCTGGTCCCAAACCGCTTTAATTAGACCGAAATAACCATCTCTTGCCAACATCCCCAGCTGCTTTCATCATCTCGATCGTTACTTCATCCAAACCTGGCGACCTTCCATTCTTCATATCATACATAGCACGATAAACCTCAGCTTCAGTCAATGTCTGTTCTTCATTTCCACTTTCATTGTCTGCATCATTCAACTCTTCTTCTACATCAACTGGCTCTTTGCTCTTTGCCATAAGGTCAGTTTTAACATTCAACAGGTCTGAAAAATAGTTTTTCCACAACTCTAGTATGGCTGTTAACACCTCACCTTTATCATTTTTCATATACATCTGATCATCGCGTTGTGCTCTTTTTGATTTTATAATACTATATAACATTTTCTTATTACCTTCAAAGTCACGTTCAAGTTTAAATGATAATTCCTCCATAGATTTCTTCTTTTCTTCAGCAACTATCAGCTGTACTCTCCACTTACATCTTCTGTACAATATATCATTTTCCAATGATCGTTGCAATTCCTTCATTTGCCATGCTTTCCTTTTTTCGGCAACTGCTTCTCGAACACGATTCTCGACATGATTCCAACTAGTGTATTGAAGTATTGTTCTGCGTCCTTGGCATTACCACTTTCTCACATATTCAATCAATCCTTACTGGAGTTTTCCCGGCTTGTTGGAAACATTCACATGTGGTGCCAGTCTTGAAGAAGGGCAGTCGGTACAAAGTAAATAACTACAGACCCATTTCTTTATTACCAGTATTCTCAAAGGTGTTCGAAAAGATCTTGCACATTCATATATATATAGGCATGTATCGAAACACCTTGCTCCCCAACAACATGGGTTTATTAAGAAGAGATCTACTATTTCCAATCTTGTTGAGTATACGAATGCCATATCCAACTGTATCAATAATAAAAAACAAGTTGATGCTGTGTACACTGACTTTACAAAGGCGTTTGATAGCGTGAGTCATAGGTTGCTTCTGCATAAGCTGTCTGGGTTTGGCATAACAGGTCCCCTTCATACATTATTGTCTGATTACCTGTACGGTCGAACACAGACAGTTGTGATTGACTCATGTATGTCGGCAACTGAGGGAATAACTTCAGGTGTTCCCCAGGGGTCGATTTTAGGGCCTTTATTTTTACTCTATTTGTTAACGATATTTCTTCTTATATAAATAACTCCACTTGTATAATGTATGCGGATGATTTAAAGATATATAAATCAGTAAGTGATGTGAGTGATTGTCTATCACTTCAGTGTGATGTAGATCGTCTGGTTGAATGGTGTGGTGTTTGGAGATTGGGGCTGAATGCAGCAAAATGCAATGTAATTACATTCACAAACAAGAGGAAAAATGTTGTTAACTTTCAATATAAAAATAATGAACATGATTTATTACGGTTAAATTCTGTTAAAGATTTAGGGGTGATTGTATCCAGTGATTTGTCATATAATATGCATTTTGAGAGCATCAAACCAAAAGCTTATAGACTTTTAGGTTTGATGAGAAGAAACTGTTTTCAATTTAGTAAGTCAACAAATAAGCTTTTATACACATCTCTTGTAAGGCCTCATATGGATTATGCTAGTGTCATATGGAACCCGCACCATGTGACTAAAATCCAGGATCTAGAGAAAATACAAAAGAGATTTATCAAAATGTTATGTGCTCAAGCTCAAATAGATTACCACAGAAATGACTATATCAAACATTGTAAAGACATTTCGTTAAAAACTCTTTGTGGTAGACGCGATCTATGTGATATGAGCTTTTTGTATAAATTGACTAATGGTTTTATTGATTCAACTCTTTTAGAATATTTAAATTATCATGTTTGTCCTAGAGTAACCAGGAGTATGTGTCTTTTTAAACTAGCGCATAGTAGAATAGATGTGTTTAAATATTCTTGTATCAATAGGATTCAGTTAACTTATAATAGATTCTTGGAAATGAACACGAATATAGATGTTAATTTTAATTCTTTTATGACTTTCAAAAATCTTTTAAAAGATCTTGTGATGTAATTTTATTATTTTGACTAAACTTGCTACGTGTGATATTTTCATGTTTAGTGTGTTATAATGTATTTATTTTAATCATTGTTGTATGTTCCAGTGTATGTTCTATGTTTTAATTTATTTGCACTGGTGGATTTAGTTCTGTATGCAAATAAATACTTAATAATAAAAAAACTCTTTCATTCCATCATCTTGTCTCCTTTTCCTTCTTCCTTCCTCTCGCCCTTCCACACACTTTCTCTGCACAATCAACAAACGCTGATTTAAACTCATTCCATTCCTCTTCCACTTCCTTGACATCTCCCATTGGTTGCCTCATACAAAGTTCCTGTATGAACTCTATTTGAACTTCTTTTTCTTGAAGTTTCCAAATCTTAAGTCATTTATTTTTATATCTGATCAAGCGTATAGGCATTTTAATTCTAAACTTCCCCACCAATAATCTATGCTCGCTGTCAATAGCTACTGATGGGAAAACACGCACATCCATTAGAAACTTGCTAATGTCTCTCCCAATACAAATATAATCAATTACTGATTCGGTTCGATCTTCTCCGTAACCGTACCTCGTGATTTGATGACTTTTCCTCATTTTAAACAAGCTATTTCCAATTTGAAAATAACTGTGGGGGGGGGGGGGGGGGAACTGAGGGACTTCAACGACTTCTTCTCTGACAACACTGAGCATGACGTCATCTGCATCACCGAGACCTGGCTGCACGATGGCGTGGCTGATGGGGAGATTCTTGATGACTCTCAATTCAGTGTTTATCGCCGTGACAAATTGTCGCGGGGAGGGGGCGTGTTGATTGCGGTTAGTCGGAGATACGTTTCTACACATCGCGTGGACCTGGAATCTTCCGACTGTGAAGTGGTATGGTCTGAAATTAGATCCATCGGACCCTCGCGCACCCTTATTGGCTGTTGTTATTTACCTGAACCTACAGTCAAGGACATTGAGTGTCTACATGACATGTTGTCACTTGTTTCGCTCTCACTTAATCCAGGTGATGTGATACTGTTGTGCGGCGATTTTAATATGTCTACCTTAAAATGGCACACACTTCCGGGAGGAGGTGTTAGGCCTACATATGTGCCTAACAGATCGTTGCGTGAAACGGCCTTCATCAGTCTCGTGGTGAAATGGACTTTATTCAACATGTGCCTTTCCCCACTAGACAAGATAATTATCTGGACCTCCTGTTTACAAACAATCCATGTGTTGTTAGCTCTGTGGAGCTCACACAACAAGCTGTTAGGTCGGATCACGAGGCCTTTCTTTCTCATGTGACTCTGCAGGCGTACACTACAACGAAGCTCCCTGTGAGAAGGCTTTTTAATTGGAAAAAGTTAGTAATAAGAGACCTTTGTGATGCTCTGAAGAACAGTGACTGGTATGTACTCTATAGATGCCTCGATGTCAATGAGAAATGTGTTCAGTTTTACAACATTGTTAATTCTGCAATCATTGATACGGTTCCCCTGTCAAAGGTCAATCCTGCCAAGTATCCGAGGTGGTTTGACAATGAGACAGTGGACACTCTAAATGCCAAGAACAGGGCATATCGTCGATGGAAAAGAGCCGGTACTGAAACTTCTAGAGTTGAATATCAAGTGATAAGGTCTACTTTTATTAAGTTGAAGCATAGGAAGGAAGTACAAAGACTATCTAACCAAAGTAGACTCTTCTTTAAATAAGGACCCTACAGTGTTTTGGGGGTTTGTTAGGAAAAGGTTACGCTCTTCACGTGTTCCAACAGAGGTGGAGTACGAGGGTGTGAAGGCTCAGGAAAAGGATGTATGCGCTCAGTTATTCTCTAACTTTTTCAAGACGAAACTCCTCTCTCCAAACGATCAGGCGGACCCTCTTCCAGAGGTTCCGTGTTACACAAGCGAGTGCTTTAGTAGCATGTCTTTTTCAAGTGCGGAAGTGGAGTTCAGTCTTAGGTCACTAAAAAAAATGGTAAATCCACAGGACCAGATGAAATTCCTGTTCATGAACAGTGAAAAATTGTAGCCGTCATCTAAGTTAACCTTTAGCAAACATTTTCAATTGTTCGGTTGACTCAGGTGTGTTTCCAGCATGTTGGAAGCACGCCAACGTAGTTCCTGTCCTTAAAAAGGGCAGTCGTTATCAAGTGAGTCATTATAGACCAATATCTTTACTTTCAGTTGTGTCAAAAGTCTATGAGGGATTAATTCACAAAAAGCTTTATGGTCATGTCTCAAATTGTATCGCTCCTGAGCAACATGGCTTTGTGAAAAAAAGATCAACCGTTACCAATCTTACTAAATTTCTTAGTTTCATTGCAAAGAGTATAAATAATAAAACACAGGTAGATGCCATTTATACAGATTTGTCTGCAGCTTTTGATAGCGTGAACCATAGGCTGTTGTTGCATAAGCTTAAAGGATTTGGTATTTGCGGTAATGTACACAAGTTATTAACTAGTTACCTATCAAATCGTTCACAAACAGTTACTGTTAACCTAGGGACATCTTCGGCAGAAAGCGTCTCTTCGAGGGTGCCTCAGGGATCCATTCTTGGCCCGTTGCTGTTTGTACTGTTTATTAATGACTTGCCATCTTGTATTAAAAACTCGGATTCTTTGCTTTATGCTGATGACTTCAAAATTTTTCGACCAATTGTGTCAGAATCAGATTGTGATCTCCTTCAAGAGGACATTTGTTCCTTGTCTAACTGGTGCTTTAAGTGGAAGCTAAAATTAAATGTAACCAAATGTAATGTGCTAACTTTTACAAATAAGAGGAGAGTTGTTCATAACACTTATTGTCTTAATAACATTGATCTTGAACGTGTTACTCATATCAAGGACCTCGGGGTGTTAATGGCAAGTGACTTGTCATTTAACGACCACATAGGGTACATTACTCCTAAAGCATATAAATTACTAGGTTTTGTCAAACGTAATTGTCTTAAAGATTTCAAACATAGTACACTTAGAAGATTGTTTATTTCTCTTATCAGACCGCAGGTAGATTATGCCACTGTTGTGTGGAATCCCGATACATTTCACGCTGCCAATGCGGCTTGTGTTGAGTCTGTTCAACAGAGATTTATAAAATTATTGTGCTTTAAGGACAACACTGTTTATCACAGGGCTGACTATTTTAACCATTGTACTAAATATCTTCTACCAACGCTTACAGACAGGAGAACCATTGCTGATCTTTTATTTTTATATAAAATAGTGCATAACTTTTATGACTCCCCTATGATTGACGAACTTAACTTCCGTGTCCCCACTAAATCCACACGTTCTAAAAATGTATTTGTAATCCCCAAGTGCCGCATAAATGTTTATAAGAAGTCATGTTTTATTAGATGCCAATATGTTTATAACAGAGTTGTACCAGAAGATATTGATTTACATAATATCTCTCTCGAAGTTTTTAAAAGTGTGATTTTTAAATTGTTTAACTGACGAACAGATGTTTCTGGAATTTTGTGATATGTGATGTAATGTGTTTCTTTCAATGTTATTAATTAATGTGTTATATTGCACTTGTGGAACCTTGGTTCCGTTGTGAATAAAGAACAAAATATAATAATAATAAAATTATTTTTCTTCCACTGGTCTTCCCGTCTGAGGCGCATACACTTGAAGTAGGTCCACAACTGAACTCTTATTAACCTTTATCTTGATTGCCATGATTCTATCATTGGTATACTGCACATCAATGACACAGTCCTTTAAACTCGGATCCACAACAACTGCAACCCCATTCTTTCCTTCTTCTCCCCCTGACCATCACAACTTGTAACCTTCTCTCAACTGCTTCTCTCCTTGTCACTTCCACTTTGACTCGCTCAGACCCATTATATTTAATTTCATCTCCTTCATCACATCCACAATCTCATGAATCTTACCATTTAATGTTACTATATTCAACGTTCCAATGCTGAACTCTGTTATTTTTTCTATTTTCTTTCCTTCATTTATTCTCACTTTCATTCCCCTTGTTCTCTTCCCTTTTTTCCTTTCTATCGTTTTCCGTCCTTCGGTCTCTTCGACGATAGTCACATGGTTCTTCTCTTCACAACTCGACTCCAAAAAACCTGATTCCCTGACCTGTGCTCATTCTCTTCATCTCGCTGTATAGTTGTAGTTCCAGCACTCATTCCATTAACTTCTGTTTCCACTGCATTTCTATTATTATACCATCCCTTTTTGCAACTTGTGTTGATAAAAGACATTGATTTTACTCCAACGTTTCCTTCCATATCCATTCTCATCTTTCTTCCTACTTCCATCTGCCACTCCCATCTGTTCGTTTTATATCCTGATGTATATACCAGCTCTATGAATTCGCAACCCATACCCTCACTAATGAACTTAATTTCTTTATTAAGGAACTTTCCTGATTCGCTTTGAAGTCCAAAAAGAATTATCTCAACTTTTCATTCTGATAGTGATGTCCATACTATCTGAACACTCAGCTTCCCTCCTCTTAATCTCTTTAACTTGCTCTCCAATATACTCTTGTTCCAATCGGTCTATTTCCATCAAGATCTTGTTGTTCTTAGATTCAAGTTCTTCTTTCCAAACGGTTATCTGCACACATGCTAATCGATTTTCTCTTTCATACATAACATTTCATTCAAATGTTTAAACTTTTCTTCCATCTCCATTTCCCATACAATTACATCTCCAAACATATCACAAGCTGGATCTTAAAATTGGAAAAATCTCACATTGTTGCAAAATATCCTAATTTCGAGCTATGGCCCCCCGAAGGACTGCCACCTTGACGCGGTGGTGGGGCTTAAGGGGCCAACCCACGGGCTGGTCCCAACTAAGAGCAGTCCACTCATTGCACAGCGGGATTCGTGCATACCATCATTTCACCATCATTTTCCTCTATTTTTATTTTCTCTGTCTCATTGTTAAATGCCATTCCTGCTTGTGCAATGAGTAATGTTGACGACTATGCGATACGGACATTCTCTATATATTATTTCACTTGCACCAGGTCGAGTGGGTTCCTGAATGGTGACCGGAGTGTGGCTTTGGGAGCAGACAACACTTTTCTCATTTCACCACATCACCCTCATCATCATTCTCGTCATCTCTTACTTACCTGTTTCTTCTTTACTTAGTTCTTCTCTCTTCTTCTTCTTCCATTTTCTGTCTGCTTCCAGGTCGCACTAAAACGCCCACCCGCGTGTTTGCCGTGCGTGGAGACCCGTAAGGGAGGAAAGGACGATCCTGGTAGCTGAGGATTCGTGGCATATAAAACCACCATAATCCAACACACTGCTTTGGCTTCTGCTTCTTCCGAAACGGGAGGCTGGGGACTAATCCATCCCCAGCCAACCGGCTTGTTCGTATGTGTTAAAGCTGCAACATGGATGAGCGGGTGGTCTACATTGGCATGATGATGCATACTGGTGTCCCAGTCGGTATGCTGTCACTCATGACTGGTGTAGCGCTACCCGCTATACCTTCTGGACAACCCTGGTATTTCTAAAATATCCCATTTGTGGCTCCGTGGTGGGTGGGGCTCCAGAAGATGAATTTATGATTGACCTTATTATGACGACCACAGCAAACTCCCCCCCTCCCCCAATTTTCAATAAAGATAAAACAAATACCAATGAAGAAAATACTAACAAAAATACAACTTTACCTAATCTTTTTGACAACATTATTGATCCTAAAACTATTTATAAAATGACCGCAAATACGAAATTCTTTATAGTTACGAGATCGGAGCAGGAAGCTACTTTCAATGGTGTATCTCCTTTCAAGCTTCACAGTTTTATTCAGAAAGATATCGGCAATGTACAAATGAAGAGACTTAGAGACGGCTCTTTGCTTATTGAGACTGAAAATAAAGAACAATCTTCAACTCTTATGGCACTTTAACTCCTAGGCACTTTCCCGATCACAGTTGCTCCCCATTCAACATTAAACACATCAAAGGGCATAATTTACTCAAGGGACCTGCTTAACTTTTCAGAGGAAGAATTATTAAAAGAATTTGAAAGCCAAAACGTAATATTCGTAAAGCGCATAATGTCTCGCGTAAATAAAGTACTAATTCCAACACCAATGATTTCTCTTACTGTCTCCTCAACAACTCTTCCTGAATATATTTTCGCTGGGTTTGTTCGAATACCTGTCCGACTGCACATCCCAAACCCATTCAGGTGTTTAAATTGCCAGCATCTCGGTCATACACATCACAGGTGTGAGAAGGCATATGCTTGCGACAGATGCGGCTCTTCGACAGAACATGGGAAACCATGTGACGGGGAGCCCTTCTGCGTCAACTGCAAGGGAGACCATCCATCTTGGTCCCGCGAATGCCCCACCTGGAAGAGAGAAAAAAAGATAATAGAAATTCAAACTAAAGAGAAAATAACACCACAAGATGCGCGACGTAAATTTTTTCAATTATATCCTAATTTTTCAAAACCTCAAATTTCATATGCTCAAACCGTAGCTACACCTCCTGTTAATGTCCACAAAGTACCTGAAAAATCCGAAATGGAGAATGTATTAAAGATGATGGAACGTTTGCTTGCAGGACAAGAAGAAATGAAGGCCAAAATTGAAGAACAATCTAAACAAATAAATGAACTACGAAAAGAAAATGAAACTCTAAAATTAGAAAATATTAAAATGAAATCTAAATTAGAAACAATTAAACCACCCCCTCAAAAGGTCGCTCCAGTAAAACCTGCAGCACCATTAAAAACAAGCCCTACCGTGAAATTAAACAGATCCTCCTCAAACTTGAGTACAGAGGATCTGAGAGCTGCCAAAGTTAAAAAGACTGTAGGCGTCAGTGGTGATAACGATCCTATGGACACCACTGAAACCAATCCCGCATCGACGGTGATTGGAAATACTAACTTAGGAGTAGGCTAGTCAAATCATCTGTGATATATTTTATTTTATTTTTTATATATCAATTTTATCATGGATTTTATACAATGGAACTGTAATAGTTTTAACGTTCACAAAGAGGAAGTGAAGATTTTATGTGCTGATTTTAATCCTATTGGTTTCCTTTTACAAGAAACTCATTTTAAGCCTTCCTCTACACCTATCCTACGTGGTTATTCTTTTTATCGTAAGGACAAGATCTTATGTGATCGGGCTAGCGGAGGCGTTGCTATAGTAATTAATGATAATTACTATGCAGACCCCATTCATTTACAGACTCCACTGCAAGCAGTGGCTGTCAGGATGCACCTTCCGAACCCTGTATCAATATGCAGTCTTTATTTACCACCGACCGAGCGTCTAAATATCCAAGACCTAAACAACCTTATCGCTCAATTACCACCACCACTTTTATTAACTGGAGATTTTAATTCGCATAATATATTATGGGGAAGCGATCACACTGACCCACGCGGTACCCTGGTGGAAGACTTTTTAACTTTTAACAACTTAGTCCTTTTAAACACGGGAACAGCCACTCATTTTAGTTCTGCCTACGGGACATTCTCAATGTTAGATTTAGCGTTATGCACCCCTTCCATAGCCCTACAGATGGATTGGAAAGTACATGACGACCTTTGCAGAAGTGACCACTTACCTATAGTAATTAAATTAATGGCACACAATCAATCTCATATCAGGCACAAAAAATGGAAACTTCAACTTTGGGACTGGGTTAAATTCAAGGAGCTGGCAGTTTTTGATGATAACATAAATTTTCCTGACGTAAAAGAACAAACTAAATATGTGACAGACACTATTATCCATGCTGCCGAAGAAACTATCCCACAAACAACTGGGAAACCTGGTCGTGTCCCTGTTCCCTGGTGGAACGGTGATTGTGCCCAGGCTATTTTAAACGTAAACGAGCTCTTAAAATATTTAATAAGTATCCAACTCAAACAAATGTGCAGTCTTTTCGACAATTGAGAGCAAAAGCACGCTTTGTCATCAAACAAGCCCGCAAGTCCTCCTGGCAGAATTACGTTTCCTCAATAAACCAACATACTCCATCATCACAAGTATGGGATAAACTAAAGAAGATTTCAGGAAAATATACAACTACCCCCATTGCAGGTCTTAAAGTTAGTAATTCCGTAATAACATCACACGATTTAATTGTTGAAACTTTAGCTGATCAATTTTATAACATCTCCAGCTCGGCCAATTACACTCCTGCCTTTGTATCAATTAAAAATAGGGAAGAAAGAAACGCAATAAATTTTATATCGAACAACAATGAGATTTACAATCAACCTTTTACATTTTGGGAACTGTCATCTGCAATACAAGAGTCGCGAGACAGTGCACCAGGTCCCGACTCAATTCATAATAAAATGCTGAAAGCTCTAACAGTACCGTCCTTCAACTACATTTTAAAACTTTTTAATAGAATTTTTAGTGAAGATGATTTCCCTTCAGCTTGGCGAGAAGCCATCACGATTGCCATTCCTAAACCCGGAAAAGATCGCTATAAAGCAGAAAGCTATAGACCAATATCCTTGACAGCGTGTTTATGTAAAATTTTAGAACGAATTATAAACCGTAGACTAGTGTGGGTCCTTGAAACCAGAGGCCTTATTGCTGCAGAGCAATCTGGTTTCCGCCGACATCGCTCCACAGTAGACCACCTAGCATATTTAGAATCACTCGTTCAAGACTCTTTTATTTCTAAACACCATCTTTTAGCTGTCTTTTTCGATTTAGAAAAGGCCTACGACACAACCTGGAGGCACGGAATTTTAAAAACTTTGCATGAATGGGGTTTTAGAGGGCACATTGCACATTTTATTAATAATTTTATGACAAACCGGAGTTTCCGAGTTCGTCTCGGAAACACCTTGTCGGCACACCGTATACAGGAGAACGGAGTCCCTCAGGGCTCCGTTCTTAGTTGTACCTTATTTTTAATTGCCATTAACGGCGTAGCATCTTGTATTAAAAGGCCTGTTCACTTCTCTCTTTTTGTCGACGACCTGGCGATATTTTATAAGTCAGCCGGAATATGTACAGCCGAACGCCAGCTGCAGTTAACGATTGGTCGTCTTGAGAAGTGGGCGGAGGAAACAGGGTTTAAATTTTCAACAAGCAAAACTATGTGTATTGACTTCCACCGACTTCGAGGTATCCACCCACAACCTATTTTAAGACTACTCGGACGAAATATCACAGTTACGGAGACTGTAAAATTTTTAGGAATGTTGTTCGACACTAAACTAAACTGGAAATCACACCTTCATGAATTAAAAGTTAAATGTTGTAAATCATTAAATATTTTAAAAATACTTACTGGCACTTCCTGGGGAGCTGACCGAGTGACGATGCTCCGCCTGTACCGTGCCCTGGTAAAGTCTAGGCTGGACTACGGTTGTATGGTCTATTCCTCAGCCAGGGCCTCTTACATCAAAACATTAGACACGGTACACAATACAGCATTAAGACTGGCAACAGGGGCGTTTCGAACGAGCCCTGTTGTCAGTTTGTACTGTGATTCCGGAGAACCACCCCTTGAAGTGAGAAGAGAGTATCTACTCTGTAGCTACGTCTCTTCCCTTCAAGGCATACCCTATCATCCGACGTACACGAAGGTATTCCGTCCCAATTACAAGAGAATATACGATACTAGGATAAAAGCCACAAGACCGCTTGGAATACGTCTTTCGGAACTCCTGGAGAACCGCAATATTGAGTTGCCAGAGGTACAGAGGATATGTTTTATAAAAATCCCTCCCTGGACTGTCTCCCGACCAATATGCAACACTTCTTTAAGTATTTATCCGAAGGCTCAAACTACAAATGTAATTTACCAGAAACTATTTTATAAAATGTGTGAAGGTTTTAAAGATTTTATTATAATATACACAGATGGATCAAAATTAAATGGAGCTGTGGGCTGTGGCTATTCGGTATCAAGAACAAATATGGGATACAAACTTAACCCTGATTGCAGTGTCTACACAGCTGAGCTGTATGCTATCCGACAAGCCTTAAATTATATTAAAACATCTGATAGTAAACAATTCCTTATTTGTTCCGACTCCTTGAGCTCTATCCAATCACTTGACAAATTTTCGCCTAAACAACCTCTTATACAAGACATTCAAACAATTTTACATGATCTGAACAGCCAAGGATATGTGATCACCTTTTGCTGGATCCCTGGCCATGCGGGGATAGCTGGTAACGAGAAAGCCGACCAGACAGCGAAAAACGCCACGCTCAAACCTGACCTAGACTATCGATGCGTTCCATCAAATGATCTAAAAAACAAATTTAAAGAACAAATGAAGAATAATTGGCAGGAAAAATGGAACAATATATTAAATAATAAACTTAAATCTATTAAAACATCGATTGAGCCATGGAAATCATCATCTAGGGAGAATAGAAGAGAAGAAATAGTACTTACCCGCATGCGCATAGGCCACAGTACACTCACCCATAGCTTTCTGCTACGTCGTGAAGACCCGCCTGAGTGCGATGAATGTCTGGAGCCGCTAACTGTCCGTCACCTGTTGCTGGACTGTGACGGGTTCCGGGATCTGCGGCGTCGGCTGCAGATGCCGCGGGACCTGGAACAGATCCTGGGGGACGAGACGAAGGCAGTCGACCGCCTGGTTAGTTTTCTTAAGGAAGCCGGAATATTTTATCTACTCTAGGACTTACCTGTGATAATCATCTGTGATTTAGACATAAGTACATTTTATTGTTTTACACTATTTATTTACATATTATTTTAACACGACTCAGATGCAAGTATTTATAAAGAATGCATTTGGGTCAAATGCACACTTTTGTGTGATATGTATTTTAACTTATCATCTAGTCATTATACGTTTTTATTTATATTACATCCTTCTTTTAACACGACTCAGTTGCAAGTATTTATAAAGAATGCATCTGGGTCAAATACACACTTTTGTGTGATGTGTATTTTAACTTCCCATCTAGTCATTATACGTTTTTATTTATCCACACTTTTGTGTGACGTTTGTTTTATTGGCTGGCGGTCTGGTCATTGTACATATTATTTTATATACATATATTATAACTACATGTTGAATTTTTTGATATAATATAATGAATTCGGCGCAACATAACCTCGTCGTTGACGCGCCGTTAAACCATAATAATCAATCAATCGAGCTATGGCCCACCCAACTCCATATACCAAATTTGGGAACAATAGGTTATGCTATTTGCGAGCTAGAGGGCCGTGAAAACAGTGAAATTACACCCCTTTTATCTGATGATGATTCTGATATCAGGCGACCCCGTTGACAGGGCCACAGCCTAAGCGGCTGAACCGATCGAGCTGAAATTTTAACCATGTGCACTTTTGGCGTCTGATGATACCTTGCCCTTACGATTTTTTTGTGCCGCCATATTGAAACCGGAAGTGACGTCATATCTCAAAAACAAATGGACCGATCGGGACGAAACTAACGCCAAACGATTCGGACGGTCATCTATATAACATATCAATAGTCGAAATAGAAACTTACTATTACCGAAACCGGAAATGACGTCATAAAATTGCAAAATCTTACTAAAATCATCTCTTATAACAATTACTATATATTCAGAATGCTTATAATGTTACATACCATTATAGATACAAATTTTAGGTGACAGTGATGTCAGCCGCCATTTTGAAAACCGGAAGTGATGCCATAACTCGAGAACGGCTAGCCCGATTGGAACGAAACTTTCGCTATACTTCATAGCATATTATTTATAGCATATACATAGTAACAAGCACAACTTTTCTTAGCAACCAAATCACAATGGCGTATTTTTAAAGGGAATTATAGTCTTTGGTGCCACAATATAATGTTACAAGTTGTGAGAATTAACTAAAAAAAAGAAGTGATATCCCCATAAAAACACTCTGTGTAAAAATACCAGCTAAGTCTTTTCAATTAAAAAAAAAATAGAAGAAATATAAAAATTCAGCACTGAAAAGTAGTGATATCAAAAAATTGGCTAAGTCAAAACTTTTCAAAAAATACTTGGCGTATCGTTTTTTTATGGCATTATAGATATATTATATGTATAGATGAGTATATTTGATTTCCGGCCTACATCTATGCTATATATATATATGCACGATGCGCCAAGTATTTTGTGAAAAGTTTTGACTTATAATTTAATAAGTTTAAAATACTAAAACATCTCGTGTTTGTACCAGGAGGCTGGTACATGTTATGTGATTATGTGTGGTCGGTTGGTTATGTGTGAGTAGTTGCTTGCTTCCTTTCTAAAGCTTCGATTTCCTTGGAATATTTTGCGTTTTTGCGTGTGTATAGTTGAATTCTTATTAAAACTTCGATTTTTCCCTGATACAATATTGAACTGAAATCTATTCATAAATCATGCCGAAAATGAAAAAAAAGTCCTTTAATACAATAAATGCTGCCCACAAAAAGCGGCATAAATGCAATCGTGAGAACGAGACTGAGGAAGAAACTGAGACTAGGTGAGCTGTCAGCTTGCAATGTGTGCAGCGAAAGAGAGCTGATGAGACTGAGGAAGAATCTCAGAACAGAAGAGCTGTCAGCCTGCAATGTGTGCAGCGAAAGAGAGCTGAGGAGACTGAGGAAGAATCTTAGAACAGAAGAGATGTCAGCCTGCAATGTGTGCAGCGAAAGAGAGCTGAGGAGACTGAGGAAGAATCTCAGAACAGAAGAGCTGTCAGCCTGCAATGTGTGCAGCGAAAGAGAGCTGAGGAGACTGAGGAAGAATCTCAGAACAGAAGAGATGTCAGCCTGCAATGTGTGCAGCGAAAGAGAGCTGAGGAGACTGAGGAAGAATCTCAGAACAGAAGAGATGTCAGCCTGCAATGTGTGCAGCGAAAGAGAGCTGAGGAGACTGAGGAAGAATCTCAGAACAGAAGAGATGTCAGCCTGCAATGTGTGCAGCGAAAGAGAGCTGAGGAGACTGAGGAAGAATCTCAGAACAGAAGAGATGTCAGCCTGCAATGTGTGCAGCGAAAGAGAGCTGAGGAGACTCCTGAGCAATATCAGGGCAGGATTTCTCTCAGCCTTCAACGTGTAACCGAATCCATCAACAACGAGACTACAGAAGAAATAGAGGCCAGGAGAAGACGATGCCATGCTCACACATCCAGGAGAAGGCGGTCGGAGTCTGCTGATGAGGGTAAGCAGCGACGGGACCAAGATGCGCGCAGGCACCGAGAACGATCAGCGCCACAGCAATCAGATGAACAACTTTTAAATACATTTACGTAATTTCTTAAAGATATTCATTGGAAGACATGTGTCAATTGCAACATTAAATTCTCGGACTTAAAGTTAACTTCTGGACAGTGCACTTCATGCCAGAAATCCCCGGATCTATTATCTGACTCTAACAACGTGCATCCTGGCTCTGTTCCAGCTGAACTGACAGGTTTGTCCATGATCGAGACGATGTTGATCGCTCGGATCCACCCGGTCGTGTCTGTATACCGAGTGAAGGGACAACAGTATGCTTATAATGGCATTGTCATTAATTTTCTACAAAACGTAAATTCTTTTGCTTCAAATTTGCCTCATTCCATTTCAAGTTTATCATCTGTCATCGTCATACGACGCACTTCAGCCACCAACGACAACATTGCAGATTTCAATGTGTGTAGCAACCGCCTGAGAAGAGCACTGCTGTGGCTTAAGTCCAACAACCATTTCTATAACGACATTACAATTGACCACGAAATTTTAAACAGTCTGGAGTATCTGGAAATGTGTATGCAAGCATGGAGTTTATGGAGATAAACGACACAGTTGAAGAAGATCCAAGCGACATTTTGGAATTCAACAATGTTCCACAGCTCTTGCCCGTCAACCAAGCTGAACGCATAGCTCAAGCTCTTCAAGAAAACCCAGTACCCTGGCCGGAAATGTCGTCAAATCAAATCAATGAGTTTACCACCGAAGGATATATTGTTCAAGCATTTCCTACTCTATTTCCAAATGGGAAGTGTGACTTGCGCGATTCATCTAGACCACATGAAATAAAGCTAACGCAATATTTTCAGTACCTGATGAAATTTCACGAGGGCAGATTTTCCAACGACACCCGATTTCGATTCTTCGCTTTATACTCTATCTTAAGGTGGAACGCCATAAGCCAGGGAAGTGTGTTTGTTAGAAAAGAACACCTAAATGGAACAACTGCCGGTCAACTTCAAGGAATGTTGGAGGCTGATCCCCAACTGGCAAATCGCGTTATGTTTTTCTCATCTTCTTTAAGAATTGCTAAATCGTACTGGTTTAAGCGTAGCGGTGAACTCAAAGACATGGTTGAAATTCTCGAACCACCTACACTGTTTTTCACCCTGAGTGCTGCAGATCTTCACTGGCCCGAACTTTATGACCTTCTTGCCCCAGATGTTCGGTTTGAAGACATGACTCCAGCTGCCGCATCTGCTCTTCGACGAAAACTTCTTTGTGAAAATCCATTAGTCGTCTCATGGAACTTCCAAGAGAGAGCCACATTTTATGTAAAGGATATTCTTGAAACAAAATTTAAAGTAAAAGATTTCTGGTATCGCTTCGAGTGGCAGCACAGAGGAAGCAGCCACCTGCAAGGGCTCCTCTGGCTGCAGGACGCTCCTGATATCGAGCACGTCGAGACAGATGAAGAAATATAAAATGTCGCTGAATACTTCCAACCATAAAATCGTGTCTGTAGTGTTCATAAGTTGGTACACAAGGTACAGTGCTTATAGTGATCAAGGAGGCTATGCTTTTCTAGGGACTCGGATCACGGCTATTGTTAAACTTGTGTCATGTGTTTTCTAAGAAAAAGATGTATTGAAGGAATCTAATAAATAAAGTTCTAAATACTACATTGGCAACGAGCGAGAAAATTTTGGGAGATTTTGATTAAATTCGGTGAATCTGCGATTAAATTCGGTAAGAAAAGAATCAGGAAGTATGGAGAAGGTCAGCAGTCTAACAACTTTCAATGCGAACGGTGACGACACTTCAGTCTCCGTGCGATGGAGCAGATGGATCCGTAGTTTTGAAATTTTTGTTGGAGCTAAAGGTATTTCCGATTCAGTCACAAAGAAGTTTAAACTGCTTCATGAAGCTGGACAAGATGTTCAAGATATATGGTACACGCTGCCAGAATCTTCAACTGTGTACGCTACAGTGGCAGCAGGAACGTCAGCCCCTACAGTGGCAGCAGGAACATCAGCCCCTTGTCAGTATAACGATTGTCTTCAAGCTTTAAATAGACATTTTGCGGGTAAATCAAATTTCATTTATACACGGTTTAATTTTCGGAATATGGAGATGAAAGAGGGTGAGACCGTTCATCAATTTGTTACCAGATTACAAGGTGAAAGCGCAAACTGTGATTTTAAACATTATAGTGAAGAAAAAGCGGTATTGGACCAGTTGGTCACTAAATGTCGGTCCAGTGAATTGCGTGCTAGGTTGCTGGAGCGAGGGGACACTTTGACTTTGACAACAGCGAAAGAAATAGCAAGATGCTTAGAGATGTCACAGCAGCAGGCAGCGTTAATGGAGGGTAAAGTTGAAAATGTAAATAAACTGAATTTTGTGCAAAGAAATGACAATCAAGTTCGAAAATGTTTTTGTTGTGGGTCGACGGGACATTTTTATCAGGACAAAACATGTCCTGCTAGAGGCAAGACATGCAGTAAGTGTCAAGGGGTAGGACATTTTTCGAAATGCTGTAGTAAAGATTCCGATCACAGAGGTGAACAAGATCGCCGTTATGACGATCGCCGTTCTGCTCGACGTTATGAGGATCGCCGTTCTGAAGACCGTACAGGCGATAAGGATCACAGGTATGACGATCACCGGAGAGACCAAAGGGACAGCGGCAGTAATCCTAGCAAGAGGTTTTCGGAGACGAAGAAAACGAAGTCTAGGGTAAGACAGCTGGAGGCAAGTGATACTGATGGCAGTGACTGTGAGTCAGATCATTCATATACAGTAGCAATGGCGCATTTTGGGGTTAATTTCGTAGAGGAACATTCAGATGCTCTAATCAATTTGAATCTGGGGGACTTGGAAGTTCGTGTCATGATTGATTCAGGAGCTTCCTGTAATATTCTCGATAACGAAACCTGGGAGAAATGCAAAGGAAAGATCAGCGGAACCTTTAAGTCGACGAATAAGAAGATTTTCGCTTATGGGAACGTGAAACCACTCACAGTGTTGGGGAGATTGGACACTACGGTAAAGTTTTACAAAGGGGAGAAACTGGACACAACTTTCTACGTGGTTGACGGAAAAGGATTTCCGCTCCTGGGCATAGCTACTGCCAAGAAATTGGGTGTTCTTCGACTTGGTTTGGAGGTGAACGGAATTGCGGCTCATGGTGGTTCGACGGCTCATGGTGGTTCGACCGAAAACTCAGCTCAACCACTCAATCTAGAGAAAGTGAAGGTAATGTTTCCTGAGGTCTTCACTGGAGTCGGTAAACTGAAGAATTACGAGCTAAAACTACATGTAAATCAAGCTATTCAACCAGTTGCTCAAGCAGCTCGCAGGGTACCACATCAGCTACGAAGCAAACTGGACAAGAAAATGAATGATTGGATTAAAGAAGGCATCATTGAAAAGGTTAGTCAGGCTACCCCATGGGTTTCGCCACTGGTCTTAAACACGAAGAAATCAGGTGACTTGCGACCTTGTGTTGACATGCGGGTGGCGAACGAAGCAATTGTTCGAGAGAGACATCCGATACCCGAGTTTGAAGATGATGTTGCGGCAATGCATGGGTGCACCAGGTGGAGTGTGGTTGATCTCAAGAGTGCGTTTCTTCAAGTTGAGTTACAGGAAGATTCAAGGGAAATAACCACATTCGCTACGCATGCTGGTAATTATCGATTTAAGCGGCTCTTCTATGGCATCTGTTGTGCTCCAGAGATATTTCAACGCATCATGCAAGATGTTATTCGAGACTGCAAGGGCGTGAGAGTGTATATTGATGATATTATTGTTTTTGGGAAATCTACAGAGGAACATGACAGGCGGTTGAAGAAACTTTTGAGCGTTCTTCGAGAAAGAGGTTTAACACTAAACACAGATAAGTGTTTCATTGGACAGAAGGAAGTAACGTACAGAGGACATAAGTTTTCGAAGACAGGAGTCCGACCATTGGAGGACCGAATCAAATCCATTGTGGACTGCCGTGCACCTAAGAATCGCTCGGAGCTGGAGAGTTTCTTGGGTTTAGTAGGCTATAATTCGAGATTTATCCCTGGCTACTCAACGATTACTCATTCACTTAGGAAACTAACAAAGTCTGGAGTAAAGTACGAATGGGGATCTGAACAAGAAAAGTCTTTTATTTTACTGAAAGAAAAACTTGCTGCAGTTTCAGGATTAGCGTTTTACAACCCGAATGAAAGTACATTCATTGTAGCTGATGCCAGCCCATATGGGCTAGGCGGCGTGTTACTTCAAACTACACAAGGAGGACCACGAGTGATCGAGTATGCCAGTCGCGCGCTCACAGACGCAGAGACCAGGTACAGTGCAGTAGAAAAAGAGGCTCTGGCTTTGGTCTGGGCATGCGAGCGTTTTCAGTTCTACATTCTTGGAGCACCATTCACTCTGATCACTGATCACCGACCGTTGGAGTTTATATTCTCCACAAGATCGAAGCCATGTGCTCGAATTGAACGATGGGTGCTGAGACTTCAAGGGTTTGAGTACAATGTACAATACCGTCCTGGCAAGACCAACATCGCCGATCCTCTTTCACGACTTTTGCCGGAAGATTTGTCTCCGCCATCTGGAGGGCATGATGATTTATACATACGGTGGGTCGCGAAACAAGCAGTACCAAAAGCCATGACCATTCAAGAAGTCAGAGAAGCATCCAGAAGTGATCCAGAGATGGTTTCACTTCGTAAAGCAATACGGGAAAACATCTGGACACCAGGGTTAGAAAAGTATGAAATCATCAAATATGAACTATGTGTGATTGACAAAATTGTCCTGAGAGGTACACGTATTGTATTGCCACAGAGCTTACGAGAAAGTGCATGTGAGATCGCTCACGAAGGTCATCCAGGCATCGTGCGGATGAAGAGTCGACTACGCACCAAGGTATGGTGGCCGGGAATTGATCAACAAGCTCAAGACTTTGTGAAAACCTGTTACGGATGTCAGCTGGTGGGAAGGCCGGATCCAACTGAACCAATGGTAAGGACAGAACTTCCGTCACGTCCGTGGGAGCATTTAGCGATTGATTTTCTCGGTCCAATTGACAACTATAATCTGCTTGTGGTAGTTGATTACTACAGTCGTTTCATTGACGTTGCAATTATGAAGAAGACTCTGACATCACAGATAATTCCACATTTGGAGCGGATGTTCGCAATGCATGGTTTCCCAGTGTCAATCAAGTCTGACAACGGCCCACAATTTACCAGCGAGATGTGGAGGGAGTTCCTGGAGACCAATGGGATTGATGAACACCATTCGACGCCGTTGTGGCCTCAGGCAAATGGAAAGATTGAACGTCAAAATCGTGGATTATTGAAGAGAATGAGGATTGCTCACGCTGAAAATCGGGATTGGAAATCAGAACTTCAGAAGTACCTTCTCATGTACAGGTCCACTGCTCATGCCACAACAGGAAGAAGTCCAGCTGAATTACTATACAATCGAAAGATAAGAACCAAACTTCCCGAGGTACGAGAAACACTGGACGATGAAGAGCTTAGGGATCATGATCGTGAGAGCAAGGCACGGGGAAAACGGTATGCAGACATGAAGAGAGGAGCTCGGGAATCAGACATACAAGTAGGTGATTCTGTTCTACTTCAGCAGAAGCCTGTGCACAAACTATCGACACAGTTCGAGCCTCAACCATATCGAGTGTTAGACAAAGTCGGCAATAGTGTGATCATTCAATCACCCGCTGGCGTGAATTACCGTCGGAACTCATCACATCTGAAACGCTTCCAAACAGACTCACAATCAGCCAATTCATCAGCGAATCAAGAGGATCCTGGACCAGAGGCGACTCCAACTACCGACAACATGATTGATCAACAACCTCGCAGATCAGTGCGACAAAGGAAGCAGCCAGAGAGATTGATCTATCAAAAATGATCATAAAATGTGCTTATCTTTTGTAATCAAATATTATGTATTGTGTTGTTTAGTTTAGGGGGGAGATGTGTAGTGTTCATAAGTTGGTACACAAGGTACAGTGCTTATAGTGATCAAGGAGGCTATGCTTTTCTAGGGACTCGGATCACGGCTATTGTTAAACTTGTGTCATGTGTTTTCTAAGAAAAAGATGTATTGAAGGAATCTAATAAATAAAGTTCTAAATACTACAGTGTCAACTGTCAACCCAGGTATTAACGAACTACCTGCTCTCGTACATCCCTGCCAGAAGCGCTACGAAGACATCACTGATCTGGATGAAGACCTCATCGAGCTGTTGAATAAGGTGCAGCGACACACACGATGCACAAAGGGTCACTGTCTGCGACCAGCTAAAGGTTAAAATGTTTTAAAATGTCGATTTCACTTTCCTTTCAATCTTTGCGATCAAACTAACATTACACGGAATGAACATTACCAATTAGTTCTAGAAACTGAGAGAAATGACCCTCTCTTAAGCAAATACAACAAGTTCATTATTCAGACATGGCGGGCAAACATTGATGTCCAGGCAGTTGTGTCCACAGATGCCGTTACCAACTACATTGCGAAGTATGCTTCAAAATCCGAACCACAATCAGAATCGTTTAAAGATCTTCTATCAAAAGTTGTAAAAGAACAAGTTCAAGAACACGATCCAGCAAAGCTTGCCATTCAAAAACTTATAATTCAGTCACTGTCCGAGAGAGACATCTCTGCGCAAGAATGCTGCCACCTGCTCATGAGCTATCCTCTGTATCATTGTAGCCGGTCATTTGTGTCCCTGCTTGTTGGTGGCGAAAGTTGGGTTCCACTCCTCCCTCCACCCGAACAAGACGCAGCGGAACTAGACAGTGATCGAAGTTTCCTGGCAAGATATCCACAACGACCTGAAAACATGGCTGACTTAACTTTACTCGATGCCGCTTCTGCATATTATTGGAAAAATAGATGGATTCGTCGACAAACTCCCGCAGTCGTACGAGTTTTCCCACGACTACATCTCGGAGAGGACGTTGATGTCAATGAAGCGTATTACAAACAGCTAGTAATATTAAGAACTGCCTGGACTAACATTGACGACCTGAACCCAACAAACGACACGTGGTACACTGTAAAAATAGATCACTTAAATCATACATACCACGGAATAATAAAATAAAACTCCGTATGTTTAAATACTATATATGCCTACATGTAGTATTAAATGAGTATTATACATACAATTTAATCTTAAAATTAATACACAGTATATAAACATATGTATACATGCACAATTAAAAATATACCTACATTGTAGTTTAAAATAAATCCACATGAAGGGTTGAATTAAGTCAAGTAATTTCATTTAAGAGTGACAATGCAAGGTTAATTTTATAAGCCAGGTTTAAAATTAAAGGTAAAATTGATCTTAAATAATACCGAAATTGTAGGTTAAAATAAATCCACATGTAGGATTTAATGTAGTTGAGTAATTTTATTTAAGAGTGACAAAGCGAGATTCATTTTATAACCCAAGCTTAAAATTAAAGTTAAAAATTGATCTAAAATAATACCGAAATTGTAGGTTAAAATAAATCCACATGTAGGATTGAATTTAGTGGAGTTATTTCATTTAAGAGTGATAAAGGTAGGTTAATTTTATAACCCAGTCTTAAAATTAAAGGTAAATTGATCTAAAATCAGCAACATCAGATTATGTACCTGCAAATAGCAGGAAAATGTGTCAAAACCAGGATGTCTAACACGAGACTTCCTGCATGGCGCTCGACTCCCTCTCATAACACAATGAAGAAGAGACTCTCTTGTTAATTACTTCAGTTTGTTGCTCTTACTCACATCGTTTTAGAATGATATTGGATACTTTTTTGGCTTCACAATTTAGGAAATCATCGTATATTTTCAATTTTTATTTCAAAATTTTTACAAGTTAAAATTATAAAATGGTGAAATACTGTCCAATTTTTGAAAATCAAAAACATTTTGATTCATTTTTCATTGTCTATAATTCTGGCTCATCAACAAATTTATTAGTAATAGGGATATCACATTTTGCTTTTTTCAGGTAAATAACTTCATTATTACCTAGTCTTCTATTTATTGACACTGCATTACAATGATGGACAGGTTTGTATGCAGGAAATGAGACTACCCCCCCCCCCCCCCCCCCCCCCATGATAGTCGGATGTCTCACAGACTATGGGAAAAAAAATTAGTTATTTGCTAAATATTATTTTCTATTCATCAAACGGATTAATAAAAACAAGTAAGTATTGCCTTTTAATTTTAAGAAATCGGAAGAAAATAAGATGAATTAAATTTATATTTTATCGAATGGTACATTTCTTCAAAATTACAGATTAGAGACAAAACAAGAACTTGGAGCTGGTCAGGAATTTGAGACAGGATGAGTTTGAAATTTAAATCCGCCTGACAAGAATATTATTATTCTTGCTAAGCAGTAAGTGCTAAGCATCAAAAAGAGTTATCAAGAATACTAAATACTGATACTTGAACTCTGAAGTCAACTATAGAACTGAATTTCAACAGTTTTCTATTGAAATTGTTGGTACAGATTAAAAATAAATAACAATAGCAAAATAGGTCGGTATCTATGTACGATTTTTGCTAGATAATACTATAAGGTATACACAATTAAATTGTTTGAAAACATTTTGTTAGTATAGATGAGATAGCGTTCCCTACTTATATAAATTGCCTATGCCGTAAAAATCTTTAAAAATATATGCATCATATTTCAGATTCTGACAAATTTCAGATTCCTATCTTTAATAGTTTAGATATTATGTGACCTCTCAAACGGGAGATTCTTTTGCGCCACCTGGTTTTTCACAAAATTTAGTCTGCCCACCCACACTTTTGGTCCTAGAACCGCGCCACCCGGTATATAATTTGATATTAGAAAAAGGTTTCTAATAATATTATCGTTTCAAATTTCATGCCAGAGAAACAAAAGCGTCGTCGTCTTTCATTTATAAGTAGTTTTTATTGCGATCGTATTATCGCACTATTTTGTATTTCCCGCAGAAAGGTGGAGTGGGAAAGGTCGGTCACAGGAAGTGCAGGTTGTTCTCAGCCGGATACAATGGAATGGGGGTTTTGACGGATTTCGCCAAACTTGGCCTAATACGCTCGCAGTGAAAATAGAACTTTGACGCGCTAAACCACAGTCGGCAGCATAGCTGAGCTGTTAGCGCGTCTGCCTGCTGAATGTCGTCCCATCGGTGCTCTGTGTTTGATTCCCGCTGCAGTCATAACTAATCGAGTTGCGTTTAATTTCAGATTCTAATCACACATGTTATAATCTCTGTAAATATGTCGTCAAAATGTTATTACCATGAAAACCTATGTAGTTATCGTCAATTAAAGATTCCATTTTTAGTAATTGAATTACAAGTAAATTTATGTAAATACCTACTAATTAAAATCAAACCTGTAGTTGACTTAGAATTAAACCTACATCGAAGATTTATTTTAGTTCGGAGGGTCGGTTGTGAATGAAATGCACAAGTGCTTTCAAATTAACTCTTTAGTTGGCATAAAATTAAACCTACATCGAAGATTTATTTTAGTTCGGGGTTCTTAATTATAGTATGAATGTTATTTGAAATCAATGCATTGAAGGTGGTTTAATTATAAAGAATCGAATTTTAATTTAATAAAATTAACTTATGCGTGTAATGTAACATTTTTTTAAAATATACTGTAAGCGAAAGTGTGGCGGCTACCTACAGTAGTATTAAAATGAATACAGAATTTGTTACAGTGTACAACATCTTCACGAGTTTGCGAATTGTCGTACGACCAGAACGTCCTGCACTAGCCACCGATGTTGAGATTGACAGTGATGTGGAATGGCAAGACGAGGAGGGCGGCAGAGAGCAAACCGAGTGGATGCGTGTGGCTGCAATGGGTCCGCATGCTAACCCTGTGCAGAGTGAGATTGGAACGAGGGAGTGTGATTAGACTTTCAAGTGTGAATAGATTAATAAAGCCTAGCAGAGGATATTTGTAATTATTTTATTCCCTGTTGTCTAATTGAGCATGATTATTGGTTAGAAATATATGTTACTCTAAGGCTGCATTTCACCAAGATTCTAAACCCGGGTTAGAGGCGGTAAACCTGGTTTAGAGGCCCCTAAACCAGGTTTACCGCCTCTAACCCGGGTTTAGAATCTTGGTGAAACTCAGCCTAAATAATATACATTATTCTATTATTATTATTATACGTCTACAAAATATAACATGTAAAATTAAGATTAGATTTGTTTGATAAAGTAGTAAATAATAAGTATGTACCTGTTGTTTAAGATTTGATTGAATAATTAGTAGTTTTGATAAGTAAGAGACAATTAAGAATCATTCACTAACTGTATTGTTAAAACAATGTATTTTTGTAATTGACAATTAAATAAATAAATGAATGAAATGGGCAGAATCGTATGAAAAGTATCTTAACATCGAATCCGTCGGCAGTTTTTTTAATGATATTCAACAAGTTGATCTTCCAGCTTCTGGACTCTGAAATAATCTTGACATTCTCACCCGAGCAACAGCGCCTACTAGATCTACTGCAGGATCAAATCGACTATCTCCTCGACACCACCGCACACATCTACAACCGGGTCCCGCGTCGTGTAGTCGTCCAAGGAACAGCCGGCACGGGCAAGAGCACGATCATCAAGGAGATGACACGGATTCTGAGGGAGACATTCGGTGCCGAGTGCTACAAGCTGGTAGCACCGACAGGAGTTGCAGCGTTCAACATTAGCGGCAGTACCATTCATTCGACTTTTCATCTAGGAACAAATACATCTAAATTTCATGACCTGTCTGGAAAAGCAGAACGAACCTTCCAGCTTGCTTTTGAAAAACATCATTTTTTGAGCGAGCGAAGCGAGCGTCTCCTTTTGGCTCTTTTGGCACGGACCTCAGTTTTTTTTTTTTTTGATTTTTTGGCTGCTACCTGGAGCAATGGAAGTCGCACCGTTTCACCGATCGATCTGAAATTTTGCACACATGTAGAAACAACATTTTCTGTTTGCTGACCCTAATTTTTTTGGAAATCCATTGATTGGTTGAAATTTAAATAAACATCTCCTGATAGGCTGAAAAATGACAATGGTTTTCGATAAAACAGATCAAACTCATATTTTGGCTATACAGGTCAGAGTTTTTCTTCGATCGAGCTGAAATTTTGCACACATGTAGAGACAACCATTTCTGTTTGCAGACCTTAATTTTTTTTTAAATTCATTCATTGGTTAAAATTTAAATAAACATCTCCTGATAAGTTGAAAAATGAAAACGGTCTTCGATAATTCTGATCAAACTCATATTTTGCATGATCATTAAGACCAACATTGTCTCTTATTTTACAAAATTTCATCCCAATCAGTTAAGAACGTATGCACTTATTGACATTTTAATAGCTGTCAGATTAAAGTATCGAAAGGAATGTTTTCCAGTGCCAATTGAATTCAGTCTGATTTGCTTTATGTACCAGGGTGCTTAGATGCTATTTTCAAGTTTCGATGAAAATCATACTTTTTTGTTGATTGAGTAACTCATATTTCAATTCAATATGGATGTATTTGTTTTTTTGTGCGTTGTGTACGCATTTCCTCTCGGAGAATTTGCACGTGGCCGTGCTCGCTCATCAACGCGTTACTCTGAGCGTTTTCCTAGTACAATATCAAGACACCTTAATAAATGTGATTGGACGAACCCAGAAAAGCTGGTTTAAGAAGATGTCAGCTGAGATCGATATTTAGCGAAATCAACCCATTTATGGAAAGTAAAAAAAAAACATCCGGGACGATCCAAACTGGCCTAAGACGATTCACAGTAAAATCGGAACTAAATAACCCTTGAACATAGCGAGCTAAAACTTGGCATGAATAATCATAATACATATACCTATAAAGTACTGAAGCCCTTTTTCGGTATTTTAATTGCAATTTTTGTAAAATAAAGTTGGTATGTACCGGAAATTTCACCTATTTCCTGGCCTGTGGCCAGGTTAGATATCAAGTTATTAACCAAAAAAACGTCAGTGCCCTCTTCGCATTTTGAAAATATTGAAGTCGAAAAAGGTCAAGTGGGTTGTAGAAGCACTTATAGGGTGGCCCCAAAAAAACGTCCAAAGGGCGAGACATCACTGTGGCGAAACTACTACGTATATCGGGCTGCAAAAAACACCAATTATACCAAACATACTAAGGTCAAATATGTGAAAGTTTGAACAGCATAACTTTTATAGGAAAAACGTTGCAGCTGTTCGAATTTCGTTGTCGAAAAATCGTTTATACGAAGCTCAAAAATAATGCGTCCAGAAAATGTCCAATGGCTGTGACACTGTTTACTCAAAACAGCTGACGATATCAAGCTGAAAATTGCATATGTTATTCAAAATATATTACTTTCGATTGTGTAAAAATTTCAATTCATTTGAATCAATCAAACGAAAGTTATGGTATCTAGAATATACGCTTGAAAAGCATAATACAAAAAAGATAAATTCTCAAGTTTTGTTTCACATGTTAATTTTATAGGTGTTATTATCGTCCCAATTTCCTGTATTTAAGCTCAACTTCAAGAAACCATAACTTTCGTTCCACTGATTCAAATGTATTGAAATTTGTATACAAAAGAAAGTCATATGTTTTGAATAATATTTGAATTTTTCAGCCTGATATCATCTGTAGTCTTGAAAATAAAGGTGCCCATGCCATTGGACTTTTTCTGAATGCGCGCTCTTTGAGTTCCGTATAATCGATTTTTTGACAACCAAATTTGAACAGCTGTAACTTTAACCTACAAAATAAATGTTTTTGAAACTTTTACACATTAAACGTTGGTATGCTTTTCATAACATGTGAAATTTTCAGACTAATATCTTAAGTAGTTTCTTCACAGCGGTGTCTTGCCCATTAGACGTTTTTTTTGGGGCCACCCGGTATAATGAGGAAAATACATTATCTTCCTCTTATGTGCAATAGTTTGGCCAATTTCGTGTTTTATAGTTTAGTCACGTGGTACTACTTGAATACCCTTTACTATTATTCCACACTATGTGAACACATTAATGTTGATAATTAATGTATTACATTCATAAATGTTAATATAGATCTTTTGATAAAAGTTGCATCACATTGCAGTTTTAAGAGCATCAATGACATTGAATATTTGGTAGTTACAAACTAGATGGCCGTGAAAATCCTGAAATAAAATATAACTTAAATATAAGTGAAAAAACTAAGAAATGCTTAAGTTGAATTTTCCTAAAATTTGAAAAATTAAAAAAAAATCTACAGCTATTTTTTTTTATTTTTATTTTTTTTTTATTTTTTTTTTACAAATCATAATTCATTCTGAAAGAACATTTAATTATCTTAAAATTGCCTTTTTTGGGTTGTTGTAGCTCCCAGCAATGATATTCTCTTTTCTTCGTTCGCATGTTGCGAATTTGTCATTTTCTTCTCATGTTCGTGATCTTGTAATTTGATACACCCGGTAGAACAAATGTGAAAACATAATTTCATACTCATATCTGTATGCCACATCAGATTGCGAAGTTTATAGAAAATCGTAAATGGTAAAGCCAAGTGACCTTGTTTAAATAAGTCCTTGTTATGGTACACTAGACCTGCACTAGACATTTTTAATTTTTTATATGTAATTTTATTAGAGATACGGAAATAATAGCTTGCATACATGGTATGAATTAGTCAATAAGCATGAATTATTAATTGTATTTATTTAAATAAAGCTGCAATTGTATTCATCATAATTAGTTTTATGACCGAAGACCAAAAACTAATACAAAAAACATGACCCATATTAGAAAAATATCTAGTTAGTGTACTGTACACTAACACTCACTCAACATACCGTAAATGCTTAATAAACTGAGAAGCAGACCAAACACTTTTACTGTAAGCAACAACATGGCATTTTAGGCCTACTGGATCTTAAAATTGGAAAATCTCACATTGTTGCGAAATATCTAAATTTCGAGCTATGGCCCACCCACCCCATATACCAAATTTGGGAACAACAGGTTATGCCATTTTCGAGCTAGAGGGCCGTGAAAACAGTGAAATTACATCCATTTTAAAAGGTATCTGATTATTCTCCTGGTCAGGAAACGTTGCTATCACCGCCACAGCCTAAACGGCTTAGCCGATCGCTCTGAATTTTTTACCACATTTGCACTTTTGGCGTCTGAGGTGCCTTTTTATAAAACCAACAGGAAGCCGCCATTTTAAAACCGGAAGTGACGTCATATCTCAAAAACAGATAGACGAAATCCGATCGGGACGAAACAAGCGCCAAACGATTCGGACGGCCATCTTTATAAAATATCTATAGTCGAAATATAAATATACTATAACGGAACCGGAAATGACGTCTTAAAAATGCAAAATCTGACTAAAATCATGTCTTATAACATTACTACATATTCAGAAGGCTTATAATGTTACATAAACTGTATTAGATACAAAGTTTAGGTGGCAGTGATGTCAATCGCCATTTTGAAAACCGGAAGTGATGCCATAACTCGAGAACGGCTGGACCGATTGGAACGAAACTTTCGCTATACTTCATAGCATATTATTTATAGCATACATAGTAACAAGCACAACCTTTCTTAGCAACCAAATCAAAATTGCATATTTTTTAAAGGCAGTATAGTCTTTGTTGCCACAATATATGTTAGTTATAAGAATAAACTGAAAAAAGGAGTAATTTCCCCATAAAAAACACTCCGTGTAAAAATACCAGCCAAGTCTCTTCAACTAAAAAAAATGGAATAAATCAAAAAATTCAGCACTGAAAAGTAGTGATATCAAAAAACTGGCCAAGTCAAAACTTTTCAAAAAATACTTGGCGCATCGCTTTTTTAGGGCATTAGAGATATATTATATGTATAGATGAGTATATTTGATTTCCGGCCTACTTCTATACTATTCATATGCACGATGCGCCAAGTATTTTTTGAAAAGTTTTGACTTGGCCAGTTTTTTGATATCACTACTTTTCAGTGCTGAATTTTTAGATTTCTTCCATTTTGTTTTTAGTTGAAATGACTTGGCTGGTATTTTTACACGGAGTGTTTTTTATGGGTTGTATTGACATGAACTAAGGAGTTTCAACGAAATCACCCAGGTTTGTCCAAATGTCGACCTGAAAACAAATGATTGTTAAAATCTAGCCACGAACAAAACTTTATCTTCTTTAAAACGACATAATAATATAGGTCAGTGAATTTGTGTGATAAAAAGCAAAAGAAGACGAGTAGTCAGAAATCAGAATATAATCTGATTTCAGATAGTACATCGATCTTCATATAAATGTTAAAAATGAGAGGTCAGTATTAATTCGCATCGAACGTTAAGTAAAAGAAATCCCCATAAAAAACACTCCGTGTAAAAATACCAGCCAAGTCTCTTCAATTAAAAAAAATAGAAGAAATCTAAAAATTCAGCACTGAAGAGTAGTGATATCAAAAAATTGGCCAAGTCAAAACTTTTCAAAAAATACTTGGCGCATCGTGCATATAAATAGTATAGAAGTAGGCAGGACATGAAATGTACTCATCTACACATGTCCTAAAAAAAACGATGCGCCAAGTATTTTTTGAAAAGTTTTGACTTGGCCAATTTTTTGATATCACTACTTTTCAGTGCTGAATTTTTAGATTTCTTCTATTTTTTTTTAATTGAAGAGACTTGGCTGGTATTTTTACACGGAGTGTTTTTATGGGGATATCACTCCTTTTTTCAGTTTATTATTACAACTTGTAACATATTGTGGCACTAAAGATTATAATTCTTTGAAAAAATAAGATTTTGTGATTTGGTTGCTAAGAAAAGTTGTGCTTGTTACTGTGTTAATCAAGCGAGCGTAGCGAGCGTCTCCACTTGAAACTTATGGCTCGAATCTCTGTTTTTGTGTGTATTTGTGCATTTGGCGTCTCCTGCCAAACGAAGTGATGGATCAGGCCAATTTTATCACACAACCTAAATTACTATTCTCGTTATGGTCAAAATGATTTTCAGCAAGTTCGCTCCATTGGTTGCATCGGAATCTTGATGTGTAGTTATAGTGTAGTTATGTGTAGTTATAGACAGAAACTCTGTCTATATAACTGCAATAGTTGAACCAATCATCACCAAATTTTGCAAGGTCATGTGTACCAGCATTATAAGTGATTTTTTACAAATCTGTAATGAGCTTCAAGAGTAATAGACATTTTACTGGCATTTGTATACTTAATTTAAAACGGCCTATAGCCACACCATTATTTGACCTATCAAATGGTCTTCGATTAATCTGATCAATCAAACTCATATTTTGCATGGTCGTTCAGACCAACATTGTCTCTTATTTTACGAATTTTCAGCCCTACCAGTCAAGAACATAGATGCACTTATTGACAGTTTTAATAACTGTCAGAAATGACATTTCAAAACAGAAATTCTACTGCATTCTGGGTTGTTTTGTGTAGCAAAGCAAAGTTTATAGATGGCTATTCTTAATATCAATGTAAGACCGATTCTTTTCTTAGTGAATCATATTGCAATACATAATGTAGTCAAAATGTAATGTAGGTATTTCATATACATAGGTATAGGTATACCTTATCTAAAATAATTTATTTTACGATATGGATTGTGTTTCACTGTTATGAAAACAACGTTTTGACTAGATAGCATCATATTTTACACATTTCCAGCCCAATCGGTCAAGAATTTACAGACTTATTGCTGTTTTAAGTGTTTGAATATCTGTCCAAAGAGATTGATGGAAAAATATCAGTACAATAATCTGTTATTTAATTGATCCAGAGTGTTTTTGAAAAGTTGCAAGGAAAATTGGTAATAAATAATGTATGTTAGTTATCTTTGATTGAATGGATCGTGCTTGATTGACGATGTCGTGCGTGTCGGTGCTTGCTCATCAACGCGTTACACCGAGCGTTTTCCTAGTGCTATAAATAATATGTTACAAAGTATAGCAAAAGTTTTGTTCCAATCGGTCCAGCCGTTCTCGAGTTACGGCATCACTTCCGGTTTTTAAAATGGCGGTTGACATCACTGCCACCTAAAATTTGTATATATTAATGTTATGTAACATTATAAGCCTTCTGAATATGTAGTTATTGATATAAGAGATGATTTTAGTCAGATTTGTCATTTTATGACGTCATTTCCGGTTTAGGTTATAGAACATTTCTTCTTTCACTATTGGTATTCCTTATAGATGACCTTCTAAATCAAATGGCTCTAATTTCGTTCTAATCGGTCCAGCCGTTTTTGATATATGACGTCACTTCCGGTTTAAAAATGGCGGCACAAAACATTTATAAGAACAAAGGTATCATCAGACGCTAAAAGTGCACATGTGGTAAAATTTTCATATCGATCGGTTCAGCCGTTTAAGCTGTGGCGGTGATAGCAACGTTTCATGATATCTGAATCTGAATCATCATCTGCATCAGATAGCTTTTAAAAGGGGTGTAATTTCACTGTTTTCACGGCCCTCTAGCACCCAAACGGCATAACGTATTGTTCCCAAATTTGGTATATGTTGTCAGGTGGGCCATAGCTCGAAATTAAGTTATTTCGCAACAATGTGAGATTTCCCAATTTTGTGATCCAGTAGGCCGAAAATGCCATGTTGTTGCTTACAGTAAAAGTGTTTGGTCTACTCCTCAGTTTATTAGACATTTACGGTATGTTGAGTGAGTGTGAGTGTAGTGTACGACTTGGCTGGGTGGAGCGACCGCTCCACTAGATATTTAATATGCATTAAATGTGAATTCAATGGTTATTTCTAGAAGTCATCGCGGACCCAAAGGAAATTAAAAGTAGTGGACCTCAAATGATCCTGCGGTGGGGACAGTGGTGGGGGGTGAAATCTTATGGTACGCCACTGCATACACTGTCCTTTGAAGAACTGAACACTTCTATCATGTCCAGTTTCTGATATGAACTGATTTGTATCCCATTTTTTTTTGTATTAATATATTTATTTAGCAATTTGCTATTTCAGTACATGTTGGAGAAACAAACATTATTTAAAAACCCAATGAGAACACTGGGTAATCACTTTAGTAAGAATTCTATTGCATCTTCTCCCTTTTCTCCCAATTTGGATTTATACTTGTCATAATTGCAAAAAAAAAAAAAAACTTACGATATTATTGTCTAAAGTGCATAAACGTCCATTCAATTTGGATTTTCGTAATTTTCCCGGACCCGTGCGCCCCCCCCCCCCCCCCCCAGTCCCCTATTGTTTCGTGTACAAACTGTTTTCCATGTCATGAGTCATGCCGTACTAATACAGCATAGAACAGGGGTCGGCAACCTCTTTGGCGAAGGAGCCAATTTTCCTATAATTAATCAAATATATAATGATGAGAGCCGCAGTAGAGGCAATCAAATATAATACACCGAAAATAATTGAGCGAGCGAAGCGAGCGTCTCCTTTTGGCTCTTTTGGCATGGACCTCTGTTTTTTTTTCTGTGTTATTTTTCTGTTACTGACGATATACAAGTCACAGTTTTTCTTTGATCAAGCTGAAAATTTGCACACATGTACTGACCATTTCCGGGCGTTGCAGACCCTAATTTTTTTGAAATCCCCTGATTGGTTCAAATTTTAAAAAAATTATCTTTCGATTGGTTGGTTTGATCAATTTGAAATTTAGCAAAGTCATTGCAACCAACATTGTACCCAATCATAATAAATTTCAGCCAAATCCTCCCATTGGTTCAAATTTGAAACCATTTTTTCTGTGATTTTTGAAATTTAAACTAGAACCGATTGACCGACCAACTAAAAACTTTGCATGGTCATTGGTACCAACATTTAAGGTATTTTTGCCAATTTTCAGTCAAATCTGTCGTAATTTTCAAAAGTTTTTGTAATTTTATGGACATTTTTGCGTGTTGGCTGTCAAATTCACGGCGACTTCGAATCTTCAGTTCAAGGCAAGGTAGTTAGAGCTGAAATTTTCAAACGAAATGAAACTAATAATGACCGTTCAACAGATTGATCTGATATTGTGTATACACACTAATATCATATCATATGAGTGGTCCCAGGTATATTTTTTTTAAAGAGATCCTGTGATTTTTGAAAATCAACAAGGAACAGTTCAATCATAAAGGTTGATACTAACATTTTAGGAATATTTAGAGATTTTTATTCAAGTCTGACGAAATTCAAGAATTATTAGCTTTTAATGATATTCGATAGACAGAATTTCGGTTCGAGGTGTTCTGCGTATCCGTGCTCGCTCATCAACGCGTTACTCGAAGCGTTTTCCTAGTAATTTTAATTACTAGTTTATTTTGATATATGTTGACGAAGCCCCGTTGTTGCCCCGCAGGGCGATTTTTTCAACAATTTAAAAGTGTTTCTCGGACTCTAAAATGAACAACTGAATAGGGCGTTTTTTTCGAGTTTTAAAAATGTTTGATTCAAGGTCTTTATTTAAGTTATAAAGAGCCATTCAAGAACCATCAAGGAGCCGCAGGTTGCCGACCCCTTGCATAGTATCTACACAATAATTAATCATTGGACAATAACAAAACTATAATTTAAAAGCAAAATTATATTCATAATATTTTCAAAATTCTGAGTATTGATCTGAGTATCTGATATTGAACTGAGTATTTGATTATTGGGTCAATATAACTCAATATTATTTTAAGTAGACTATCTTTGGGAATGGGGAATTATGTTCTGACCAATCGTGAATGGGGAATGTTGCAAAATGACGAGGATAACTTTCAGGGGTCAGCGACAGCAAAATATATTTAAATGGCGTCCGCGAAGTAGAAGAGTTTAAGATCCGCTGGCCTATGCCGCAAAAGACTTAAAAAATATATGCACGTTTTTGAGAATATGAATTTCTAAATACTTTACATAGATCGTAAGGTAAACTGGTTTAGCAAGCTTTCGGCGTTAACGGCCTCCTGGGCCCCTATTCTCGAAACAGTTATCACGTCATAAGTTATGAAATGATAAAAAGTCATAATATTGACATGGTGAGAGAAGTACGAACCTCTTTATGATATCATAACTTGGAGTTATAACATGAACGTGACGTTATAACGTGATGTCAGCCCTGAGAAATGTCCAACTTCTCCAACTTTTACCTCAATTGCAGAGCTCATGTCCTCCGTCTGGGTTAGGGGGGTGGGGGAAGGGGAAGGAGATGACCGTCTGGGCGATGGTCGAGTATATAAGCTGGAGTGCAGCTGGAGTGCAACACTGCAACACTGGAGTGCAGCTGGAGTGCAACACTGCAACACTGGAGTGCAGCTGGAGTGCAGCTGGAGTGCAACACTGCAACACTGGAGTGCAGCTGGAGTGCAGCTGGAGTGCAACACTGCAACACTGGAGTGCAGCTGGAGTGCAGCTGGAGTGCAGCTGGAGTGCAACACTGGAGTGCAGCTGGAGTGCAGCTGGAGTGCAACACTGCAACACTGGAGTGCAGCTGGAGTGCAGCTGGAGTGCAACACTGCAACACTGGAGTGCAGCTGGAGTGCAGCTGGAGTGCAACACTGCAACACTGGAGTGCAGCTGGAGTGCAGCTGGAGTGCAGCTGGAGTGCAACACTGCAACACTGGAGTGCAGCTGGAGTGCAGCTGGAGTGCAACACTGCAACACTGGAGTGCAGCTGGAGTGCAGCTGGAGTGCAACACTGCAACACTGGAGTGCAGCTGGAGTGCAGCTGGAGTGCAACACTGCAACACTGGAGTGCAGCTGGAGTGCAGCTGGAGTGCAACACTGCAACACTGGAGTGCAGCTGGAGTGCAGCTGGAGTGCAACACTGCAACACTAGAGTGGAGGGAAACACTGACATTTCTAGTCGAGTGATAGCTTTAGTTTCTTTTCCACTCTTTAACAGTGAAGATAAAGATTATTATTTACGTATTTTGCCAGGTAAGAGTTCTCAATCACAATCTATACAATATTCTATAGCAACTCTATTCTAAAGAGTTCTCAACCAGGTAAGAGTTCTCAATCACAATCTATACAATATTCTATAGCAACTCTATTCTAAATCGTTATGATCAATATATTTTACCAATGTAAATGTTTATGAAAACGCGTCTTCAAAACTTTTCGATAAAATTTATTTCATGCATTGAATTGATGAATTAGTTATATTTTGTCCTACATGTCTAGTGTTATATTACTAGGAAAACGCTCTGTGTGACGCGTTGATGAGCAAGCACGGATACGCGCAACACCTCAAACCGAAATTCTATCGAAAATGTCCTATAAGCCAATCATTCTTGAATTTCGTCACAGACTTGTATGAAAATCTCAAAATATTCCTAAAATATTTCCCAATAACCATGCAAAGATTTAAGTTGATCGATCAAGCGGATCCTTGTTAATTTTTAAAAAAATCACATGGATCTCGCTCAAAAAAATATACCTGTGACCACTCAAGTGTGCGTACACAATATTAGATCATAGACATAATATACTTAGATTGATCTGTTAAACGGTCATATAAGTTTCATATGCGTTTGAAAGTTTCTGGTCTAACTACCTTTGGACTGAAGAGTCGAAGTTGCCGTGAAATATGAAATTCGAGAAATTTGACAGCCAACGCGCAAAATGTCCGTAAACTGTCAATAACTTTTGGATTTAAACACAGATTAGCCTGAAAATTGTAAAAAAAAAAAATGTTGGTCCCAATGACCATGCAAGGTTTAAAGTTGATCGGTAAAACGGTTCTAGTTTCAATTTCAAAAAACGCAGGAAATATGGGTTTAAATTTTAACCAACGGGAGGATTTGACTGAAACTTTGTAAGATTGGCGACAATGTTGGTCGTAATGACTTGTCAAATTTTCACATTGATTGGACAAACCAATCAAAAGATATTTTTTTTTAATTTGAACTATTATTCACATTTTATTCACACTATTATTTCGTATTCACATTTTCTTTCTTATCTGGCCGGTGACCCTATATTTTGGAACGGCTGTGTTATTTCTTTTTACATTTTCTTTTGAAATTCCTAGCAGTTTTAGGAGCAATTTAATACATTCATACGATATATCAATATTTCCATACCTATACATCTAAATATTATTTCCATATCAATATTTCGATATTTCAATATTTCGATATATCGATACTTCGATATTTCAATATATCGATATTTCGATATTTCAATATTTCAATATTTAGATATTTAGATATTTCAATATTTCAATATATCGATATATCTAAGTATCGATATATCGATATATATCGATATATCTAAGTATCGATATATCGATATATATCGATATATAAATGATATCGATAGTCGATATCAAAATCCAAGCTCGCTCCATCCCTATCACCGGGCACTTCATTTATATTTATTTTCCGCTTTACTGATGAATTATCTTTAAAGTTGTTTAGTTTTCCATGCATTTCGAAGGCTCGCTTATCAACGCGTTCACTAAGCGTTTTTCTTTAGTCCTGGATACACAACACTTCAAAATTACAAAATCATTTTTATTGCATTTCTAAATTATTGGAGTGAATCAACCATAGCTCGATATTTATTTTATTTATTTATTTTATTGACCTGCAAGCAGGAGGCCAGTGTAGGACGCAACAAGAGCGCCCTTTTTAGCCTAGTAGCTCTAGAGGAATCGTTTGAATTAATGAGAATGTAATGAGAATGAGAATGAGAATGTAGATTCACTTACAGTGAATCTACGATGGCTCTACGACACGTTGTGCTTATGCTAGTTCTGGTTCTGGTCGCTTGGGAGCAGCACAGTGGTGAGTTGAAAAGAGATAACTGTCAAATTTCATCATCATAATTGTCCAGCCGATCAGATCTGGGGGCTTATTCTCGAAAAAGTTATCACGTCATAACTCTAAGTTATGATTCATAAGGAGGTTTGTCCTATCTCCCACCATGTTAATATTATGACTTTTTTATGATTCATACCTTATGACGTGATAACTCCCAAGTTATGATTCATAAGGAGGTTTGTCCTATCTCCCACCATGTTAATATTATGACTTTTTTTATGATTCATACCTTATGACGTGATAACTCCCAAGTTATGATTCATAAGGAGGTTTGTCCTATCTCCCACCATGTTAATATTATGACTTTTTTATGATTTATACCTTATGACGTGATAACTCCCAAGTTATGATTCATAAGGAGGTTTGTCCTATCTCTCACCATGTTAATATTATGACTTTTTTAAAATTCATAACTTATGACGTGATAACTTTTTCGAGAATAAGCCCCCTGATCAGTTGCAAGTCTGATTAAATCATAAATGTCAGATAATTATTTCAGGTCCGCCGTTTGTCCACGCATTTTAATTAAAAATGTGTAAACATTTCAGATTAATTGGTTCATGCCGTTTAGGTCGTGCTGATGAGGGTGATAGCAACGTTTCCTGATATCATTAGAATCAACATAATCAGAAAGGGGTGTAATTTCAGGTTTTCATGGCCCTCTTTGTTAACGGCATAACTTAAATAGGATAACTTGGAATATATTGTAGAGATGGCCATACAATTATACCAATTATATTATTTTGCAACAATGTGCGATTTCCCATTTATAAGAACCAGTAGGTCGAAAATGCCATTTATATTAAGGGGGGATGCCCAAGTAGAGGTCTCCGATAGATATTTGAATTAATATGCTTATTTAATAGATAATTTCCTTGTGCACCATATAAACGCAAGAAAAAGTGGGGTAGCCGAACTAATTTCCAAGATATATAACTTTATAAATTTGAGTTAGCCCTATCTTTAACATGGTAAGTCGAAAAAACACGGTAATTTTCCTAGTAAATATTAGATTTAAACTATTTTCCACCGATAGATTTTTTCCAAAAACTAATATTATGTGTATTAGACATAGAGGTATTTATTTAGATTTTTATATATACACCTAGCCGTACGTTTTTAAAAGTTAGGCGCCAAATTCTAAATAATTTTCCTATACCTCCTGTGTTAAAATTTCTTAATCTTCCGAAGACATCATATTGAAAACTCAATATAATTCGAGAGTTGCAAGTTACAAGACATTTGATGAAACTTTTACATAAAAATATAGTTGAAATGTTGATAAAATTAATAAAAGTCGTACATTTCAACAAAAAATATTTTCGGAAAATCTACTTGGGCATCCCTCCTTAGAAAGGACTAGCGATATAATCACAGCCTTCTTCAAAAACACCACGAATGTTCTGTTAGAAGGCTGTGGATTCTGTAAGTGGCAACACTGCATTTGCAGTTCTCACTTCCCTCAAATCCCAAACAACCAATCAGAGCGCACCTGTCATGACTCATGAGACAACTGTTCTCTAAGCCATCTCTTTCAACCAGTGATGCCAAGTTATTTTCACTAAAACCCTCCTAGCTTATTAAAACGTTCAGGAACATGTATATCTAAAAATTTAAAAAAATACTAGAGCATCTGATACACCACATATCAGTTTTTTTTACAAAATTCTTATGTCGGGAAGTCAGCCTCAAACCATTTTGAAGTTGTACGAAAATCATTCCTACTATGGCCGCCATGTTAAAATAGAGGCTAAAAGCAATACTTTGAAGTGATATATCTCGGAAGTTAGTTCAGCTTGCCCACTTTTTCTTGGCATATTATGGTGGAGAATTAAATTATCTTTATTTATGTAGAGTTTAAGCGATTTCTCATGAATGAGGAAATTTGCTAGTCCCTCCTTAACTCTTAGAGTAAAAGTGTTGGTCAGCTTACAGCCGTCATATGTAACAGTATGTTGTGTGAGTCTGCGCACTGTAAGACTTGGCTGAGATTGAGTGACCGCTCCAGTACCCGATATTCTCGGTTTTCAACTTTTATTTATTTTTGCGTGAATGCTATAGGCAACAGCCCGAACGGTACTTAAATAAGTCTAGGTAGTGCGCAAGTCTATGTGATGTAACTGTGCTTGGCAGCGTCGAGCTAACACCATACTTGATTGAATTGTTTTCTGTGTGTAAAGATCATACTAATAATATTGTTTACTATTCTCTCTTTTTCTTCATAGTGTATTCCTACACACGTTTTTTTTGGTAATAGTTTTGTAAATATCAACACAAAAATAATAACAAACATACAAACACACGTTTCGCATTAAATGTCAACGAAGTCACGGATCAGGCACATTATTTCACAAAATATTCATTTCCATCCAGCACGGTGACCGACTTCGGTCAAAATCAGCCTAATAGTTTAAACTTGATTTTTAATCGTTTAACTGATCATTATCAACTTTTGCATCAACAAAAATACCACAATATCTGCTTTTAGGGACATCTCAACTTTGAAAAGATAATTTCACCAATGTGTAATCTTAATTCTGTGGTTCCCTTGCTCACTCATAATACCTTTACCTAGCTTTGTTATTGAGCGAGAGAAGCGAGCGACTCCTTTTGGCTCTTTTAGCACGGACCTCTGTTTTTTTTTTTTTTTTTTTTTTTTTGTGATTTTTTTTCTGTTACTGACGATATACAAGTCACAGTTTTTCTTCGATCGAGCTGAAATTTTGCAAACGTGTCCGAAAATTCTCTGGGCGTTGCAGACCCTAATTTTTTTTGAAATCCATTTATTGGTTAAAATTTAAATAAACATCTCCTGATAGGTTGAAAAATGAAAATGGTCTTCAATAAATCTGATCAAACTCATATTTTTGCTATACAGGTCAGAGTTTTTCTTCGATCGAGCTGAAATTTTGCACACATGTAGAGACAACCTTTTCTGTTTGTAGATCATAATTTTTTTGAAATCCATTAATTGCTTAAAATTTAAATAAACATCTCCTGATAGGTTGTAATATGAAAATGGTCTTCGATAAATGTGATCAAACTCATATTTTGCATGGTCACTAAGACCAACAATGTCTCTTATTTTACAAATTTTCAGTCCTATCAGTTAAGAACGTATGCACTTATTGACATTTTTAATAGCTGTCAGAGATGAAGTATTGAAATAACTGTTTTTCCCCTGCCACATGGATCTGATTTGCTTTAGGAACCACAGTGGTTAGATGCTATTTTCACGTTTCAATGAAAAGCAGATACATTTATAACGAATGAGTGGATCATTTTTCAATTGACCAATGTAGATCTGACCAAACTACGACGTCATAAAACAAAAGTCAATGTTTGGTCACAACCAAAGAGCTTGTATACACAACAAATTGAACACATGATATTATTAGAATAATGTTGAATTCGTACAGAATTTAACAGTTTTACAATCAACAAATTGCCGTTAATAATAGTAATGATTTAAACTATCTACTTGAATATTGTTCAGTCTTAATTAACTTCTCATAAGAGAGCAAGGGCCTTTTTAAGTTGACGAAACCATCCAGTGACAGACGCCATTAAAAAGTAAAACGCTTTGGCAACATACCTGGCAAAATATAATTTGTTTCGTTGTAGCATCTGTTATAATTAGGGATGGCACTTTTACCGGGTCTGAAAAAATCGGTAAATTTTGAAAAATGATGGCAGATACCAATTCATGACTATACCAAATACAAAAATTACCCTACTTTATTATTTGATCAATTTACAAAGATTACCGCAGTCAGGACAATAACAATACCTACATCTATAATCAATGTTAATAATGACAATACTCCATATTGATAAGGGATGATATAGCCGAATAGCATTGATTCGACCAATCTAGTGTAGGCTATGCCATGCTGCCTGTGCTATTCTCCCATAAGAGGAATTGTCGACCACCAATTTGATCAAGTTACAATCTGTGTCTGCTAAACAAGCAAACCTGAAGAGAGATTCCGACATTGGAAGTAATGGTATATGGATGGAGTTATCATTCTGAATGATTGAAAATCCAAAAATCAAAGTAAAATATGCCTAACTGCTAATGTTGTCACACTGATGTTTACTTATAGTTTTTACTTAAAATTTGATATCTCCATTCATACATTGGAGAGGATCAAAAAAACAAAATTTACCATTTTTTTTACCGGTAAATTAATAATCGGTAAATTTACCTTAATTTACCGGTAAATTTTACCGGGTGCCATCCCTAGTTATAATTGTCCAGCATATCATCAAACATGATTTATATGATTTAAATATATTGATTGTACTATTTCAAGTGATAAATTAAACTAGATTAAACACGTGAGAGCTATTTCTTTGGTCTTTCTGAATTTCATTTGTTTGAATGAAAAATTGTTTTTTCTAAGAACCCTGGAGTTACCATGGTAATACTTTTGTCTTTCATAAGGCAACGCCCACCTACATTGGTCAATTCAGTATGGATGTATTTGTTTCCTGTGCGTTCTGTACGCATTCCGGTCCGAGAATTTATACGTACCCGTGCTCGCTCATCAACGCGTTACACTGAGCGTTTTCCTAGTGTATCTCCATTGTAATTGCCTCGTTATGTTGCAGGTCTTTGTGGAGACTGCACCCTGAAAACGCCATGTTGTGGATACGAAGGTTGCAACATATTCTGCTGTAACTGCGGCCGAAACAGATAACGGGCACATCTGTCGCTTCGTAGCGTCGACGCCATGTTGCATGGAGATTCAGAAGACAAGGCCAGCATGATCGTGCGGCAGGCTGACACCGACAAGGATGGAAGACTCAGCTACGAAGAAGCTCACGCATATTTGTCACGATCAAATGAGACTCGTAGTAAACGAGAAGTGTTTTCTGAGTTTGAAGCAATTGATGTTAATAAGGATGGGTTTCTTGATGCTGATGAAATTGATCGTCCTTCTGAATAACCATGTCAGGAGCAAGGTTCATGAGGACCCTTCAATTCATTAATCTAGTGGAGCGGTCGCTCCACGCCAGCCAAGTCTTACGGCGCGCGCACACTCTCATATAAAGGCTGGAGCAAACCCACTTTTACTGTAAGCATCAAAGTGGCATTTTCGGCCTACTGGATCTTAAAATTGAGAAATCTCACATTGTTGCGAAATATCTTAATTTCGAGCTATGGCCCACCCTACAACATATACCAAATTTGGGAACAATAGTTTACGCCCTTTGCGCGCTAGAGGGCCGTGAAAACAGTGTTTTAGGGCGGTTTTCATAATCAGTAATCATAGTAGTAGGCTGGAGCTAAAATCCGGTAAACAGGCCACAGCCTAAACGGCTGAACCGATTGATCTCACATTTTTACCACGTGTGCACTTTTGGCGTCTGATTTAACCTTCACCCCATGAATTTTTTGTGCCGCCATTTTGAAACCGGAAGTGACGTCATATCTCGTCAACGGTTGGACCGATCGGAACGAAATTTGCGCCAATCGTTTCAGACGGTCATCTATATGGATTATCAATATCAAAAGACTGAACATTATTTTAAATAAACCGGAAATGACGTCATGAAATTTAATATACATCGATTTGCATTTCAGCAACAACTGTTGATCCGATTGTCTTGATATTTATGTAACGTTTGTACTTTTGATATTTCATTTGACTTGTTATAAAACCAACCGGAAGCCGCCATTTTGAAACCGGAAGTGACATCATGTCTCAAAAACGGCTAAACAGATTAGAACAAAACCAGCGCTAAACGATTTAGACGGTCAACTTTATGTAATCAGTAATATTTGATGATTCAAATATCGAAACCGGAAATGACGTCACACATTTTATGACCTATACCGGAAATGACGTCATAAATATTGTAACGGTTTGAATTCGGCGCTGGCGCCAACGTCAAGTCGTTACCATTAGCCGGCATTTGTACCCATATTTGGAGGGTCGCCTAGAGCAGAAAAGATGTCATGCGCAATGGTCAATGATAGTCGAGTTCGCGGATCGGCGACCTGAGCTCATTCTCTTTCTCTGGCTGACCGTCGTCGACTTCACATCGCCGCGTGAGTAGTGTTTAAATGTAGATTGTAACCACGCTAAGTTGTAGCGGATATAACGTAGTGCGACTGGTCGTCCAGCCCCTACTTGCAGGTTCAATCTTGAGCTTTGTTAACAGAATCATTATTGTGCCCCTGTGGCCTACTTGAAATAGAGTAGTTAATGTATTTTGTCGTTGCGTAGTTTTTGTATTGCAATCAAGTGTGGCCACACTTGGATTGTCTCCGCGGAGAGTCAGGCAGTCAGGGAAAGGGCACCCTTTTCGGATCATCAAACCTATCTAAATTCAACATTGTATTAAGTAAGTCCAGTAATCTTAGAACGTCGTCTGTACGAGTTCTATTTAAGTAAATGTCCGAAGTAATTCGGCGAGCATCTTATCACGGAGGAGTGTAAGTAAAGAGTTTATTATATTTATCATTGTATTGTATCAGTCTTATTTGCTATTCATTCAATTGCATGTGTTGTGTTGCCTCCAGGCACACAGCTGATGAGGTTACGACCTGTGTTGTACACAGAGTCCATTTACGCGAGGAGGTCAAACCCCCGGTAATCTGTTATCTCATTCTGATCATTTGTATGTTGTGTTTATTTGACTGTTCATTTATTCCTCACTTGAGGTTATGTAATAAAACCATAATTAATGTCAACTGGACATCACAGCTTTATGTCTTGATAGTCTAGCACCTAGTTCTGATCCTATTGCTCTCGCTCATGTCGTGTCTCTCTCTTTGTCAACTACCACGAGATCACCCGCCCACACCCATCTCCAGCTGTTGCTAGCCCGGCACTGGTTATTTCTGCCCGAGGCGACGACGCCGGCGTGGCATTTTGGCGCACACAACGTGGGGCCTGGTGATCAAGACGCGACGTGTGGAGCCCGAACGTTGGCATTTTGGTGCTCAAATCCAAAATCGACGTGGGACAACAACGACCTTCAGACGCTTGTGCTTGCTGCGATTACCTCGAGATACGTTTGACCTTCGAGTTACGTGAACACGCCGTGAATACTGGTGAGCTGTATCGTTCAGTCATTATTTATCCCTGTTACGTAATCTTTTCATCATGGACGAAGCCGAGTCGTTAGAAGAAATTCATGCTTTAAGCGAGCGCCTGCAAACTGTAGTGACCTTGATCGACAACTTTGATGGTGACGGACACATTTTTGGAAATACAGCCTACTATTTCCTGTGAGATCCGCGAAGTCGAAACTCGTGGCGCAGAAGATAGAAGACGAGGTATTCTTAGTGTACGACACTGCAGAGATCTTAGTTTGTGACCATGGTCCTGAGTTCATAGGAGCTCCTTGGAAGAAGATGGCTCAAGAGTCCAGACTACCATAGTACTCTTCACTACAACGACAAACGTCATCCACAAGCGAACCCGACGGAACGCGCTAATTGTACTGTTCTAGGTATGCTGAGATCATACATCACCGACAATCATATGCTATGGGACAAGAATGTGCCGAAAATAGGTTGTGCCCTACGTACAGCAGTGAACGAAGTAACTGGCTAGACACATGCATACGTTAACTTTGGGTCGTGAAATAATTCTGTGTGGTATAGACCACCGACGCTATCGATATGGCGATTATTATTGTCGCGGACAATGTTGACAAGATGCAAGGACTAAAATCTATTTTTACAGATATTCGCGCTCGTTTGAAACGCGCCCTCAGCAAAACGCCGTGAGATACAACCTCCGACGACGCCCGCTGGAATTCCATGTTGGCGACCGAGTCTTGAAGAGAGACTTCCACTTGTCCAACGCTGCCGACAACTATGCAGCCAAGCTAGCGCCTCGATACGAAGGACCGTTCGAGATCAGCAAGAAAACGTCACCGCTGATCTACCGTCTCAAGGACCTCGATGGACGCGACATCGGAACCTGGCACATAAAGGATTTGCGTAGTTATTATGATAGTTAGCCTGTAAGAACTCGAAGAAAAAGAAAATTGTATTTTCTTTTTGTTGGGGTTAACGGGGAATTGTAACGGTTTGAATTCGGCGCTGGCGCCAACGTCAAGTCGTTACCATTAGCCGGCATTTGTACCCATATTTGGAGGGTCGCCTAGAGCAGAAAAGATGTCATGCGCAATGGTCAATGATAGTCGAGTTCGCGGATCGGCGACCTGAGCTCATTCTCTTTCTCTGGCTGACCGTCGTCGACTTCACATCGCCGCGTGAGTAGTGTTTAAATGTAGATTGTAACCACGCTAAGTTGTAGCGGATATAACGTAGTGCGACTGGTCGTCCAGCCCCTACTTGCAGGTTCAATCTTGAGCTTTGTTAACAGAATCATTATTGTGCCCCTGTGGCCTACTTGAAATAGAGTAGTTAATGTATTTTGTCGTTGCGTAGTTTTTGTATTGCAATCAAGTGTGGCCACACTTGGATTGTCTCCGCGGAGAGTCAGGCAGTCAGGGAAAGGGCACCCTTTTCGGATCATCAAACCTATCTAAATTCAACATTGTATTAAGTAAGTCCAGTAATCTTAGAACGTCGTCTGTACGAGTTCTATTTAAGTAAATGTCCGAAGTAATTCGGCGAGCATCTTATCACGGAGGAGTGTAAGTAAAGAGTTTATTATATTTATCATTGTATTGTATCAGTCTTATTTGCTATTCATTCAATTGCATGTGTTGTGTTGCCTCCAGGCACACAGCTGATGAGGTTACGACCTGTGTTGTACACAGAGTCCATTTACGCGAGGAGGTCAAACCCCCGGTAATCTGTTATCTCATTCTGATCATTTGTATGTTGTGTTTATTTGACTGTTCATTTATTCCTCACTTGAGGTTATGTAATAAAACCATAATTAATGTCAACTGGACATCACAGCTTTATGTCTTGATAGTCTAGCACCTAGTTCTGATCCTATTGCTCTCGCTCATGTCGTGTCTCTCTCTTTGTCAACTACCACGAGATCACCCGCCCACACCCATCTCCAGCTGTTGCTAGCCCGGCACTGGTTATTTCTGCCCGAGGCGACGACGCCGGCGTGGCAATATGCTAAATGACGCTAAATTCACCACTTTATACTTTAAAATAGATATAAGTAAACGTACTTTGTAAATAATTATAAATTCAAGGTTGCAGTGTTCTCGGCGGCCATTTTTAAAACCGGAAGTGACGTCATATATCGTAAACGGTTGTACCGATTGCAACCTAAGTTTGGAAATGTGTTGGACTAATAATTATGAATTCAAGACGACATTATTTTCGGCCGCCATTGTTAAAACCGGAAGTGACGTCAAATATCGAAAATGGCTGTACCGATTGCAATCAAATTTTGGAAATGTGTTGTACTAATAATTATGAATTCAAGACGACATTATTTTCGGCCGCCATTGTTAAAACCGGAAGTGACGTCATATATCGAAAATGGCTGTACCGATTGCAACCAAATTTTGGAAATGTGTTGTACTAATAATTATGAATTCAAGACGACATTATTTTCGGCCGCCATTGTTAAAACCGGAAGTGACGTCATATATCAAAAACGGCTGTACCGATTGCAACCAAATTTTGGAAATGTGTAGGAGTAATAATTATGAATTCAAGACGACATTTTTTTCGGCCGCCATTGCTAAAACCGGAAGTGACGTCATATATCGAAAACGGCTGGACCGATTGTAACGAAACTTAAAGCTATTCTTCTTGGATAATTATTTTAATCTTATATACCAAACGCAACTTTTCTAAGTATCCAAATCGGCATAGGCGTATTTTTTTAAAGAAATAAGTTCTTGCACGGACACAAGCTGTGCTACAAGCTGTATGAATAAACTAACAAAAGAAGTGATATCCCAGAAAAAAACACTCCGTGTAAAAAAGGCAGCCAAGTCTCTTTACTTTAAAAAAATTCAACACCGAAAAGGAGTGATATCAAAAAAGGAGCCAAGTCAATGACATTTCCAAATATTTAATCGTATCTTTGAAATAAAAGTATAAACACCGAGAAATACTTTACAAAAGGACTTGGCGCATCGTTTTTTTAAAGACATTTTTCTATTCATAAGCATGTGCCATTTATATACAACCGTCATTTTGAATGTTTAGAATAATAGGGAAACATCTTTCAATTAGGTACATATTATACATACCTTCTGTAAAATATTTTCTATATGAATATATACGCTATGAAACTTGTTGTCTATGCTTTCTATAAATATACACAATAGTTATCTTCGTAATATTGTTTCGTGGTGAATATAATTAAGTCTCATGCGTTATACCTTCTCATCATGTAACAATTTCTATTAATACACATTTTATAAAAATACATTTCACAAAGAAGACAGTCATATTGAATTTCTATTAAAAAATTTAACTTTATACACTTGACACTTCAAAAATATATAATTGTGTTCCATTAGTTAGTAATTATTTGACAACGTTTCATGATTTCCTTCAGTCAAGATCAAATTATGAAAAGATACCAGTCTAATATCGCCATATTAACAGTACTGCAAGAATATGTATGAGCCCACTTCCAATTGATATGAAGGGATGTGTGTTGTGAAAAATATCCGACCGAACCGGGGCACGAACTTGGGACCTCTCACTTGCCGGGCGAGAGCTCTACCAACTGAGCTACCCGATCGGACGGGCGGACATTAGACACAACACACTGATGAGGATCCTGACTCCTGACTCCATGGAAGTTTTCCAAAGAAACCTACATTCTCACCACCTCCAATTGTTATGTAATTCTTTCACCCTTATATTACTTATATATTACAGCATAAAATCATGCTTCTATCGCCATTGACAAAACTATAAAATAGTCATTACTAAAAGTAGCTTGATTCATAGATTCTGGCTCTAATAGAAAGAGGAAAATGTACCTACTTGTAAATTTCTTTCCACTTTTAGGATAGAATGATGTCTTTAAAAAAACGATGCGCCAAGTCCTTTTGTAAAGTATTTCTCGGTGTTTATACTTTTATTTCAAAGATACGATTAAATATTTGGAAATGTCATTGACTTGGCTCCTTTTTTGATATCACTCCTTTTCGGTGTTGAATTTTTTTAAAGTAAAGAGACTTGGCTGCCTTTTTTACACGGAGTGTTTTTTTCTGGTTCATTATTACTGGTAAGAACAGTTAAGAACACTCGCTAAGAAAAAATATAAAAATAGATAGGTACTACATTTATTTTAAATACGTTTGAAATAATTTTCGTTATTCAGCAATTATATACCATCGTACTGTAATAAAAAATCCCCATAAAAAACACTCCGTGTAAAAATACCAGCCAAGTCTCTTCAACTATAAAAAAATATAAGAAATCTAAAAATTCAGCACTGAAAAGTAGTGATATCAAAAAATGAGCCAAGGCAAAACTTAATTTTAAAACCAAAATATACTTGGCGCATCGTATATATAAATAGTATAAAAGCATATGCCAAAAATCAAATGTACCTAAATATATATATAATATACCTATAATGCCCTTAAAAACGATGCGCCAAGTATATTTTGGTTTTTAAAATTAAGTTTTGACTTGGCTCATTTTTTGATATCACTACTTTTCAGTGCTGAATTTTTAGATTTCTTATATTTTTTTTTATAGTTGAAGAGACTTGGCTGGAATTTTTACACGGAGTGTTTTTTATGGGGATATCACTTATTTTTTTAGTTTATTTACACAACTTGTAACACACATCGGAACAACAACGACTAAATACTTGAAAAAAATACGCTATTTCCGAATTGGTTAATACGAAAAATTGTGTTTGGTGCTCAATATACCTTAGCTTAAAGTGATATTCCATGAAGAATAGCGAAAGTTTCGTTCCAATTAGTCAAGCCGTTTTCGAGATATGGTATCACTTCCGGTTTTCAAAATGGCGACTGAAATTACTGCCACCTAGAATGTATTTCTATAAATGTTATGTATCATTATAAGCCTTCTGAATATGTAGTTATTGTAGTAAGAGGCCATGTAAATCTAGTTCTTCATTTTCATGACGTCATTTCCTTTTTCAGTAATAGTACATTTCTACTTTAACTATTGATATTCCATATAGATGACCGTTTAAATCATTTGGCGCTGATTTAATTCCTAACGGTCTAGCCGTTTTCGAGATATGACGTCACTTCCGGTTTCAAAATGGCGGCTTCCTGTTGGTTTTATAAATAGGCACCTCAGACGCCAAAAGTGCACATGTGGTGAAAATTTCAGATTGATCGGCTCAGCCGTTTAGGCTGTGGCGGTGACTGCGGTGTTTCCTGATATCTGAATCTGAATCATCATCATCAGATCAAGATAGATTTTAAAAGGGGTGTAATTTCACGTTTTTCACGGCCCTCTAGCTCGCAAACGGCATAACATATTGTTCCCTAATTTGGTATATGTAGTGGGGTGGGGCCATGGCTCGAAATTAAGATATATCGCAACAATGTGAGATTTTCCAATTTTAAGATCCAGTAGGCCGAAAATGCCATGTTGTTGCTTACAGTAAAAGTGGTTGGTCTGCTCCTCAGTTTATTATGCATTTACGGTATGTTGAGTGAGTGTGAGTGTACGGTACGACTTGGCTGGGTGGAGCGACCGCTCCACTAGATATCCCAAGTAACGTCTACCCCATAAAAAACACTCCGTGTAAAAATACCAGCCAAGTCTCTTTAACTATAAAAAAAATAGAAGAAATCTAAAAAAATTCAGCACTGAAAAGTAGTGATATCAAAAAATGGGCCAAGTCAAAACATGATTTTAAAAACCGAAATATACTTGGCGCATCGTGTATAAATAATAGGCGTAGGTATATGCCATAAGTCAAATGTGCCTAAATATAAATAATATACCTAAAGACCCTAAAAAAACGATGCGCCAAGTATATTTCGGTTTTTAAAATCATGTTTTGACTTGGCCCATTTTTTGATATCACTACTTTTCAGTGCTGAATTTTTTAGATTTCTTCTATTTTTTTATAGTTAAAGAGACTTGGCTGGTATTTTTACACGGAGTGTTTTTTATGGGGATATCACTTCTTTTTTTAGATTATTCTCACACTTGTAAGACACAAATCGGAGCAACAATGACAAATTCCTTTAAAAAAATAAGCTGTTTTCGATTTGGACACAAAGAAAAGTAGCGTTTGGTACTAAATAATGCTTAAAATGATATTCCATAAAGAATAGCGAAAGCTTCGTTCCAAACGGTCCAGCTGTTTGCAAGATATGGCATCACTTCCGGTTAAGAAAATGGCGGCTGAAATCACTGCCACCAATAATTTATTTACATAAACGTTTTTTATCAGTATAAGCCTTCTGTATATGTAGTTATTGCAGTAAGGCCCGGTAGGACCAACTCAACGTTTGATCCTGGGTTAGCTAACTCCTGATAAATCTGACCCCTGGATTAAACCCAGCTTGCGTCGGACCAACTGTTTTCGCGCGAGGGTTAGCTAACCCAATGGTGAGGTTTTTTCGTTTACGGTTGGTAGAACTTTTGAAGTGGTTGCCATGCAACACCCCTTGTAAACAACATCAAGCTGTCAGATAGGGTGTTTCAATTTGAGGTTAAAATTATTTTGATTTCTAAAAATAATGGTAAAAAGCTGCAATGAAATCGGAACAGAGTGTGAACATATACTTTTTCATATGAAGAATCGAAGATTTGATTGACAATAGTGGAGATGTAAATAATAAGTTTGAATGGAAAATATTAAAGGACACAAAAGGTAAGCCTACTTTCGAGCTACTCTCAGCACTACTAGATTTAACTAACTATACAGCTACAGTAATCACAAAGTTTTAGCACAATTATAAACTGTGTACGTAGATATCCAGGCATACTTCTCATCATTTGACTGAACACTATTCAATTGTACACAGGACGCAGTGTAGTGGACCAAAGAATCAACCACGGCGCAGCTGAGAGATCGTCACAACCAAGTTCCAACATTGCATGGTTCCAGTGCCACACAGCAGTTTACAGGTACTTCTACTACTACCCAGGCTTCACTCTCTATATTACCTATATGGATTGTTATTAATTTCAAGTTAAAATTACAGTTTTAGCAGATGCCAAATGTCTAACGTACACTCAGTGTGTTATACAATGCGTTTCTACCGCTGCAGATAAGCCGGACTGGTTGAAACAAATTGTGATTTAATTGAGAGATGTCAGATAAGAGTGGTGCAATACTCTATTCTTTAGCCTTGTAGCTTGTATAGTTAGTTAGGTAGGTAGGACAATGTTCGATCAGTACCTACTAGGTAGTTCAATTGCAGCGGTAGAAACGCATTGTGTGAAACCAGCATTAGAATATATAAAATTATGATTAATTAGTCAAGCCTAGTATTTGTTATTAGTTACTAATTTACAGTATCTGTACCAAGGAAAGAGGAGAATCTACAAAAATGCTCTATTTGTTGGGATGTGGTTAGACATAAATTCTGATTTTCTGATTTCTGAACTACATAGTTGACAAGGAAAACTATAAAGCTATTAAAAACCCCAGCCAAAGCCCAGCTACCACTCTATATCAGATCACTCAATATTAGAGTCTATTAACCTACATGCAATTGTATTTCATTGTATTTCAATGTCATGTACGTGTTATGGAAATAAAGCGATATTATGTGGATTTTATTTCCATTCGCTTGTAGTCATGCACCAGTTATACACTAGATACCGAGAGTATGGGCCAAAATATGAGAAAGTTTATTTCCATGCACTTTGAAGGCTTGCAACGCGTTCACCGAGTGTTTTCCTCGTTTAAATACAACTGTTGGATTGAATGATTGATTTGAAATCAGAATTTGAAATTTTGAAGTTTGGCAACAAGCAGGGCTCCCAGATATTCTATTTTCTACAAGCCCTATATTTTGTAATTTAAAATATAAATGTCAAGGCATGAATTATATTGAATTAAAAAGTACCTAGTGAATATTTTCCTTGAGTAATTGAAAAATTTATTCAGTTTTGCAGCATGGCTGGAACTTTTGTGTACTACTATGATTTAAAGTTGCTGTAGTAATTATTTAATATTATTAACGTAATTATTAACATAGCACCGAGTGATATGCGAAACCATATTCTCAACGCTGTACTATATCAAACTATAGTAGGTACTTATAATTTTGTAGATTCAATCTAGAATAACAAGTACATTAGTTATATTTCAAATGTGTGTCCTTCAAATTTGGAACTAGAGTAGGTCCTATACTACAACCTCTAGTATATCCTACCTTCCAAGATGTTGATTTTGTACTTTTTATCAAAAAATAATTGTAATGTTTTTAGAACAAACCAGACCTCGTAAGTAGCGTCCAGTAGTAGTGACAGGTTCAACAGTATATTTTTCTCTTTACACATCCCTTCATCATCAATCAGTCAGGCTCAGCCATAATTTGATTGAATGAAACTCACTTCAAGTGATACTCTCATCTTGTAGCAAGTATTTTTTTCCCGATCCGTCGAGCTCCAAACAACACATTCCTGTCCTTTGTTCTGTCTTACATCCTGTCGCCTGGACCCGGGAGCGACTTCAGCCGTAGCGACACTGACGTCACTGTATAGCCTACCTGCTACTAGCAACCTCCGCGCTCGAGTTAAAAACATTCATTCTCCCTGGCAGTCTATGTTTTACAAGTATGTAGGAAGGGTGTGATAGTGAGACATTCAACGTTGCTTGTGATTATCTTATTTTATTGATCTTTATTTTAACTATACTATAAACTACACTATATATTATCTTACGGGACAGAATATTTTAAATAGTCTACCTACTATTATCTTCTCTCATATTGTGTCAATGTCGTGCATATTTACGTGTGTTCTAGTCTAGTTTATTTTCAAGCAAAAACAATACCAACTTTTTAACATGTATTAATAGTTTCGTGTAGTTATATACACTATTTGGACGAAATATTTTGAATCGCTTTTTATCTTCTGCCCGATTGTGCCGCGTCGTGTGTATTTACTTTTGTTTTTAGTGTAGATTATTTGAGACGAAAATGGTTTACTGCTGTGTTTTTCAGTGTCACAATATTACTAAAAACAATGCAAATAAACACTCATTCCACAGATTTCCTAAGAAAGACAAATCTCCTGAATTATACAAAGTGTGGCTGCACAAAATTAATCGAGCAGATTTTGTTCCAAGCGTATACACATTTGCGCGTTGCAAATGAGGTAGCAGTTGCAAATGTGTTTTCATGTAAAACACTTTATATTAACAGACTTACGTATTGGGTACCTTTCAGGAACAAAGTCAGTGTATACACGTCATTTTAAATCATGGTGTTATAAATAGATCGAAGTATGTCAGCGAAGAGCAGAGAGTTCGAGCGCGCGGCCACCTATGGTAGAGGCTGCAGCCAAGCAGCGTTGCTCTACAGTGACGTCCGAAACTCAGCGCGCCAGTTTCAAATAACGCGCAATCAATAATTAATTTTTAGTATTATCGTACCAAAAATTAAGTTGTTTGTTTGTTAATATTGTCTTCCATGATGCATAGATCACATACAAAAATCTAAATCCAAGATGAGAGAATTCCTTTCAGAAAGATTGAAAAGAAGACAACATCTGTTTTCTATATATATTTTTTTTAGTGGTTTCATATAATTTTTGATATTTTCCCAATGAAGGAGATATTTTTATAAATTCCAGATTTGATGTTAAATTTTTGAATTGTAATTTCAGATGGAGAGGGGAAGGAAAGTGTTTCAACAGAATGGTGATGGTGCGGTGCAAAACTATCGACTGCTAATTTCAAGATATTTACAATTGATACCAGAAGGGAAGACAAAGTGGCATGATATTTGGATGCAACAAAGAAGAAGTTATCAAGCGATAAATTGTGTCCAGACAGAAACAAATAATGCAACCAGTTCCGTGTTGCGTGTGCTTGTGTTCCTAGCGATAACAGTATAATCCAAGTCCAATCTCCCTATTAAAATAAAAAATGTTTGCTGCCCAGAATATGACACATTGCAGCACACATGCAACAAACAAAGTGTTAAATTAGAATTGAGAAAATTATGATCACATTACTAATAAAAAAAATACAATTTTATACCTGACCGCTGTTCTAATTTGTGGATGATAGAATATAAAATTCCTACTGGCGCCTTTACATCAATACATCGTTCTGTGATTTGAGCTGTGAATTCCCATTTCACCCTCCACGATAAATCAGCATCTTTGAAATGTTCAGCTGAACTCAAGTCTCCAAACTTTGTTGCCCTCCATACCTAGGTACTTAAAATGGTTTTTTGTACTAGGTACTATCACATTTCATATTTGTTGAAATTAGTGCTCTTCAATATTATGTGACTATTTTGAGTTGACTCAAACTCAAAAAATCAACTCAAAAAGTTGAAAAAGTTGAGTTTGAGTTGAAATCAACTCAAATTTTGCGTAGAGCATCACAAAAGTTTTAAACTATAAGAACTTGTGGCTATTTTTTTACCAGTCAGCATATTCTACGATAGACACAAATATATCTTAGGTAGGTATTACTATCTACCAAGAATAATTATATTGTATGGTGAGGAGAGTCAGGAATAGGTGCTGTGGAAGAACATTAAAATTTGATCTTGAGCATTTTTAATCATCTTAAATTTTCTTGGCAATATCATATGTGGGGGTGGGTATGTTATCACAACAATGTCTTCCTACGATTAATCCCCTTGCCTTCACTTATACCCATGTGAGGATACTATGAAGGAACGGTACCTACTTTTGGTCAAAACAATTTCTTCAGTTGGCTGAGAGTCTGGGAGCTGTTACAATTTAGTGTCTTCTGTTCTTCGGTAGAAGCTCCATGATGGTTTTGTGTTGGCTGGCTTAAAAAGGGCCGTTCACAATGTTTCGGCAGAGCTGGTCCTGCCATCTTCTGGTGTCGGAAGTCGAGTGATAGAGGTCTCGACTGACGTGCCAGCCAGCTTATATGGGAGCGAGATTGGATTGCTCTTTTCTCATTAGCTGGATTGGGCTGCGCTTGGCTGCTCTGGTGTTGGCGGCTGGGCAGTCTGCGGCTCGCGCGTAGTCGGCGGTGTCTCGGGTGAGGCTGGTCGTCACGTCTCGGGGCTCCCGTCTTGCCGGCGGCACCAGGATCCGCGCCATCGCTGGCTGCCAGGCGTGGGGGAGATGCAAGCTGTCGTCCCTCTTGTTCATGTTGTGAGGGCGGTGTTCGATCTCGACGGCCTCTCGTAGAGTTCGGAGGCCGCGGCTCTCTATGCTGGCCAGCGACTGCATCCCCTCGAAGTCGATGTTGTGGCTGGTCGCGGTGACATGCTGGGCGAGGGACGAGGTAGTCTCGAGGCGGTCCACGGCTCTGCGGTGCTCCTTCAGGCGGGTCGACATGTAGCGTCCCGTCTGGCCGACGTAGGTCTGGCTGCAGTCCCCGCACGGCACCTTGTAGACTCCCTTCCCCTCGAGGTGGATTCCCCTTAAGGCTCGTTCCTCTTCTTCCTCGGTGTCCGGGGGGCGAGAATTGAATTGCAGTTAAGTTCGTTTATGGAGTTATTTTTCAGCCAATAGGAGTTAGGGCGGGAAAACGTCACTCGCAATCATGACGTCATCGATCATATCTTTTCGCTGATCAGCTGTTGTGAAACGTCATTGTCTTCGCTCTCGCGTAATTTGATTAATGAAGTGTCATTGCCTTCGCTGTCAAATTTCTTTCACTTGAAGATAATGTATATGTAAATATTGAAATGGAGTTAAGCAAAAGCGAATTAAGTGACCTAAAGGTGTGGAAGCACATTACATTTAATTAATAATGATAATGAAATAACCATTTCGAATCACGGAACATATTTTTTTTTTAAATACATTGGAATAGTCGCCAAATTAACCATTATATTTCTCTTATAAGACAAATTACTAATTAGGTATTATACCTTATGTAGTTAGTACCTATAGGTATTGTCAAATTAAAATCACTACATTAATCATGACATATTACATTAACTTTACATTTACACTCACTTGATTCTAGATGAAAAGCAATTATGAAACTCATAACTCACCTACTGCCACTGTCAATAATGTCTCGGTCTCATGTACGTAGATCTAAATTGTCAAAATATTTGACCTGCCAAACTATTTTACAAGAATTTCGGTATCCAGATTAAAATTCTAAAATATGATTGGCTATAGGGTCATTTCGCCTCAGAACAACCAACGAATTTTCATGACCCCTTTCGATTATGATCAAACTTTGTGAAGTTGTTGTGAAAAGCAAAAAATGAGACACGTATTTTTTTGTTTGGTCAATTTTGTCCCCCTTCTGGTACTTTCACCCCTTCGAAAATCTCACTTTTTAAGAAACCCTTATATACATAACTGCTTGTAACTTTGGACCTGTTTGAGATATTTTAGTGATCTTTTTTAATATTTGTACACAAATGTAAGTAGTTTCATAATACGCAATGATAAATATAATTATTTTTTAAATCAGGGATGACCAAACCAAATTTTGACTTTAAATGGGCCCCCCCCAAAAAAGACATTTTTTAAAATTTTGAAAAAATTATATCTTGTTTATCATTATTATGTTAACATTCCCTGAAATTTTCAGAGTGGTAAAATGTTTTGTTATTTTTTTATGAATTAAAGTTCACCGTCGTATTTTGGAAGATCATAAAATATCACTCTCCGTGTGATATTATGATGTTAGGTGTGCTTCAATTATTGATTAAAATGAATCAGTGTTAGAATAATGACACAATTCTATATTGATTTTGTCAGTTACGCGATATTTTTAAATTGGGGTGACCAAATCGGGAATGGTATTACAGCAATTTAATATCCACTGATGCAGTCTTAATTTTTAGATTATGTGCTATTTCTCAGTACATTTTGGTGTTCGAAATCGCCAACGATTGTATAGATAAGAAGGGATGTGCGTTATGAAAAATATCCGACCGAACCGGGGCTCGAACCCGGGACCTCTCACTTGCCGGGCGAGAGCTCTACCAACTGAGCTACCCGGTCGGACGATGGACATTAGACACAACGCACTGATGAGGGTTAGAGATCTCCTAGGAGAATGGAATGAAGGTAATGATTGGACATTACAAGCTATCAGACCATCAGTGACGATACTGTCACCATGTCTCTTTGCACTAGCTTGCGCACCCTCCTCTGCTCGACTTAACGAGTTGCTTTTCAGCTTGAATGATAAGAAACAAGGGTTTTATGGAAAACTTCCAGGGATTTGGATTGATAAGAAGGGATGTGCGTTATGAAAAATAACCCTGGAAGTTTTCCATAAAACCCTTGTGTCTAATGTCCGTCCGTCCGATCGGGTAGCTCAGTTGGTAGAGCTCCCGCCCGGCAAGTGAGAGGTCCCGGGTTCGAGCCCCGGTTCGGTCGGATATTTTTCATAACGCACATCCCTTCTTATCTCTACAATCGTTGTCGATTTCGAACACCAAAATGTACTGAGAAATAGCGCATAATCTAAAAATTAAGACTGCATCAGTGGTTATTAAATTGCTGTAATACCATTCCCGATTTGGTCACCCCTATTTAATAATATCGCGTAACTGACCAAATTAATATAGAATTGTGTCATAATTCTAACACTGATTCATTGTAATCAATAATTGAAGCACACCTAATATCATAATACCACACGGAGAGTGATATTTTATGATCTTCCAAAATACGACGGTGAACTTTAATTCATAAAAAAATAACAAAACATTTTACCACTCTGAAAATTTCAGGGAATGTTAACATAATAATGATAAACAAGATATAATTTTTTCAAAATTTTAAAAAAATGTATTTTTTTGGGGGGGCCCATTTAATGTCAAAATTTGGTTTGGTCACCCCTGATTTAAAAAAAATTATTTTTATCATTGCGTATTATGAAACTACTTACATTTGTGTACAAATATTAAAAAAGATCACTAAAATATCTCAAACATGTCCAAAGTTACAAGCAGTCATGTATATAAGGGTTTCTTAAAACGTGAGATTTTCGAAGGGGTGAAAGTACCAGAAGGGGGACAAAATTGACCAAACAAAAAAATACGTGTCTCATTATTTGCTTTTCACAACAACTTCACAAAGTTTGATCAAAATCGGAAGGGGTCATGGAAATTTTCGCGATTTTTTGGTGGTTCTGAGGTGGAATTACCCTATAATGAGAATGAATGTAATAAGAAAATTACAATTCGCTGTCAAGACAGGATATAATGCAGATAATAAATTATATCAACCGAAATCTAGTTAGAAATGAAGCAAGAATACTATTTTTTGGCAAATAGGGATACTCTAAGACAGGATTAAAATGATTGGTAGGCATAATTTCACACATACTAGGTATAATCACTCTATTCATTTTATTGCAGAATATTTTGCCAACATCATTTGATTATACAATTAAAAGTGCTCTCTGCCATAATTCTGATTACATAGAAGTGAAACTATTGGCATGCATAGAGACCAAGGAAGATGTAAAGATTTGGCTGCAATCTTTTGCCCAAAAATCAAAAACTTCATGGTCTACACGCTCTACACCTCCAGTCTCAGGACAGCGTGTCCTTTACAAAGTAATTGAAGGATGCATTCACAAAGGCAGAACGGTTAAAATAAACAGTGATGAAAATCCGAACACACGCAACACCAACTGTCCGGCCCAAATCAGAATTACAATTGCAGCCAGTCAAACGAAGAAACAATTATCAAAAAAGAAAGAATCTCCAGATCTTAATTATCAGTGTGAAATTTATCTAAGATTGAATCACAACCACCCAATTAATGCCAGTGATGCACTACGCTTTCGACCAGTGTCTAAAGATGTGAAAGACAAACTCCGCACATTGTTTCACAGTGGGCACTCACCATCAACTGCTCGTGAAGTCATTAAGATCGACATTCAAACGGAAAATCCAGATAATTACGAAGAGCTATTGGCTGACAGACATTTATGCCCTGACTACCAAGCTTGCTATTATCTTTATTCAAAAGAATTCGAGATGAATTATGGCCCGATGAACTCTCGCGATCATCTGTTCCTCGAAAAGAAGCTGACCGAGTACAACAAACTCTGTGAGATTCCATCAGCTCGGTGGGAGGTGACAGAAACGGAGGTAATTATTGCAATATGTACTCCGTTGATGCGACGGGCACATCGCCTGACACCAGAGGCAGCAGAGCTCATGTTTATTGACTCTTCGGGAACAGTTGATCGCGACGGCCATAGAATTTTTATTCTTTTGACGCATAATGAGAGTGGCGGCATTCCACTCGGAGTTTTGATCACCTCATCTGAAGGAACCACCACTGTTACGAAAGCTCTGCAGTTGTTGCAAGATCTGATAGGAGAGAACGGCTTTTACGGAGCAGGCTATCCTTCGATAATCATGTCGGATGATTCGATCAGTGAGCGTAATTCCCTTCGAAACGTTTGGCCCAAATCCACGTTGCTTCTCTGCCTGTTCCATGTTCTGCAGGCAATTTGGCGATGGTTGCAGCAGAGCAAACACGGCATTCTAAAAGAAGAAAGGCAAAGTTGTTACCATGCGTTCAAGCGTATTATTTACGCCAACACCGAAGAAGATTGTTGCGAACATTTCGAATCTCTGCAGACAGATTCAGCAACACGTGAACACAAGAACTTCATTGAGCACATAGCCACAAGGTAAGCAATTTCCAGGAAAATTAAGAGAATCGTTAATATTACATTCGCTTAAAAACAATTTAATTATTACTCATATAAGTTAGGTATTATCACAAAAATATAAATTTTGAACTTAGTATCTAATCAAGGCATAAAAAATTAATAAATAATAACATATATATTATATATCACTAAATGGCTGCCCAGAAATATGCAGGTACATGATACGATAGAAATGTTGAACTCTCAAATATGAAATTTATTTGTTCAGGTATTGGGTGCGAAAAGAAGACTGGGCTCTTTATTGTCGTGCTGGAACTCTGACCCGTGGGAACAACACCAACAATTACGCGGAAGCCGCAATGAGAGTTCTCAAGGACACAGTGTTTGAAAGAGTCAAGGCTTTCAATCTAGTCCAGATGACAGACTTCGTTCTCACTCGACTTGAGAATTATTATGAACGGAAATTGCTGGACGCTGCTCACAACAGGAACACAACACATTCCCAAGTGAATAAGGCTTGGTTGACACCAGACAAATCGATTCTTGACAACATAAAGGTAAAGCACATTGGAGGATGATATTTTAAGCACGCTGTGTGAAGCTGGTTAATCTGACAATTATTATAATTTCTGTTGATTTTTTTGTTTGTTTTTACTCGCTCAACAACAAGTCGCACAGTTCCTTGTACTGGGTTACAATTTAAAAGTTTTTGTGAAAGATTATTGTCAAGGCAATCCCGTAATTTGCTCGCTTATATACAAGTTTATCATCGTTTTCCTAGTGTAAGAAATATTATGTGCCACCAGTACTAGTAATATTGGCATTTCTGTTTTGTAATCTAGGACTTAGGAAACAGCACATACTCCATTCCAAGTCAATCTGGCACAAGTAGCTATATTGTGGATGAAGAACTCCAAATGTGTGAGTGTCCAATTGGGAAAAGTGGTGCTCTGTGCAAACATCAGGTCTGGCTGGCGATGAAACTTGATCGTCCTCGTATTGCTGCTCGCAGTATGGTTGTTCGGTGAAAAATGTACATCATCGCAACAGGTATTACATACCTAACTCAAGTATCTAAACACTAAACAGCTTATATTTTAAATGAATATGTATTACACTACAAAAAATTATTTTTTCTAGGTAAAATTCCAGCATCATCATGGCTACTACCACTTCATGGAAAGCAAGCGCATGTCACCGATAATGAGAATGCTCGCATACCGACAGAGCCTGACTATGAGTGCAGAATGGAGAGTGTTAATAACGTGGATGTTGACGAAGGAGAAGAACATGAACAAGTGTCTGGATCTGACAGTGATAATACATTGGCATGTCAAGATGAAGGCCAGCTAGTCATTGAGGATATTGCAAAGTACCTCAATAATTCCTTGGCTGTGTCAGGAGATACCATGCTGGAAGCTTTAAAGGCAATGAAAACTAATCTTCTGGCAATTAGAACACCTGCAGCACTTGCTTCTGCACTTGTTATGTTTGGAAAAGGTAAACGGTTTCCCCAATTAATATGTAAGTAATTGTTGTGACCCACCTTTAACATACTTCAATCCTCAGGCGTCGGCAGTCGAAGGCGAGGATCTCGGATTCCGGTCCAGCCTACAGCTATATCGCGGCGAAGAACGATGCTCTCCGGCAAGCGAAACCACGCCGGCGGTCGACCGAGGCGCAGTAATCCACCATTGAAAAAGGGTGTTGCGAGCCTCCCTAGAAAAAAACAACCAGCACCACATAGATTGGCATCTTGTGTGAGGGCAAATATTGCTCTTGGATCAACTCACAGTTCTAAACAGTGATTCTTCTACATTAAGAATGACAAACTTCTGACAAATAGAGTTGTTACAATATAAATCTATGCCATTGAATACACAAAAGCACAATTCATGATTTACTCTTATAAGATTTAGGTACTTGAGTTTGTAGGTACCTAAGGTTCTGAAATAGTCAAGCTATTATTTTAAAATGTCTTAATTTAGACGTTACGTTGATAGGCAAAAAAATGCCATACCTTTTTAAAAAATGCATTCCTCGACTAAGGTAGTTTTTTTTATAATCATCCGTGCAAATAAAACTTTTATTCCGTGGAAGAAAATTGCATTCATGAATTAATTTTAATTATTCCACTAATTTCTAATTAGTAAAGGTACCTACCAATATTTCCAGTCACATTACTTCTCATTGGACATGCACTTTTATCTTGTAATAATGTCGATTTAAATTAAAATTGTAACTAAATACCTTCACAAGTGTAATTTATGAATCAATTTGAAATTGAATAGTTTAATGCAAAAATTTTGAAGTCTAAATACTTGTTGTTAAATATCAAATTAAGTATTTGGAGATTGATTTTAATTTCTTAATTATTAAATTTAAGTCTGAATTAATCAAATTTTAATTAAAGAAACAACGGTTTATATTTAAAACCTAATTATGAATTAAATCATGTCCGACTTTGGTAAATGTACACAGACAGTAAGTTGGTAATCCTACATAACTCGATAGGCAGGTACTGCATGGGGGCCTTAGCTATTTTTTAATATCAACTATGTACAAATACAATATAGTATGTCAATTCAATACCTAGTGGAACTAAGTATGTATATATTTATTGTTCGTGTTCATTTTGTCAACCTCTGTACACACATAATCGAGTGAAGGTTACAAAAGTAAATAGAAGTAGAATTTAGCTCTAATACTAACCATAATGAAACAAATAAAATGAGATTCACATAATAAATGTATGACAATCATTCATCATGTTCAATTCAATGAAAGCCCCTGTAAATACCTACCTACCTACCTATCTGAAAACTAAAATGACAGAAACTGAATTCACACTAAGAAAGTCGTTGAGGCTCGACATGTGTAGATTTTACCTGCATTCGCACTTGTCATCACTTGACGTAGATCTGCGTTGGCCGGCAAGCTATCATCGCCACACTGGAGCACTTGGAGACGGCCTCGACTCAGCAACCCACCACTGCGCATCGGTCAGAAGAGCCTACCAAGAGCAAGACAAGCAACCCATTAGCTACTTGCATTATAGCCAACAATGCATGAACTGGCTTCAACCCACTCTGCCAATTAGATTAAAATTATACCTTATACATAGGTACATATTTTTCATTTAGGTAATAATGTTACTTTTGAAGAATAATTGGGGATTAATGATTGTTAGGTACACTCCCCCAAATAATAAATGGTACTCCGTTTTGCGGCTAAGTCCTTTTACCGTAAACAATTTTAATAGGTACCCTGTAGAGTGAGAGAGCGCGATAGTTGCTGTGCGAGTGAGAAGAAAGATTGACGAGAGGTTGTTGTGCGAGTGAGAAGAAAGATTGACAAGCGGTTGTCGGGCCTCTCACTCACTAGTAGTAGAGTCTCGCTTGCACTTGGTAATAACTGGGGTGGATTCTGCCGAGTTGTTTTCTCGGTGGAGTGGGGTGAGGTGAACTAAAATAGATAACGATGTCAAGAACTACTAACTGCAGAAGATCCTCGATCGATTCAATGCTCGAACTGTCCTCGCCGTGGTTTACCGTGATTGAATTTCACTGCTATTTCCAAAATGTTCGTATGTAGTATTTCTAAAAGTAACATTTATTAGCTATTCAAAAAAATCATATTTAAATCATTGATGTAATGAAGCTTTCTACTAGAACATTATATTAAATTAAATTCTTTACAACGCCAGCAAACTGTCTTATCAGCTAACACAAAAATCATGTGAAATAGCCAAGATTGAAATGTTATGTCACATGCAAATACAAAACAATATCCACAAATTTGTATTATGCACTTTCCGATGAAAGATGATGGCATAATATCTACAGAGCAACAGACAATGTATATAGTTTGCACTTTTATTTCCAAAATTAAAGAATTTATAACTGAAAACACTAATGTGATAATCAATAAAATTGTTTACAACATACTCATTACAATTTCAGACAACTATTAGTCAACTTGGTTTCTATTTTAAAGGACACAGAAATTTACTTGTTATTTTCAGCGTCAGTTTACAAAATATACTTTACATAATTCAATTCATGATCAAGTCCAAACAGTTGAGAGAAATACCATAGCTTTGGACGTTTTACATAAATATGTGATGTATCCAAGGATGATGTGCTAGGTATAACCAGAGATGTTATCTAGAACCTCTTTTTATAACCAATTCGGAAATGTCACACTAATATATATCGACTCGACTGTCAATCCTACGTAACAAAATAATAAAATTCGGAAAGGAACAAACTGTTTTCCCCATATCAATTAGTATTACTTACAAATGAAAAATCAACATAATAAGTCTAATGTTATTTAAATGGGTCTAAGTCAACAGTTCAATTAGAATGTAAAATGAATGTTTTCGTATTCTTCTTATAACATTTCAAGAATAGAAATAACAGCGATGATTAAATGCACTAAAGGGTGGCGGGGGCGTCAATTCCCCCTTGGACACACCAGTGCTTTCCACCCTTAAAAGTAACAATAAAGTGACTTCTTATTGTAACGATGAATGAATATCTGAAGAAAATGTTCTTAAACGCTTCGGAAACGCTTCCGAGTTCAATGGCACGTTCAAAAATACTGTACGACCAATAGTTTATTAGTCTTGTGACTTGCTAAATAAATAAATACCTTTTCAAGACTAAATATATTAGATATTTTGAAGATTGTCAAAAGTAGCGTATATGCAGTCATGGATGTAGCTTATATTAATATATTTATCTAATATAATTTCTTTTTCAAGCTTTGAATTATTTTTTTCAAAAGTTTAAAATTAGGGATTTTTTAAATAGTATGATGTATTGAACAGTTGGAGTACTGTCATAAGTAACTTTAACTATTACATAATAAAAATTAAAAGATAAATAATGAATTCTAAACATTTTCTATAAAAAGTGACAAAATCTGATGAATACTCACTCGTGGACGTTCTATAAGGCGTCTCAGGAGTTTCTTGAAATTTTCAGACAAATCGGTCAAGGACTTCAAGAGACTGTTATTGACGTTTTACTGACACGCCTATGTTTTGATATATTTGTGAAATTGTTCAGAGAAATGTCAAAGAAATTATCACTGCTCCTTTGATGCATTTGATTATTGTCTTCCCAACTTTTCCTAATTTCGATGATGTATTAAAGGACCCCCGCAATCCCGCAACCATTATTTTCTCGTTAGACCTGCCACCTATATCAGGCTGTCACTACCGTTGTTCACCATTGCTATTTGATTTGGGATAAGTAGAAAGAAAAATGAAAATTATTTATAAAGTGTATGTTATTTAGAAATTTTTCCTGTGTAGTTGAGCGGCTAAGAGCATTGATTTTTTATGTTGTGATAAAAGCATTAAATTTGGTGGTGATGTTAATTAGGACATATAAAATCGGTTTGGTTATTATGTCATTCGAGATTTTACCCTTGGGGTCAGTCGTGACCTCTGGCCTCCATATTACATACATCTTCATAATTAGTTAGTTATTTAACTTTTTTGTGAGGACTGCCTATAAGTTACTTAAACAATCAAATTTTCCGAAAATTCCACATTATGGTCATTTTGGGGTAATTTGAGTCCAATTCTAAAAATCGTATTCTTATGATATTTTTTAGTCTCCTTTTTTGAATTAAGATGAAAATGTCTTGCGAGTGGTAATTACACTAATTAAAACCTAATTGGTGCGGTTTATGTGGTTAATAGGCCAAAAATTCAACATTTTATTCACTTATGGATACCGTCATGTTATCATAATACCATAATATAATATGCAAAATTTAGCAGAGGTGTTCCTTAGCATACACGAAAAACATTTGACTATGATATTATTCCATATTTTCACTGTGGCGTCAGAAGTGACCTCTACGGGTTCTTCGATGAAGTCCTCATTTAGTGGTGTCTTTGGACAGATAATAAATCTCCCAGCTCTTGGTGAAGAGGTTTGTCAATTTCGTATTTTATATTTATGGTCACGATGGAATATCCTAAGTTTCGACCAAAAATCAAATAGTGTTGTGTAATGGATTGATCAGTCACTAAAATACGGTGGTGCAAGCGGGAGCGATTTTACCGCGTTTTGCAGGCAATTTTTCGGATACAATTGGCGACAAAGTAGGTAGACAAATTGATTTGAAATTTTAATCGTGATTAGATAAAAGATCAACTTAGGGTTATCCCTTACTAAATTTTTAAATTTTTGCTTCGTTAATTATAGTTATAATTTGTTGATCTTTGGTGAAAAATTGTGTATGTTCTCGTCTGAATGGGTGCCGTATGAAATTTAAATTTAAAAATGTTCTAAGTGATAACACTAAGTTTGTCTTTTATCTAATCATGATTAAAATTTGCGATCAATTGGTTAATGGGTATGGTCTCCAAACGTATCGGAAATTTCACAGTTTTGAGCGGTTTTGTTGAATAACCAGCGCCTAATTAACAATTCAATAAGCAAAAATTAAAAGTTGCTTCTAATATACATTCAAACTGATCATGTGAACATCCTATCAAAGTTACAACCACTCATGAAATAATTTTTCTATCTCATTTTCTAAAACGGCCGAGCGCTTGTATATCATTAACAAATATACCTATAATTGAGAATGAGTGAATCATTTATCATTATCAACAAACACACTCAAACAACGACAAGACAAATCCAAATCACAGTCGATTGAGACTCAAAGCAGTCAACATGCCCGCCCATTGGGATATTTCAATCAAACAAAAAGTTATAGGTCTTATCGAGTCCGGCGGAATGCTACCCAGGCAAGCGGGTGAACAGTATGGTGTCCCAAAAATGACGGCCTATAGGTGGTGGCAACAATACACCGACACGGGGAATGTCAACCGCAGGTAAATGTCATTACCGATAACAAGATATTAGGCGTGAAAAGAGTGTCATAAACACAAATAATAGGTATATCATTATTTTCATTAATTGTTAATAATTTAATTCTAAACTATTTTGGTGTGAAATTTTTATTAGACCCGGATCTGGACCTCCAAGAGTGTCGACGGCTGCACAAGACGCTGCTCTCGTGGCTGCGTCGGAAGCGAGTCCATTCTCCGACGCGCCCAAACTCAAGGACAACACCAACTTCCCCGGATGTAGCCAGACAGTCATCAATAGACTACGTGACGCTGGCCTGCGGTCCCGTCACGCAGCTCGCAAAGAGGTCCTCACGGACAACCAATGCGTCGACCGCATGGCTTTCGCTGCGGTCCACGCACACGAGGACTGGTCCAGAGTAGTTCTCTTCGTCAAACGACGGGCCAGTCCTCGTGTACCGGCAGAAGGGCGAACGCTACAACCCGCAGAATGTGGCACAACATCAGAAGAGCGGCCGATTCTCCGTCTGCGCGTGGGGATGGATGTCGAAGGAAGGCGGCGGCGCTCTGTGGCGGGTAGATCGAAGACTCACCGGCGAGCAGTACCGTGACATCCTCCGTGATGTCATGGTGCCGTCGGTGAGGATACTCTACCCGCACGGAAATATCCGCTTCCAGCAGGTAATAAAGATTCTCATATGTAAAATAGGACCGTGTCAAACGATAGTATCGATAATATCGCTAGGATAATGATATTGTTTTTTCGATAATCGGCTTCAAGTCAAGTTCGTATCTTATCCAAAAACTAAAATAATTATTGTCCACTATGATTTGAATTGTTCTCCGCTCTCTAGAGCAGTGGTACTCAACCTTTTTGACTTGCGGGCCAATAATACTAATTTGCTTTTGTGGGAGAGCCGCATTTTTTTAATTACAATAATGCTCACGTGATCAGGTAGGTTCATTCCAGGCGCGCAGGAACTACTATTATCAGGGGGGGAAGCCCCTCAGTCTTAGCCCCGCAGGGCTTTTTTTAGATTTTAACCATTTAAAAGTGTTTCTGGGGTTCTAAATTGCACAAACTGAAGCAAACTACCCTCCAATTGTTGCCCCGCAGGGCGTTTCTTTTATTAGAACTTAAGAAAATTTATTAGTGATCCTACGTGTCTGGTTCATTCAGTGTCTTTTGTTTACTATGAAACGAATCGAATAATATTTCACACGCCAAAAATGTATACTTTTTACAATTTTCGGAATTGGTAAAGCTTAATTTTCGTTGCAACAAGTAGCCTACGAAGTTGCATTTAAATAGATTATCTCGTATTTTCAGCCTGATTCGTGGATCCTAACATGACACCTCTCAAATGATGTCTCAAATGAAATGAGATTTTTTTAAATATTATTTTTTCAGTGGTCACATTTTGTGAATAAATAGGTATTTGAAACATCAACTGAGGGGGCCACAAAAATTAGTCCCACGGGCTGCAAACATCGTACAACTGCTCTATAGGATCATATTGAATATCTCTTATTCTCTTGGACAAACTGTCAATCGCCGACGACATGGTGACTCAAGCTTCGTATAGGTTTAAATTATTATAAGCTATATTCAACTGGAAGTCAAAAGGGATATATTTTAATTTTAGAGGCGCGAAGAACCGTGGTGTATAGCTGTTGTACGAAGGGGGGGGGGGGGGGGGGGGGGTTCTCAGGGTTGTGGTTTATTCTAATTAGGCCATAGCCTATAGCGCGTCTTCCAGGGGGCGCCGCGGCGTCAATTAAATTCCAAATTATAATAAAATTGATAGATTCATACAGAAACTATCGGTACAAAGTAGGTAACATGAAAATGTGGTAACTTGTATCACTATAAAAGTGTATGAAAGCCTTGCTGGAAGTCTAAACCCTTTTAACACCTTCATTCTCGCGGGTTAGACATCCCTATATAGGCAATTGATGTGATAACAGCGTCGTTACAGTGAGATTACAGTGAGAAAATGGCACTGTTTTAACGTCCTTAGATTCATTATTTAAGTGTTCTAAAATCCAAAAAATGTTCTGCGGGCAATAGTCCAGAGTATAAACACTTTGACCCATCAGTAATTGCAACAGAAGGTTTTTTGATGTTAATCGATTCATAAAAATGCCCTCTATAACATATCAAAAGTTCTCCGAAATTTGATTAGGGTGGGTGGGCCAAAATGCCCAATTTATCAAAAAGTCATTGTTGTCAATGTCAAACAATTAAATTATATCAACCTAGTCGAGTAGGATATCAAATTATTTAGCTTATGTTTAGTACAATTATTAAAAATCATGTCACATGACACATACAATTATGTCAAATCTCATTTCTGAAGGGTTCCAGGACAAATGTGATATCTTCATCCCGAATAAAGATAATGACATACTTTTTTACACAAATCTATCCGAAATTAATCTGTTAATAACATATCAAAATTTTGCCAAAATTATATAAACATGAGTGGGCAAATGAATCTGTCAAATAGTTTCAATGGGCGATTTTTATTTTTGAGTGCAAAGTCTAAGATTAAACCAATTTCCTAAATCACCACTATTGACAACAAAAAGTTTTTTGATGTGAAACGATACAGAACAAAGCCCTCTAAAACATATCTCTCCAAATTTTCGTAAGGCGGATTGGGCCAATTTGCAAAATTTTGCAAAAGCTCATTGTTGTCATTATCAAATTATCAAATTATATCAACCTAGTCGAGTAGCATATCAAATGAAAGCTTATGATGAGTACAACAAATTAAAACAAATATGACCATGAAAAGGTCATCCAAATGTCATGAGAGGCCAAAACGTGATAAAATGTTACATTATTAAGTGTCCAAGGACAATTGCCATTATGTTATCGTTAATAAAAGTAAATAATATACTTTTTGACACTAATCGATCCAAAATTAAATAGTGTGTAACATATAAAAATTCATCCAAATTCGTTCACCGTGGGTGAGCCAATTAATTTTTAATTTAATTTCAAAATTGCGATATTTTGGTGAAGGAAAAATCGAACGTATAGTGTAAAATAATGGATAATCGTTCTGAATATACTGAAACCTGCGGGATTTGGCTCAGAGGGTAGAACACAAAGAATCAGCAATATTATAATTTGTTTATTACAGAGAAAATAAATGTTCATTGATGTGAAAAGAGCAATCAAAAATTATGAAACAATATTACGTTCGATACGTCGGCAGTAGTGATGATGTCGTCTGGTTTGTTTACTTCCGCGTAAACAAGTGGATGGCGTTGACTCTTGCGTAGTGTGTCCCGTGAACTCCAGTCCACCAGCAGAATGAAATGACTGGATATGTCACCTCCTTCAGCTGCGATGCGATGATGTTGTCTAATAACCCCTTGGTTACCAGGACGTCCAGCAGTCCGTGCACAAGGAGTGACCTCCTCGAGCAGTTGGATCAAGTTGGCTCAGGCTGATGACGTTCGTGGCTGCAGACTCGTCGGTTTCTCCCGGAGTTGCAATTCACTAACTTCTATACTTCGATCACATCGGCACTGTCTCGCTGAAATTATACTATGTTGTGTGCACAAGGCTTCACGGTTCGCGAGGCAGGTCTCACTGCTCTGAGAAAACTCCGACTGATGAAGTTTGGCTGGTAGCCTGACGTTTTATACCCTCTGACATCGTTTTCCCTCCAAAGAATCTGATTGGTTGGTTTCGTACACGTGATAGCTAATTTTAGACATTCTGTCATTTCTAAAGCCCGCGAAACGACTTTCTTTCTGCACGTAGGCCCATGCTTTTCTAGGAATCACTGAAAACTAGTCTGGCTGACTGGTTTTGTAGCGTTATCACAATGACTGGTTCACTTGTTATTACGTGGTGACATCACAATTTAGGTAAGGTCACATACTTTTTATATGGATTCACTCACTTTCTTGATATAATTGCACATTGTTAAACTTATTTGATTGCTCGTTATATTTTTGTCTATATTTTGATTGCTGTTGAATTTTAAAGATTGTAAGTTTACATAATGATTCTAATTAATTACTTTGTGTTCAGTTAACCTTGACTCTAAGAATGCCATGCTACAAGCTTGTTCATTCTTTAAACCTATTTCAAGCAAACATTATTATTTTTAAAGTTAATTTTCTAACCTAGATAGGCCAACTTGTTACAGAGCCCCCTGAATTCTTGTTGTTCACCTTTTGACTGAAGTCAAATTTGAAACACATTGAAATTTTGAATGAGAAAATGGTGATAAAACAAGGATTCACATAGAGACTGGACTATCTAGCAGGAATAATTTCTTCCTTTTGACAAACAAAAAGTTTCCTTCAACAGATGCAAGTTTATTTCCCCTTACAGCTGTCTAATCTAAACCTGAATGAATGAACTCACCCCACCATCTACCAAAACAAAAACAAACCTCATCCTACCTCCCGGAAACGATGCTCGACTCAACCCTCTCTCACGATCCCGTTATTGGCCTAGTGACCTACTTCTGCTGGGTCATCATACCAAACATCAACATTACTTATTGTTGTCACTGTGAGAATCAGCTGATCGATGTATTGTTTACTTTGTTTCTGGTGGATGATATTTCTTTAATCTCACGATATTATGTGTTCCCTTATACACATTTCTTTCGTCGACTAATGCATAGCTGTTATTATCAAATACTTTCTTGACCTTGTATGGGCCTTCATACAATTCAAAAAACTTCTTAATTACCTTGTCCACAGCTTTTGATACATTTAGTGCTTTAAGTAATACTAAATTACCTTCTTCAAATACAGTCTTTTCAGGATGCTTTTTATCGTGTAGTCTCCTGCGTTTCCTTGCTTTACTGCACAAACGATTTCTTGCCATTGCAATCTTCACGTCGGTATCCTCCAAAATCTTCACTCGATCATCGGGAAAAGATATTAATTTTTCTAACCTACTCTCTGGTTTTATGCCAAGTTGTAGTTCGCATGGTGCACTACCTGTTCCCTCATGTAATGTTACATTGAGTAGATTCTCAACATCAGTAACATATTTTGTCCACGAAGTATGTTTACGGTTGCAGTAGGCTCGGAATATCCGCCCTATCTCTCTCATTACTCGTTCAGTTGGATTACTCTCAGGATGTCGCACAGATGAATAGATGGGTTTTATTCCATTCTCTTCGGCTGTTCTTTTCCACAGTTTTGACACATACTGTGTCCCATGGTCAGCGAGTATTTTCTTAGGACATTGCACGGTATTAATATATTCTTGCAATCGATGTGTTATAGCCGCCGCAGTTGCTTTCTTTAACGGATATATCTTTACATGTTTCGTCAAATTGTCTATGAAAACAATAAGATATTGCCATCCTAGTTGTCCTCGAGGCAATGGGCCGTATATATCAGAGCTCACTAACTCACCCTTTTCAGTTGGTAGCAACGAATGCATGTCCCCATGTAACGTTCTTACACTACATTTGGTCTTCTGACATGTGTCGCAAGTCCTCAAAATGCTTTTGACGCTTTTATTAAGACCTTTCCACCAGAATGTTTCCCTTATCATGTAAATACATTTTGCTGCCCCGAAATGTCCCAGTTGTAGATGAGTGTCCCATACGATGTCGTGAATTAATGCTCTTGGAATGCAAGCTTTCCAATTTACTTTTTGCTCGTTATTTCGGTAGAAAAGTATTTCGTTATGCAACGTAAAATGTTTCTTCAAATTTTTCATTCTTTCAGTGTGGCTACCTTCATCATTTAAACATCTTATGATTTCACGTAATTCATTGTCTTCTCGTTGAAATTTGTCTAAATTCTTCAACTTTCTTCTCAATTCTACGTTTACATTGCTCACTATGTTTGCTACTAAGATTTCCTGGTCATGATCCCCCGGCACTAATAGCGTTCCGTCTTCTTTTTCGGGGTATCTACTCAGTGCATCCGCCATTATGTTGTTCTTGCCGGCACAAAATTCAGTTTTGAAGTCAAATGCCTGTAAGACTAGGATCCATCTTGCGATTCTCCCTGATATTAGCTTCATACTCATAATGAATGTTAATGCTTTGTGATCTGTAATTACCGTGAGATCAGCCCCCAAGATGAATGTCCTGAATCTGAGTAGCGACCAAACAATAGCTAATAACTCTTTTTCTGTGACACTGTAATTCAGTTCTGGGCCCTTCAGAGTTCTTGACGCCATTGAAACTATTTCCATCTCACCATCTTCATCTTTCTGAAATAGTATTGCTCCGATACCGTGATAACTTGCGTCCGTTTGAAGGTAAAATGGTCGCTCAAAGTCTGGATGAATCAGCGTCGTAGTCTTCTCAAATAACCTTTTCAACTCATTGAATTTCGCATCCAGTTCATCTGTCCATCTCCACCTGGTATTTTTCTTGAGCAAATGTTGAAACGGAACTGTTTTATTCGCATACTGATTAGAGAATTTTCTACTATACGAGCACATTCCTAGGAACGTCTTTAACTGTTTCTGATTTCTTGGTGTCGGCCAATTACTTATCACGTCGACCTTCTTCGGGTCCATTTTTGTCCCGTGTTGTGTAATAACGTGTCCCAGAAAACTGACTTCTTCCCGGCAAAACTTGGATTTTTCTATATTAACTGTTATTCCGGCTTCTTGGCATCTCTTTAAAACCATTCCTACATGTTTTATATGTTCTTCGAATGACTTTGAGGCGATCAAAATATCATCCACATAAATAGTTATGAACTCCTTAAACTCGTTTCCAAAAATCTGGTTCATACACCTCGTGAAAGAAGCTATTGATGTTTTTAATCCAAATGGTAGGACGTTGAACCAATAAACTTGTTGGTTATACTGAAATGCACAATACTGTTTGCTGTTTTCTTCTAATTTAATCTGCCAAAAACCTGACGTCATGTCGATGGAGCTCATCCACTTCACACCTACAAATTTCTGCAGCAATTCGTCGGGTTGATTAGGATTTTCTCTGTCCGGTATGATTATCTGGTTCACTTGGCGAGCGTCTAGACATAGTCGTACAGTATTGTTTTTCTTTACCACAACAACAAGTGGGTTTAGATATGAACTCGTTGCTCTCTCCACTATACCATGTTGAAGCATTCGATTCAACTCCTTCTCCACAGCTTCTCGACATTTAAAAGCTACGGGGTAACTTCTTCCTTTAAAATGCGTTTCATGACTTACTTTTATCACATGTTCATATTCTTGAATTAGGCCGGGTTTAGTTGAAAAAACCTCACGAAACATCATCATTGTTTCTATCAGGTCTTGTTGTTGTTCTTGGTTCAGTAATTTGTTGTTGTTGACAATTTCAAGTATTTCCTGGTTGGTCGGGTGGCAATCTTCCTCCAATTCTTCCCACGCTGTTTGGGCACATATTTCATAATCTACACTGTCTTCTTCTCTAATATATTCGTAATCTTCCTTTATTATATTTCGAGTCAACTCTTCGCCGTCTTCACTAAATTCTGCTACTCTTCTACTCATTCTTCTTTCATTCATTTCAGAAACACAAATGCTCTGATAACTGCTTCCGAGTGGCCCACCTTCTACTTCGGATTTCATACTTATTTTCATTTCACCACCAAATCTTATTTCTTTCTCTTGAAAGTCTAGACTCACGTTATTCTTGACCAACCAGTCTATGCCCAAAATCAATTCACATGCCAAGTTTTTCACAACTAGACACACCGCCTCCATTGCCACATTTTCAACCATGACCTCCAAAAATGTTTGTTTTGTCACTTTCATTGTTTGGTTTAACGAACATTTTATTGAGACTCCCACTACAGGTAATATTGGGAAATTCTTGAAGTTATTGTTCAGGAACTGTTCGTTTATGCAGGTAACCTGGCTACCTGGGTCTAACAGCGCATTGACCTCTATCCCATCTATCACAACTTGACATCGTGGGCTACTAATATTTCTGCTTTTCGTAATTTCATCTCCTTCTTCTGACAGCAGGAATTCTTCAGGTTTCTGGAACATCGCCTGTATGTTATTGACTACTAGCTCGTTTTTTTCTTCTTCGTTTTCAATTGTAAGCTCTAATTGTTTGCATAATTCCTCCCATGATTTTTTTTCGGTCGGCGCAATGTCACTCTCTATTTTCCTTTCTGTGCCGACCTCTGTCCGTTTCCCTGAGTCTCATTCTTCATTCCGCTAATGCCTGGAATTGGTGAGATTGGTAGCGGTGGCGGATTGATTTTACTTTGTTCGTTCTCGTTTTGCCTACTATTGCCGTTACCTTGAGAGTTGTCTCTTTGATTTTGCCGATCATTATTATTCCTGTTTGCATAGCCATTCCCGTGACCATACCCATTTCTGTCATAGTCATTCCTGCCGTGACTGTTTCTCCCGTAGTTGTTGTTATTGTAATTTCTGTCATAACTATTCCTGTTATTATAGCCGTTCCTATTATCATTGTAACCGTTCCCGTTACGAATTGGCTCATATTGCTTGGGATCTCTGATTAGTTTTTCAGTGAATTCATCATGCTCTAAGTCAGTCAGCTCTTTTATCAACTCATCTTTAGTTTTGACTTTGCCACGTACTATCACCCTGATGTTTGGTGGTAAGTGATTAATCAATATTCCAACCAAAACTTGTTCCGTCATATTGACCAATTCTGTCACATATTTTGCCTTGTTGATAATCCGATTGACATAGGTCACCATGTTTAGGTTCGAACTAATTTTGTATTCTCCAGCATAGATTGATCTAATGAGCTGATGCTGTACAGTTTGCGACCAATATTTATCTTTAAAAGCCTCTTCAAATTTGTCAATATTCTCAACGGGATTATTTACATACCAGTCTGCTGCTTTTCCATGTAAACACTTGACAATGATTCCCAGCTTCTGATTGTTATTCACATTGAATGTTGAAAAACGCTCTTTGATTAGCTTCAAAAATTGCATTGCGTTTATTGGGCAACTCTCTTCCCCATTAAATCTTATTGCCTCTTGTATCAGCGACTCAGTACAATGTTTTGCAAATTGCAACTCGTTATTTGCATGACACATGATATTCGATGTCGTTCCAGTCTTCTTGGCATTCTCATCTACCTTTTTACTTACGTCCTCTATTTTCTCCTTGATAGCTGAAATGCTTTCATTCTTTTCTTTATCCTTTCTTTCAAATCGCGAGCTTAATGAAAATATCTCCAGGCTGAGTTTCTTGTCACGCTCATCGATCTCAGTGTTTATCTTTACCAATCCGGTATTTACTTTTTCCTCAACACTGCTCGTCTGTGCTCCGATTGATTCTACGTAAGACTTAATGACCTCCAACTCTGTGTCGACTTTATCATTTACTTGTTGTACTCTTTCCTCTACATTTGTGACCCTAGTTTCAACCTTTTTCAATCCAGCTTCAAATTTACTCGCGATCTCCCTGAATTCATTTTTTGTTTCTAATAGCAACTCCCGTATTTCCTTTCCTCTCTCTTCGTCTTTCTTATCCCTTTCTTCTTTTTCCTTCTGTTTTTCGTTTTTACTTTCCTCCTTTTCCTTCTGTTTTTCTAGTTTCCTATTCATTTCCTTGATAGTTTCTTTCTCTTGTTGTTCTCGCTTTTCCTTCATTAGGAATTCCATAATTGAATTATTGAATTCTTTCTCACCGAATTGTGAATATATACTGTCAGCTCTGGCTTCTTTTTGTCTCTCTTCAAAGATTGGCATTTCAACATGAGGTAGCGAGTCATCGTGTTCGTCCTCCCCTATCACCTGGCTCCTAGTTACCTCGAGTTCACTAACCACTGACTGGTCCCCCGCCCCCTCTACAGTCTCATCTAAATCTACAGTTGACGCTAAACTTGCATCTCGATCTGCCATCGTAACAGATGTAATGAACTAACATGCACAAATCTACAGTTGGCTTTATCTTTACGTTAACGGGTTGATTCTATGTAAAATTTCCAAATACATGAAAATTTTACGCAATGCCTGTGTCCACAAGTTTCAGAACAACTGAGTGACTCTTTCACAATCAAGAAAACAATTATTTCTTTCAAAACAATTGCTCCCAGGAATGTTATTCGAGCCCCACGTTGGGCGCCACTGAAACCTGCGGGATTTGGCTCAGAGGGTAGAACACAAAGAATCAGCAATATTATAATTTGTTTATTACAGAGAAAATAAATGTTCATTGATGTGAAAAGAGCAATCAAAAATTATGAAACAATATTACGTTCGATACGTCGGCAGTAGTGATGATGTCGTCTGGTTTGTTTACTTCCGCGTAAACAAGTGGATGGCGTTGACTCTTGCGTAGTGTGTCCCGTGAACTCCAGTCCACCAGCAGAATGAAATGACTGGATATGTCACCTCCTTCAGCTGCGATGCGATGATGTTGTCTAATAACCCCTTGGTTACCAGGACGTCCAGCAGTCCGTGCACAAGGAGTGACCTCCTCGAGCAGTTGGATCAAGTTGGCTCAGGCTGATGACGTTCGTGGCTGCAGACTCGTCGGTTTCTCCCGGAGTTGCAATTCACTAACTTCTATACTTCGATCACATCGGCACTGTCTCGCTGAAATTATACTATGTTGTGTGCACAAGGCTTCACGGTTCGCGAGGCAGGTCTCACTGCTCTGAGAAAACTCCGACTGATGAAGTTTGGCTGGTAGCCTGACGTTTTATACCCTCTGACATCGTTTTCCCTCCAAAGAATCTGATTGGTTGGTTTCGTACACGTGATAGCTAATTTTAGACATTCTGTCATTTCTAAAGCCCGCGAAACGACTTTCTTTCTGCACGTAGGCCCATGCTTTTCTAGGAATCACTGAAAACTAGTCTGGCTGACTGGTTTTGTAGCGTTATCACAATGACTGGTTCACTTGTTATTACGTGGTGACATCACAATTTAGGTAAGGTCACATACTTTTTATATGGATTCACTCACTTTCTTGATATAATTGCACATTGTTAAACTTATTTGATTGCTCGTTATATTTTTGTCTATATTTTGATTGCTGTTGAATTTTAAAGATTGTAAGTTTACATAATGATTCTAATTAATTACTTTGTGTTCAGTTAACCTTGACTCTAAGAATGCCATGCTACAAGCTTGTTCATTCTTTAAACCTATTTCAAGCAAACATTATTATTTTTAAAGTTAATTTTCTAACCTAGATAGGCCAACTTGTTACAATACATATACGTTGGTTTTTACATTAAATGTGGTAGTGTTTGTCCACTTATATTCTTTTCTTCATATTTAAATATAATTATACATATTCAGAACGATTATTTATTATTTTATACTATACATTAGATTTTTCCTTCAACAAAATATCACAATTTTGAAATTGAATTAAAAATTAATTGGCTCACCCACGGTAATCGAATTTTAGTGAATTTTTTACATGTTATTAACTATTTAATTTTGGAGCGATTGGTGTCAAAAAGTATGTCATTTACTTTTATTAACGATAACATTATGGCCATTGTCCTTGGACACTTAGTAATGTAAACTTTTACCACGTTTTGGCCTCTCATGACCTTTAGATGACCTTTTTAATGGTCATATTTGTTTTAATTTGTTGTACTAATAAGCTTTAATTTGATATGCTACTCGACTAAGTTGATATAATTTGATAATGACAACAATGAGTTTTTGCAAAATTTTGCAATTTGGCTCAACCCGCCTTACCAAAATTTGGAGAACTTAAGATATGTTTTATAAGGCATTGTTCTGTATCGTTTCACATCAAAAAACCTTTTGTTATTAATAGTGGTGATTTAGGAAATTGGTTTAATCTTAGACTTTGCACTCAAAAATAAAAATCGCCCATTGAAACTATTTGACAGATTCAATTGCCCACTCATGTTTTAATAATTTTGGCAACATTTTGATATGTTATTAACAGATTAATTTCGGATCGAAATGAATCAAAGAAAGTATGTTAAAAAAGTAAATTTTTTTTTTTTTTTTTTTTTTTTTTTATTGCACACAATTATACACAATACAATAAATACACAAATCTACAAACTATCCCACATAGCCAAAAGGCTAGTCTGTGGGAGACAAAATAATGTAAATAAACAATAAGCATACAGAAACAATAAAAATGACCAAGTGCGTAAACAATAAAGTAACATCAGATTTAACAGCCTAGTAGAAATAAGGAAGTAATACATATTGAAACAATCCATATTCAAAAATTAGTCATCATTAGGTAACTGGATCAATACCCGTTCAACCAAAAACATTCCTAGTAAATAACCACATCTTAATTTCTTTTTTTATACAATTGTATGTATCGAAATTCCTTAAATTTTGAGGTAAACTATTAAAAATTGTGGGTACTTCATAATTAAGCTGTCTTTGTCCATACTTATTAATACATTTAGGTATTCTAAATTTTCCTTGCGATTTAGCCCGTATTTGTACTTCAGAGTCATATAGAATTTTGAACTCTGAGCTAAAATATTGTTTAAGAATTAATTTATATTCAAAAAGATCCGAAATATCTAATAATTGTAAATACGAAAAATACATACTCTTCGATAAATTTTTATTCTGTATAGTAGCTGGAGATATAACAATTTTCAAAATCTTACACTGCAACTGATATATTTTATTCAGGTGCACAGCAGATGCATTTCCCCATGCTAAAATTCCGTAAGCTAAAATAGCCTCGACCAACGCTGAATATAGTAACTTCATGAGACTCATCGGTAAAAAAGAACATAAATTATAAAAATTATAGCTGCATAAGCGCAATCTGTTACATAAATTATTAATGTGATCACTCCAAGAGAAATGCCTATCAATAATTAATCCTAGATGTGAGTTCACTACCTGAATTTTGGTTGAACACGTATTACACATCCCATTACCCAATGAATGCAAACACTGTACACTGTGGCATAAAATATCTACTGTTAAATTCTTATTAATGTTATAAGGAGAACAGATATGAATAATTTTGGTTTTATCAGCATTAATAACTAATCCATTATCATGTGTCCAACGTAGCAAAGTATTAAAATTATTTTGAAGTTCTATCTGTGCTTCATCTAAATTCCTATTTGCGGCTAATATTACAGTATCATCAGCATACATGTACACTTTACCTTTATGAAATAAATTGAAAACATGGTTAACATAAATAATATACAATAAGGGACCCAAATTTAAACCCTGCGGCACTCCGCTGAATAATTCTCTTGAGCAACTACATACATTTGAAATTTTTACTATGATTTTACGAGATTGTAAATAACTGCGAAACCAATTTAACAAAGAGCCACCAATACCTATGCAACTTAACGAATCTATGAGTATACTGTAGTTAATAGTATCAAAAGCCTTTGAAAAATCTATAAAAAATGCAATTATGTGAAAATTTCATTGAGTTTTGAATTAATGTTTTGAGTTTTTTAGTTTTGAGTTATTATCTTTATTAGGGATGAAGATATCACATTTGTCCTGGGACACTTCAGAAATGGGATTTTGACCACTTTTTGAACCCTTTTGACCTCTGTTACAATTTTACAATGGTGATATATATTTTTATTAATTGTACTAAACATAAGCTTTAATTTGATATGCTACTTGACTTGGTTGATATAATTTGATTGTTTGATATTGACTACAATGACTTTTTGACAAATTTGGCATTTTGACCCACCCACCCTTATCAAATTTCGGAGAACTTTTGATATGTGATAGAGGGAATTTTTAGCAATCGATTAACATCAAAAAACCCTCTGTTGCAATTTGTGGTGGGTTAGGCCCCTTTTGCAGCTTAGACTCTGGACTACAAGTTGAGGTATGTTCTTCCTCCCCCCTGATAACAGTGGTGGTCATGGGGGAGGTGGACCAAATGTAAAATATACTGTAAGGTCGATCCAGCTCTGGTGGTACTGTTTCCTTTATTTCGCGCCCATTGGCTAATTCACTTGAGGCGCCCCACACTCATAAATGCGGCCCTGGTTGGGGGGGGGGGGGGGGGGTACTTTGTTTGCAGAAGTTATATAATGTAACTTGTTACGGTCAGAAAGGTAATTTCTGTACAAAAAAAAAATAAAAAATAAGCTTTACAACAGTTTCTACTCTATCAATATCTACGATAAGAGAGTGATTGCCCAATGGGTACAGACTATACAGGCGATTCTCTCTGATTCATGATGAGTGTCAATAACTTCTGGTCAGAGCAGAATCTGGATTTTCATATTGATTTAATTGTTCTAGGACAACAGCCCTATTCATCACGCCCGGGTTGTTCGGGATTGGTTCGCGGCCCAGAACGATGTGGAGTTAATGGACTGGGTACCGAAGGGCCCAGACATGAATCCTATAGAGAATGTCTGGGCCGAGGTCGTGAGGACCATGTGAGGCGTATGGGTACAGCCAGCCAACCCCGACGAGCTCTGGGACGCCGTTGAGACGGCCTGGCTGGATGTGACTGAGGGTCCACGCTACATGAGGACCCTGATCGACTCCATGCCGAGGCGTCTCGACGCCGTCCTGGAGAACGACGGATTTTGGTCGGGATATTGACCATTCAGAAGCATTTTTTGAAGTTTATGTATTTTAATTTTAGTATAGTTTTTTAAACAAAGAAATTAATTATTATTTCAATATTGATAAAATTTCAATAGGGACATCCGTATAAATATTATGCCGATACATTTGAAAATATCTAAAAAGAATAATGGTGTTGAACATATTATACCTATCTGCCCGAGAAGTGTTCATTGTTCATTAGTTAATCTAAATAAAAATACTAATGTCATGGAACATCGTGTGAGGAAGTCAGAAAGTATGACACGTGTGACGATAATCAAAACTGTTTTTCACATCCAAGTCCTCAACAATGTGAATAATTGACTAATTTGGACGGTGAATATTTTGAATATAGTAAATATAACAAACTGTGATATCAATGAAAATGTTCCTGTTTTAAAATTAAAAAAATCTGTGATCAACTTCGTAAATCAATTCCTTGATAACTAAGTTTGTCCAACAACAAAATAATGCCATTTCTGTGTTCAGACCATGTGTTTCCATGTAAAATAACTAATAGTCTGAAATCAAATTGACAAAAGACTTCCCTGTTAGATTCGAGTAACAAATGTGTCAATAATTAATTGGCATGGTAATTGTATTATTCACAAATGTAAGAATTGACAGTAAACGTTATAATAAATGTTTAAAACATCAAACAAATGTTGAATTTCTAACCGAGATCCCTTAATAAACATGTCTAGTCAGATTCTTGTTCTCTGCACATGTTTGTTCGTTTCAATTATAACTTGCTATAACTGGTCTGTGCTATGGTATTTCTCTCAACTGTTTGGACTTGATCATGAATTGAATTATGTAAAGTATATTTTGTAAACTGACGCTGAAAATAACAAGTAAATTTCTGTGTCCTTTAAAATAGAAACCAAGTTGACTAATAGTTGTCTGAAATTGTAATGAGTATGTTGTAAACAATTTTATTGATTATCACATTAGTGTTTTCAGTTATAAATTCTTTAATTTTGGAAATAAAAGTGCAAACTATATACATTTTCTGTTGCTCTGTAGATATTATGCCATCATCTTTCATCGGAAAGTGCATAATACAAATTTGTGGATATTGTTTTGTATTTGCATGTGACATAACATTTCAATCTTGGCTATTTCACATGATTTTTGTGTTAGCTGATAAGACAGTTTGCTGGCGTTGTAAAGAATTTAATTTAATATAATGTTCTAGTAGAAAGCTTCATTACATCAATGATTTAAATATGATTTTTTTGAATAGCTAATAAATGTTACTTTTAGAAATACTACATACGAACATTTTGGAAATAGCAGTGAAATTCAATCACGGTAAACCACGGCGAGGACAGTTCGAGCATTGAATCGATCGAGGATCTTCTGCAGGTAGCAGTTATTGACATCGTTATCTATTTTAGTTCACCTCACCCCACTCCACCGAGAAAACAACTCGGCAGAATCCACCCCAGTTATTACCAAGTGCAAGCGAGACACGACTACTAGTGAGTGAGAGGCCCGACAACCGCTTGTCAATCTTTCTTCTCACTCGCACAACAACCTCTCGTCAATCTTTCTTCTCACTCGCACAGCAACTATCGCGCTCTCTCACTCTACAGGGTACCTATTAAAATTGTTTACGGTAAAAGGACTTAGCCGCAAAACGGAGTACCATTTATTATTTGGGGGAGTGTACATATCAACACTTCTTTCTGCACTTGGTGCACCAAATTACATTGTATTTTGTATAATTAAAACTGCATATTGGAAATAAAACTTCTTGACACTTGAATGTTTTCTAGGTTAGGTTGTACTAGCAACAAAGTAGGCTCCTAGATGGTTATGTCATCTCAACCTACCTACACACTAGTCGTGAAATAAAGTATGTTAATAACGCCTTTTAGTTTATGTATTGTAATTTATAATAATGCGGTAGGTATACCTTACTCCATTACTTACTGTTGATAGAAACTTGTGAATTTGACACATGAAAGTGACAGCTCTCCACACGACAACGACAGTCGGTCGAATGAGAGGGGCGTAACGTCAACTAGAAATACCTGAAAATATATCAAAAGGTATACACACCTCTCTAATATGTAAAGAAGATGGAATAGATTATTATTTATAAATGTTCGAGAGGAATTATCTTTACTTACAGGTTGCAAAGCGATACAGCTAATGTAGCGCGAAATTTAAAACTTCACTTCACTCTTCAGCGATGCGCGAAATTAAAAACTTCACTGCGCTCTTCAGCTATGACGTCACTGATGGACGACGTCACTCGTTTCTCATTGGTTAATTTTTAACTCCATTTACGAACTTAACTGCAATTCAATTCTCGCGTCCGGGGGCTCCTGCCGCGTCGCTTGCTTCTGCCACGCCTTGTGTGTGACACGGTTCGGGAAGCCGTTCTTCAGCAGCGCCTCGTGTCGAGTGCGGCGCTCGGCTTCCAGGTGCTCGGAGTCCGCGAGCGGTTGGAGTGTGTTGGTTACCGAGCGGATCTGCATTGGATGATGATCTATTCAATCTTCCGACACCTGAAGATGGCAGGACCAGCTCTGCCGAAACATCGTTTGTGCCAACACAAAACTATCATGGAGCTTCTTTCGAAGAACAGATCACTAAACAATTTCTTGTTCGGTAATATTCTCCAATGCCTAATATTCTATTGTAGGACTGAATTTAAACGTGTGTAACTTTACGTACTTGACCAAGATATTGTGTATCACAAACTTGCCTCTATAGCTCATATCTCCTTGGTGATGGTCGATCAAACTATGTAACGTACAAGCTGAAGACAAACTCAGACTTTCCCCGAAGTATGAATCTTCGAACAGCATTCAGTTGGAGTTCAATCTATTACTGAGGGTATTATTTCACTTATTTCTTTACCTATGCACTTTCTCACCTCAATGAAATTATCATGTGAGTCAGTAGTCACACAAGGTAAGTTAAGAGCAAACGAAATAGGCTATCCGGACGAAACTGTCCGTTGATCGAGGCCAATACAATCTACTCCGAAACAAGTTTCGAAGACTCCCTGGCTACAAATATATTGTACTACTACTTCTAATGAATTATGTAGTGCTAATTACTAATAAGTTAATAACGTACCCGCTTATTTATCTATGCAAACGGCAATATTGCTGTTCAAACCTATGTCTGCAGTTTGACATGTCTGGCCATAACCTGTAAAGTTGTTTAGCTACACATTTCTCAACGATTTTCAAGTTTATTTCACACAAAATGTACGAAATAACCAACTGAACAAGGCCTAGAACAATTAGAATGCAGAAAATGGGACTAATATCAGTTTAATACCTTAATAAATGTGACACAAAGACGAAATACGACGATTTCACAACAAGGAGGCAGCCATTTTGAATACTTAATTCTCGAGGGTTAAATATCTAATCCACCACAATAGGTGGGATCAGATTTATCGTCGGTTTGTCAGCTACAATTGCTTGGTCCTACGCGAATAGCGTCTAACCCAGGATCAAACCCGAGAGTCAACTTAATCCACAGTTGGTCCTACCGGGCCTAAGAGGTGATTTAAGTCTGATTCTTCATTTTTATGACGTCATTTCCGGTTTTGGTAATAATATATTTCTTTTTTGACAATTGATATTTCATATACAGGACGGTCTGAATCGATTGGCGCAAATTTCGTTGCGATCGGTCAAGCCGTTTTTGAGATATGACGTCACTTCCGGTTTCAAAATGGCGGCACAAAAAATTCATGAGGGCAAGGTATCATCAGGCAGTCAAGCTGTATATGTGGTGAAAATTTCGGGCCAATCGACCCAGCCGTTTAGCCTGTGGCGGAGACCGCGGAATTTATTGGAAGATGAATAATAATCATCTGAAAGCCGTACAATTTCACGATTTTCACGGTCCTCCAGCTCGCAAATGGCATAACGAATTATTGCCAAACTTGGAATATATGGTAGGGTGGGCCATAGCTCTAAATTAAAATATTTCGCAACAATGTGAGATTTCCCATTTTTAAGATCCAGTAGGCCGAAAATGCCACTTTGATGCTTACAGTAAAAGTGGGTTGCTCCAGCCTTTAGGTTTGAACGGTATGTTGTGTGAGAGTGTGCGCGCCGTACGACTTGGCTGGCGTGGAGCGACCGCTCCACTCGATTGATATAATTCAGATCATTTTTAAGAATGTGTTCGAGTTTGTAGTTAAAATCAGTTTTCAACTTTCAATAAGATGCTGCAATTTGGGTGAGAGTTCCCTTATCTACTTTTCAAAGTGTTTGAGACAAGGAAATCATATAACATTCGATTTTCATTTATTGAATTTTTATTTTGACATCAAATATTTTCCATCACATGGACATTTAATTAAAGAATGCAAATATCTGGTGTATTAATTCACGATGTGCAAAATCAAAATCTGAATAAACATGTGCAATTGATGGGTAGTGATGGAAGTCAACATCCATTGTTATATATAAAAAATGGCACCAGCTGCCCTTCATAACTTAGGTATGTATGTACCCTTGGCCAAACAAAAATTGAACGTTCAATAAATCTGATAGGCTGATAAATGTTATATCGCACCATCAGAAGTCAGTCTAAGCGATCTCCTTGTCTCACTCTAGTAGGTGACTTCACATTTCAATGATAATAACAAGCTTTGATTGGTTATAGGACATGACCAGCAGTCTTTCAAATTTGGTCAATGTTCAATTTATGTTTGGCCGAGTGTACCTAGATCAATAGTAGTTTCTATTTAGTTATGTTATTCCATTATCTATCGTATATATTACCAGAAAAAACACTCCGTGTAAAAATACCAGCCAAGTCTCTTTAACTATAAAAAAAAATAGAAGAAATCTAAAAATTCAGCACTGAAAAGGAGTGATATCAAAAAAGGAGCCAAGTCAACGAATTTTCCAAATTTTAATCGTACCATTGAAATAAAAATATCAACCCCCGAGAAATACTTAAAAAAAGGACTTGGCGCATCGTTTTTTTAAAGACACTTTTCTATCCTAAAAGTATAGGAAGAACTCTACAAGTATATTTTCCTGAGTATATCACATTCATTATCGACGAATCATACTACGTTTTAATATAACTAGTACTCTTACCTACTGGCAGTTTTGGTATTTTGTCAATATTCAGAGGAAATAAACGGATAAACGAATAACGAATAAACGGAAGCGGCCTAGTCTATTCGTTATTGCCACTATTTCTAGGGTCATATTAATCAATCATACTTCTCAATATCGTGACTGAGGGAAATAGCGAAAGCGCTCATTACAAGAAGGCCGTCAATGAGATTTGTATAAGTGACTAGTGCACTGAGCCATGCTGCTCAAATAATTACTGACTAGATTTTTATCTAAAGTAATACGTTATGTAATTTATGAATTTTTTTGGTATAAAATGTTAATTAATAGCAATTAATTACACGGCGAGAAGGTTCCAAGTATAATGCTGTAGTAGGTATGTTGATGTACCCACAAAACTATAGGTACCTACCAATCACAAACACAACTGTTCTGTATTTATTGCTTGTAAGACAATGCTATGTTTCTTTGCGTACTTATATTTAAATTTAAAATATTTTACAGAATGTTCAATATTTAATTTGAAAGTTTTGTCCCAATTTTTCTAGGCATTTCTGAACTACGTAGTATGTGAGTGGCATAAGCTTAAGAATAGAAAAATGTCTTTAAAAAAACGATGCGCCAAGTCCTTTTTTTAAGTATTTCTCGGGGGTTGATATTTTTATTTCAATGGTACGATTAAAATTTGGAAAATTCGTTGACTTGGCTCCTTTTTTGATATCACTCCTTTTCAGTGCTGAATTTTTAGATTTCTTCTATTTTTTTTTATAGTTAAAGAGACTTGGCTGGTATTTTTACACGGAGTGTTTTTTCTGGGATATCACTTCTTTTGTTAGTTTATTCATACAGCTTGTAGCACATGTCCGAGCAGGGACTAATTTCTTTAAAAAAATACGCCTCAACCGATTTGGTTACTATGAAAAGTTGCGTTTGGTATAAGATGAAAATGATTATCCAAGAAGAATAGCTTAAGTTTCGTTATAATCGATCCAGCCGTTTTCGATACATGACGTCACTTCCGGTTTTGAAATAGCGGCCGAATTCCGGTATAGGTAATAAGAAAACAATCTAGTTTTATCTAGTTGATACCTTCATGAACGACCATCTGAATTCCTAATCCCTATATTTCCGTAAAATCGGTCATGCCGTTTGTAATATATGACGTCACTTCCGGTTTCATTTAGTGGTTCCTGCCGCCATTTCCGGTACCATTAATTTATTTATTCATTTTTCACAATTGATTTTTCAAATAAATAGCAGAATGAATACGCAGGAGCTAGTTCAGTTGCAATCGGTACAGGCGTTTTAGATATATGACGTCACTTCCGGTTTCAGGAATGGCGGCCGAGAACACTGCTACCTTGAATATATAAATTGTATTGTCTATGTTACAATGTAAGTTAATTATGTACGTATTTTAAGTATAATTTGTTGAAATAAGTTAAATATTGCGTATTTATGACGTCACTTCCGGTTTAGAAAATAAGAAAATAATATTTTTTTTATTGATACTTCATATAGATGACCATCTAAATCGAATGGCGCTAATTTCGTTCTAATCGGTCCACACGTTTTTGAGTTATGACGTCACTTCCGGTTTCAAAATGGCGGCTTCCGGTTGGTTTTATAAAAAGGCACCTCAGACGCCAAAAGTGCACATGTGGTAAAAATTTCAGGTCGATCGGTTCAGCCGTTTAGGCTGTGGCGGTGATAGCGACGTTTCGTGATATCATCAGAATCATCATCATCTTCAGAATCAGAAAGTGGTGTAATTTCACTGTTTTCTCGGTCCTCTAGCGCGCAAATGGCATAACCTATTGTTCCCAAATTTGGTATATGTAGTGGGGTGGGCCATAGCTCGAAATTAAGATATTTCGCAACAATGTGAGATTTACCAATTTTGAGATCCAGTAGGCCGAAAATGCCATGTTGTTGCTTACAGTAAAAGTGTTTGGTCTGCTCCTCAGTTTATTAGGCATTTACGGTATGTTGAGTGACAATTTCGTTTCTATGTTTGTAAATGTAAAAATAAATGTTCTGCGACTGTTAAAGAGCAGCGACGGCGCAAGATCTTTAAAGAATTTTGGAAGCTCGCTTCATATGGTGCTCAAAATTTATTTATTTGTGCGACAGTGAAAGAAATTGATATTCGCCGGAAGAGGAATACGCAATCAAATCGACGAACGTGTACTCGAGTGTACAAACTAAATGATATTGAAGTGTGTCGTGATACGTACGTGCAAACTTTGAGAATCACGCCAAGGAGAGTTAACACGGCTCTCAAAAAACTGAAATCCAATACATTAAAAGATGCGCGTGGTAATCAGCCATCTGTGAATCGCCTTGTTGATTCCGAGATTGAAAACGTAATTGCTCATATCGGTAAAGTACCAAAATACAAATCCCACTACCGTCGAGAGCGGCAGAGCGATCGATATTTTGTCGAAAGCCACATGACCATACCAGTAATGTACGAGAACTATAAAAGTGAGCATCCTGGAAATAATCCAGTGAGTATGTCGAAGTACAAGGAAATTTTTTATCGCAATTTCAACATTAGGCGTAAAGCTTTAAAAAAAGACACGTGCAATGCATGTGATAATCTGGCAGCACTGATCCAAAGTGCTAGCAACAATGAAGAGAAACTTGAATTTACTAAGTCACATGTTGAGCACCTCGAAATGGCAGAAAATGCGCAAAAGAAGCTCAAGGGAGATATGCAGAAAGCCAGCACTGATCCTGAATTTGAAGCGCTTACTTTTGACCTCGAGAAAACACTCCCATTACCGAGAATTCCAACTAATATTGTTTTCTACAAACGCCAGATCTGGTTATACAACTCTGGAATCCATTCTGGGGTGTGGGTAGAAGGTACTGCCGGCAGGGGAGCCCAGGAAGTCGGATCATGTTTGAAGAAGCATATAGAAAAACATGTTGCCAATAGTGTAAAGAACTTGGTGTTGTGGTCAGATTCGTGCGGAGGCCAAAATCGCAATATAAAACTTGTTTTAATGCTGAAAACGATTTTGGAACAGCATCCGACATTGAAAACTATCAGCTTACGCTTCCTCGTATCCGGTCACAGCTTCCTTCCTAATGATTCTGATTTTGGCGACATTGAGACCGCACTGAAGCGCCATGAGAGACTGTATTTGCCATCAGATTATGTGCGCGTAATGGAGCTATGCCGTAAGAAAAACCCATTTATCGTCACTATGATGCAAACGGCCGACTTCTTTGGGACTTCCAGTCTGGAGAAATTAATTGTCAATCGAAAGCAAGATGTCAACAAAAACAAAATCAACTGGCTGAAGATCAGAGAAATCTTTTTGGATACAGAATCTCCTTTCTCCTTTTTCTTAAAGACTGGTCACGATGAAGAGGAGTTTCGTGAAGTCGATCTGCAAAGAAAAACTCGAGGGCGCCCACCTCAAGTCAAGTTCTCAGACAATCTCGTCTCCTTATGGCCTAACGGTAAGGCAATATCCAAGCCAAAGATTGACGATATTCAGTCGATGATGCATCTCATACCAGATGACGCTAAACCTTTCTACCAGACGTTGAGGTCGGATGAAAACGTTATCGACGATATTGAGGGTTACAATGGAAACGTAGACTTCGATGTGGAAGAAGAAGAAAATTGAATAATCGTAATAGACAACATTAAAAATTATCTAGATAGCTCTGATTTTGAAAAAATTTCACATGCAGTTCCGTTATCCAAGTATGTTCTTGTTTTCATCCATTGTTGAATAACAAGAACAGATACCTTGGATAACGCAAGTACATGTGAAATTTTTTAAAGAGCAGAGCTATCTAGATAATTTTTAATGTTGTTTATTAAATCCCACTCGAATAATTATGAATATTTAACCTACTAATTATGATGATTTTCTTGGATTATGCCAAATAAAAGGTTTAGAAAACCTTATACATGTAATTTTTAAGATGAATAAAATCAAATCTTATTAAAGTGTTTAAGATTATAATTAAAACCATTTTCTATGCCTCCTATCATCACACCAATTAATTAAATACATTTTTAAATGTTTAACTAATATTGTTTTTGAAGCACTAAATAACTAATTAGGTACTAAGCACTTGTTATTACTTTAAAAAAATAGTAATGGACATTGTTTGTATTATCCTTATGTTATTTTGTCACTTGGATCCTTTTTGCAAAAATCGAAATGTCACATTTGCAATTTCGCAAAAAGGAACCAAGCACCATTTTGTCTGTTTTTATTAAAATAGGTCATTGAATATGAACCAAAATTCCTGAAAATGAAATTTCAATATGTTATCTAATCATATGTGACAAGTCTTAGGTAAAGAAGGGATCGTGTATTTTATTATATGGCTGTACGCCAATGTCCAATAATCTCAGTTCAATGAATTGGCGCTTGGATCCTTATTGCATAACACGGTCCAATTGTTCCATCATCTTTACTACATTTTCCAGTTCGGACTTTTCGGGCGTTTTAGGTGTAAATACTGGAGGTGGAGTTGCTACTGATTGTGCGTATGTAATTTTAGGTTTCGAAAAGTTTGGAAACAGTTGAAAAAATTTTCGTCGCGCATCTTGTGGTGTTATTTTCTCTTTAGTTTGAATTTCAATTATCTTTTTTTCTCTCTTCCAGGTGGGGCATTCGCGGGACCAAGATGGATGGTCTCCCTTGCAGTTGACGCAGAAGGGCTCCCGGTCACATGGTTTCCCATGTTCGGTCGGAGAGCCGCATCTGTCGCAAGCATATGCCTTCTCACACCTGTGATGTGTGTGTCCAAGTTGTTGACATTTTAAGCACCTGAATGGGTTTGGGATGTGCAGTCGGACAGGTATTCGAACAAACCCAGCGAAAATATATTCAGGAAGGGTTGTTGAGGAGAAAGTAAGAGAAATCATTGGCGTCGGTACAAGTTCTTTATTTACACGTGACATTATGCACTTTACAAAGATTACATTTTGGCTTTCAAATTCTTTTAACAATTCTTCCTCTGAAAAGCTAAGTAAATCCCTCGAGTAAATCACGCCCTTGGAAGTGTTCAGAGTTGCGTGTGGAGCGACGTTGATTGGGAATGTGCCCAGCAGTTTGAGTGACATTATAGATGTTGATTGTTCTTTAGTTTCAGTTTCTATAAGCAAAGAGCCGTCTCTAAGTCTCCTCACTTGTACCCTGCCAATGTCTTTTTGGATAAAATTTTGCAACTTAAAGGGAGAGACGCCGTTGAAAGTGGCTTCCTGCTCCGATCTTGTTATAATGAAAAACTTAGTGTTTGAATTCATTTTATAAATTGTTTTTGGATCAATAATTTTATCGAGTAAATTAGGTATTGGTTCACTTTGAGTTATTTCGTTGTCACTTGTATTATTTTTGTTGAAAGTTGGGGGAGGGGGGGAGTTTGCTGTGGTCGTCATAATAAAATCAATCATAAATTCATCTTCTGGATCCCCACCCACCACGGAGCCACAAATCGGATATTTTAGAAATACCAGGGTTGTCCAGAAGGTATAGCGGGTAGCGCTACACCAGTCATGAGTGACAGCATACCGACTGGGACACCAGTATGCATCATCATGCCAATGTAGACCACCCGCTCATCCATGTTGCAGCTTTAACACATACGAACAAGCCGGTTGGCTGGGGATGGATAAGTCCCCAGCCTCCCGTTTCGGAAGAAGCAGAAGCCAAAGCAGAGTGTTGGATTATGGTGGTTTTATATGCCACGAATCCTCAGCTACCAGGATCGTCCTTTCCTCCCTTACGGGTCTCCACGCACGGCAAACACGCGGGTGGGCGTTTTAGTGCGACCTGGAAGCCGACAGAAAATGGAAGAAGAAGAGAGAAGAACTAAGTAAAGAAGAAACAGGTAAGTAAGAGATGACGAGAATGATGATGAGGGTGATGTGGTGAAATGAGAAAAGTGTTGTCTGCTCCCAAAGCCACACTCCGGTCACCATTCAGGAACCCACTCGACCGGGTGCAAGTGAAATAATATATAGAGAATGTCCGTATCGCATAGTCGTCAACATTACTCATTGCACAAGCAGGAATGGCATTTAAAAATGAGACAGAGAAAATAAAAATAGAGGAAAATGATGGTATGCACGAATCCCGCTGTGCAATGAGTGGACTGCTCTTAGTTGGGACCAGCCCGTGGGTTGGCCCCTTAAGCCCCACCACCGCGTCAAGGTGGCAGTCCTTCGGGGGGGCTCTCAATGTCGTTCAAGCGATGCCAAATGCGGTACAATGCCTGTGAACTAGAGACAATGTGACGACTGTCTTAGACGATTCAAGATTAGATGATTAGATTAATAGGGTTTAACGGCGCGTCAACGACGAGGTTATATTGCGCACATTAATTATTTTACTTTATACTTTGTTGAATTAAGTGGAGGACATGGGGAGGGGGTTGACCTAACGGGCCCGATCCGGGGGAGTCCAGCACTGGTGGGAAGGCCAGGCCGGAATGGGGACGGACCGGGGGGTGTGAGGATTCGGGCCGGCGGAACCCGATTTCAGGGGGATCACCATCTCGAGGGGGAAAGCCGGCCCGATTGGGACCGCAAATTCAAGGGAGGACATGGTTAGGCCGACCCTGGCTGCTCTTTGTCTGGACCTCACCACTGACCTGTCCGGCATGGGTAGCCCTTACACATGAGCATATGCTCGCCGGCGTAGCTGCAATGGATCGTTGGCCAACACAAACCCCACCACCGCGATAAGGTGGCAGCCGTCGGTGGGGGACGATTCAAGAACCGCATCTGCTACATGAACGTGCAATAAATGTGAAAGTATGATTTTTCTAATATTGCCATTTTCAATGTGCATTTGAAACGCACGGGCGCCATCTTTTCTCCTGCCTACGTCACTATTAGGTATGCGGCCCATCACACTTTTGTGTAAGCCATGGATGTGGTGTAGCACCAGTTATATATAAAATCATTAAATATGTTTACTTTGTTTTAATTCCTTATCTATTCACAAGATCTACTCCAGCAAAGGATGTTAATAATTATTACCAATATGCATTTATTAATCAAGTCAACTTTATCTTACAAGTTTATTCGTTCACAAGTTAATAGGCATCTGTTATGCCAGTGGACAGTATTTTATAAATCATATAACCAAGTTGACAATGTTTTATGATCAATAACTTACAAATACATTAGTTATGTACTCATTCCATGTTTCATCTTAAGTTCAGTTGACATTTGATACATTTCAATTGAGAGTTTGAATCTCCCACCAAGTCAAGTCGGTAAAACAGCTCTTTACTTTATCCATCGCCTAGTTCATCTGTACCCAAGCCAGTGCACCCGCACTTGTTACTCTTCTTTGTGTAACAATCGCGAGATGTTGCGCAATACGATGACTCAACAATGTTCATGGCTAAACCACCCAAAGATGGAATTTTGATGGGCTTTTGCTAAGGCCTAAACCGAATGTATAAAGAGCCATTTCTCCTGCTATTGTCTCAATTGTTCAGGCTCTCTTGACGATTCACCTCCTTCTCTTGGGGAATACTCCTCTGGCTGTCCAGACGACTCTGTGCAGTCAGATTGAATATTTTCTTTCCCGGACTAAAACTCTAATCTTTCAATGTAAAATTGTCTGATTGAGATTTACTCTTTCCTTCCACTTCACGCACTACCTTATAGTATTTTTGCCTGATTCTTCGAGGTACAATTTAAAGTCAACTTTTATTCTTTCAAGTCTTTCAATTTGATATAAGGGAACACCCCTTTTCTATTATTGTATTATTGTAAAAGTTACAATCTACGAATATTTTTGTGTGAAGTCCGATTTTAAACTGTGAAACAATATTGTAAAAGTGTAATTTACAAACTGTGAGAATTCTGCTTCAAAGTCTTGGTTTCTGCAAAGTGTTTGTAATCTTGAAAAACATCATTCATTAAATCAACCAAGTGAACTAATCTTCGAAGTCTTCAATCAATTGGAGGTGAGCAACTTTGGTAAAAGCCAAATCCTTCTCAAATCCTTTTCTGAATAATTAGGATTTCCCCATTTTCTTTGGTCATATATAAATCAAGTGAATTTTATATTTTACTCATAAAGACGTAAAATCAGTGTTTTTCTTAATTAATTTAACGATTTCAACAAAATTCATCTTAGAACCGAAAAGAGTGATTTTCTTTAAAATCTTCGATAAAAGTTCCAAATAGTAAATTACTTTCTACATTTACCAATTTAACAGTTGGTACCTACGCCTCGTCTTAGTAAAGTCTTCGATATTCTCAAAATTCATATTTTGGTTATTCACTACAAGATAACCTGGTGGCGGCATACCAGAATCTTTTTAAATTCATAAAGTCAATATCTACCCCCTAAAGGCCACATAACAATGGACACCCGACCAAAACAACATTCAGACAAGAGAGAGAAAATCAATTTATTGACTGCTGTCCATAAACATGGTTGACTATAAAATCCAGCTTACTAATCAATAATAAATTACAATTTAATTTAAATTAATTAAAATTACTAACTATTTGTATACAATGTGAATAAATTAATAAATGCAAATCTCAAAAATCTGGATCAAGGATATACCTAAGCTACACTATTATAAAGATGATATTCAAATATTCAAATATGCAAAACAAAATTGCTGTTACAGCTACAGACAACGGATCTAATTTTGTCAAGGCCTTTCGGTGAGTTTAAATTACGAAATGTATTTAAAAACTATAATTTGTTATGGCGTTACAGGACTGGTATTCCCTACTGCCGCCTCAACAACTCTGCTCCTTTGACGATGCGCCATTATAGGAGGTGAAGTTGGTTGAGGATTCGTAACTAGGGATGTCAAGCGAGTGAGTCGTTAGCTCCCTGCGCCCTGCTGGTATTTAACGTCCCATCCCAAGGACGGTGTAACGTCCGTCGAGAGACTGATATCAGGTGGAGGGGTGTCGTTACACTAACACCCTACCACCCCAGTCTCCCTGGCCCAACGGCAGCAACTGGCAGGACAGAGTTGAATGGTCACCCATCCAACCGCTGACCCCGCTCAATGTTGCTTAACCTCGGTGATCTGACGAGAACCGAGGTATCCATTACACCAGCCGTTGGGTTAAAAAACTATAATAGATAGGTATAATCAATTATTTAACTATTAATATTTAACAAATACCTACTATTATATTTTTTATGTTTTTTTTTTATTTTTTTTAATTATATTTTGGATGATGAAAGAAGGTATAAACCAAAATTCCAATACAGCCAACTTCTTAAGAGAATGTACAGTGAGATTCAGAAGAAAGCGGTCAGAGTGCCCTGTGCACACTGCCTGGCACAGGGGCACTACGTGAGTGTACAGTGAGTTTCAGAAGAAAGCGGTCGTAGTGCCCCTGTGCCAGGCAGTGTGCACAGGGCACTCTGACCGCTTTCTTCTGAATCTCACTGTACATGTTAAGAGAATTACCGTAATAATTATCTTATTTGCGTGTATCTTTTTAAGGGTATTTAGTGGTGATGATAATCAACAAGAAGCGCAAAACGTGGGGGACAACACAGTCTTAGCTAGCCTCGCACAAGGGCCTTGCAGTTGACAGCTCGTATTTGTTTGAAAACGAGGAGACAGGACAGAGAATAATTGTGCTCTGAGAAAATCGTTACACAGAACGTTTTCCTAGTAGTGAGTAACAAATCACACATTAACAAGTGAGCTGGACAGCAGGAGCAAACCACACAGTTCGAGTCCTTCCACAGGGCGCTACTCGTCAGGATTGGTAGAGCTCAACCATCATTCTGGACGTGTATCAGTAAGTATTTACACGCAAGCAATGGATCATCGGGATCGGGCCAAACATTCTGTCAGTGCAAACAATAACGTCGAGTCCTTCCACAGAGCGCCTCGTGATAGGGCACGTTGGGAGTGACCTTGGCTTCGTGGACGGAGGTGCTCTCGTGTTTGAAGCGAAGAAGGCGGATGGCGACTATCACAATGAGATGGACGGTCGCCGGTTTGAGGATTGGAGTCAGAACGCCATCATCCCGAGCATGGACCCGAACTCCGTTCTCGTCATAGACAACGCGCCGTACCATTCCGTAGAGATGGAAAGGGTGTCCAACATATCTTGGAAGAAGGCCGACATCCAGGACTGGCTATTGCATTCTACGCCGGGAACATCAAAGCCGAGTTCATGGGCAGTACAACAACCTCAACCCGCAGTTCCAGTGAACAGGCCCGACGTGAAACCTGTCAACTTTGTCTGGGAAGACGACGACTATGACTTCATTCCAGTTGTGCATGGCTTTGACAATCCGTAGCGGAATTCAAAACCAAATTAATTTATTCAATTAAATTGACTTCTTTGAACTATTTTTCACAAATGAGCTTGTATCAAAGATAGATGATGAGTGCAACAGGTTTAATGAGTTTCATGTCAACCAATAATCCTTGTCACCGCACTCTCGGTTGACAAAGTGAGGAGATACGGCGTTGGAAGAGCTGTATGTGTTTCTAGCGGTATTCATGCTTATGGTGAGAAATAATAAGCTCAGGTTACATGAGTACTGTACATGATGGGTAACTATGGCGTTAGAGCCTCTAGAGCGTTTTGATTGCTTTCCATTGGAACATATTCTCGGCGAGATAAAGGGAAAGCTTCGTCCACCTGGCTGACAATGTTCAAACCATGGGGCAGCCTCTAGAGCGTTTTGATTGCTTTCCATTTGAACATATTCTCGGAGAGATAAAGGGAAAGCTTTGTTCACCTGGCTGACAATGTTCAAACCATGGGGCAGCCTCTAGAGCGTTTTGATTGCTTTCCATTTGAACATATTCTCGGAGAGATAAAGGGAAAGCTTCGTTCACCTGGCTGACAATGTTCAAACCATGGGACAGCCTCTAGAGCGTTTTGATTGCTTTCCATTTGAACATATTCTCGGCGAGATAAAGGGAAAGCTTCGTCTACCTGCCTGACAATGTTCAAACCATGGGGCAGCCTCTAGAGCGTTTTGATTGCTTTCCATTTGAACATATTCTCGGCGAGATAAAGGGAAAGCTTCGTCTACCTGCCTGACAATGTTCAAACTATGGGGCAGCCTCTAGAGCGTTTTGATTGCTTTCCATTGGAACATATTCTCGGCGAGATAAAGGGAAAGCTTCGTCTACCTGGCTGACAATGTTCAAACTATGGGGCAGCCTCTAGAGCGTTTTGATTGCTTTCCATTTGAACATATTCTCGGCGAGATAAAGGTAAAGCTTCGTTCACCTGCCTGACAATGTTCAAACTATGGGGCAGCCTCTAGAGCGTTTTGATTGCTTTCCATTTGAACATATTCTCGGCGAGATAAAGGGAAAGCTTCGTCTACCTGCCTGACAATGTTCAAACCATGGGGCAGCCTCTAGAGCGTTTTGATTGCTTTCCATTTGAACATATTCTCGGCGAGATAAAGGGAAAGCTTCGTTCACCTGCGTCTCCTTTATCTCAAATTTGTCGTCGTCAATCCGAGCTGCTAATTGACTCTGTTCCTCCAAAGCTCGACTTTGTTCGAAAATATAAAATCAGCGATTCTATCGGGCCGTCTGCCAACATCTCAGGATTTCAGTATGAATATGTAATTATAGACGGAGGTTGATTCTCAACAAAAGCAGAATATGACAGATAAGTAATGATTGACGACAGACATGTTACCTATGCGACTGAAAACTATTGCCAACTCGAGAGTTTCCAAATAGGTTTCACGTTCGCCATTGTTCTTCTGCGGATTTTTATTTCAAAAAATACATGATTTCTTTGTTTATCCCTGCCTGCCCATCACAGGATCTTCGAATAAGGTAGGTTTGGCAGTAATCGAAAACTTTATCAACATTTAACTACAAAAAAGTTTCGGAAGTGCTTCGCGTTAAAGAAAGAAGGATTCCACATTATATTTCCATTATTGCAACATTCTTCAAAAATTTAACGAAACAGTAACGTTTAGAATAAGTTAGTAGAGTTAGAATCAGTATGCTGATGATACAACACTCCTTTTAACATCGCCGAAAGATTCTACCCTGAGCCTAATAGAGGCAGCAAACGACAAAGCGACAGCAATGTCTGGGTACTGCACTGAAAACCGTCTATCATTACAAGCTACTAAGACGGTTTACATCTCTTTCCACTCCAGAAACACCATAGCAGCTATAAGCCCTCTTATACGCCTCAATGGTTCCACCATTGCTAGAACAGCTCAAACAAAATTTCTTGGTCTCCACATAACTGAAACGTTAGACTGGTCCTTGCATATTAACGAAATAGCTTCAAGACTATCTGGAGCGTGTTACTTGCTAAGCAAATTAAAGCCGACTATCAGTTCCTCGATGCTTCTAATCGTATATCATTCTTTCTTTCACTCTATCCTTTCCTATGCAATCCTATTTTGGGGAGCCTCTACTCAGGCCAAGAGAATATTTGAATCGCGAATTACAGAAAGGGCTGAAGTCCAGCCGACCTAGTTTTGAGATAATCGAGAAAAAACAAATTGCGCCCCTTAGGATCTATTGGTAAAAAAATGTGTCACTGGCATAAATAAGACAATAAATCGATACACCCAGCTATTGTCTGTAGACGCATGCAAAAATATATTTCTGTCCTAATTTGAGGGTTCAATGAGCTGGACATATGCCCTTTCTGTAATTTACTGGAAAGTATGATTAAAATGTTACTATTTCAGGGAGATTAACTGTCAAAAGAGGTCAAAAAAAGTCAAAAAAAACATTTGTTTACAAATTTTAAGACTTCATTACCAAATATTACAAAAATTATGCACAATCCTCGTCGTTCCGAACACTTTCTTCAGAAAACGTCTCGATAAAACTCAGAAAATTCATTTGGCAAATTCTGAACTCCCCCCTTGAGGGGGTTGAATACTATCCCCCTTTTCCTTTTAACAGGGGTTTCTGGCAACTGTTGCGGATCATTGGTGTCAAAGGACGCCATTTTTAGTTTACATTGAAACCGTGAGCCTGTGAAGTGCAACAAGGACACAAGTTCTGGAACTAATGCCCTTTCTGCTCTTCACAAGGGTGCCCTGTGCAAGCAAATAATGTTGGGACTACCGCCTTATCAATCTCTAAAGTTGCATGTACCTTTATGGATCCCATATTCGCTGTTAACTCAATTTCACAAAAAGTGTGACTAACCCCCTTTCTGTAATTCGCGATTCATTTATAATTCAAAAAAGAGCACTGCGTATTGTTGCGGGCATTTCTAAACGCACATCAAGTAGGGACCAATTTGCCAAACAAGGAATTCTAACTCTTACATCAACTTTGATACTAACTGCCGCTAATTTTGTATACTGTTACCCTAGTCACTTTAGTCAAAACACATCTAATCACTCCCACCTAACTAGGACCAGCCAGAATATATATATATATATATATATATATATATATATATATATATATATATATATCCCTTTCTTCAAGCATGCACTCTTCAAAAAAGGTCCCACCTATCTTTGTTCAATCATATATAACCACCTTCCCGTTTCCATTCGCAGCTCCACGACTGCATCGTCTTTCAAAACAAATATTAAAAATTATCTTATGGCCAAGCAGTTCTACACTTTGGACGAGTTTCTCCTCGAGAACCATGGCTAGACTTGGGCATTATAGGTTTACCTAATGTGTAATGTGTATACGTTTTATAAGTATTATTCTGTTACTTGTCTTATTGTATATTATTATCATTATTATTATTATTATTATTAATATTATTGCTGTAATGATGACGTTACCCATATTTATTTGTATAAATCTGCGGGTATAATGAATAAAATAAAAATAAAATAAATAAAAATATGCTTAATAATTAAACCACACAACAATTGATTGGCGCCTGGGCGCAGCAACTCAATAAAAATGTATTTCATGACAAAGTTTGTTTCATCATCCATGCAGTGTTTAATGTATTGCCTGTAAGCCTGATCAATAACTCATTATGACAGCATATATATTTTTATGTTGTATATTGTTTAACTGCGTCGACATTTAAGGTCATTTAGCACCCATCCCTACATAAATGTAACTTTACATTTCGTCCATAAAATTATAAACTTTTAAATACTTGAAGAGGAATGTCTATTTCTTCAGGCGAGTCTGACAGTACTTCACTAAGGCAAAAAAAGTTTTTCTAGTGATTGTAATTACTAATGTTATTATTTTAATTATCATATGCTGCAGTTCGCACTCAAAGAATATACAATAACCGGGACAAGCAAACCAATCTTCAGTTTGCAAGAGCTGGCTGGCGGAATGTGCGGCAGCCCTGGCGGAATGTCATTCCGATACAGCCCTGGCGGAATGTCATTCCGATACAGCCCTGGCGGAATGTCATTCCGATACAGCCCTGGCGGAATGTGCGGCAGCCCTGGCGGAATGTCATTCCGATACAGCCCTGGCGGAATGTCATTCCGATACAGCCCTGGCGGAATGTCATTCCGATACAGCCCTGGCGGAATGTGCGGCAGCCCTGGAGGCCAATTCTTGAGTTTTCATGTTTTGAAACCATGTGTGGTTTCATTGTTTAAAACGTAAAAAAGTTGAAGGCTAAGCAATAGTTGTCAACTTTTTTACGTTTTAAACAATGAAACCACACATGGTTTCATTGTTTAAAACGTAAAAAAGTTGAAGACTAAGCAATAGTTGTCAACTTTTTTACGTTTTAAACAATGAAACCACACATGGTTTCAAAACATGAAAACTCAAGAATTGGCCTCCTGGCGGAATGTCATTCCGATACAGCCCTGGCGGAATGTGTGTATGTGCCCATCAATAGAATAGAATAGAATTAATAGAAATCAATCTGTTTTTCATGAACTTGTTTTTAAAAATAGCAGCATTGACTTCTCCAGCTGCCTTGAAGAGATTGTATTGGAAGTGGCAGTAGAAGATTGAGGCGCATGTGAAACTTTTCGCATAGTGTGAATTGAATTCATTACGTTTTCTCGGAAACAGTATATAATGATAACAAGAAAACAATGATTTGTATTGTTTCGAATTGAATTGTTGCGGCAATTATTGAAGTTGCAACTAAGGAAACCGGACACGGTTAAAAAATATGTCTTCTATTTTCATTCATGGTCAAGCTGAATTCCGTGACTGAACAAATATTTTCTTACTTAACTACTCACAGTCACTGAGAGAAATTTTAAGGAAAAGTTGGTTGAAACACATGAGTTGCACCATTCTGGCATTACTCTGCACATTTAAAAAAGTGACAGTATTTTAACTTTGTTATGTAAGAATGCAAGAATTTTTGAAGTTTAAGAAACGTACAGCTCTGCACGAGAAGTTCACGTCTGGTCAGATGGGCCCAGGTCGCAGTTCAAGAACAGGTATATTGCAGGAGAGGCGTAATTTGCGAATAGTGTGGCGCTATTTCGCGACATCACACAGGGTGGGATAGGAGGGGGGGGGGGGGGAGGGGGGCGTAAAGCGGTAGGACCGAGGTTTGGTAATGACCCGAAAGTATGCAGTGTTCAATGCATCCCAGTTTGTTGCTGCAGCCGAGCGTGCCACTTTCGTTCAAGATGTTGACACAAACAACCCATCTCCAACTTAACTCCGCAATCTTCAGCAAGTAGGTCATTGAGCGACTGGTTTTTACCAATTCACAAATTTCTGTCCCCTTTACTGAATAGCTTGAATGCGCGATAGCTCCCAACTCCGAGCCAGTAGTTCGATTGAATCAGACTTTTGTGCGAAGAAATCTACGACATCAATCCACAATTAGATAGATTAGATTATTGTGGTTTAACGGCGCGTCAACGACGAGGTTATATTGCGCACATTAATTTTTGCATTTTTGCATTTAACTTTGTTGATATAAGTGGTGGACATGGGGAGAGGTCGACCTAACGGGCCCGATCCGGGGGAGTCCAACACTGGTGGGGAGGCCAGGCCGGAATGGGGACGGACCGGGGGGTGTGAGGATTCGGGCCGCCGGAACCCGATTTCTGGGGGATCACCATCTCGAGGGGGAAGGCCGGCCCGAGGGGAGGGGAGGGGACCGCAAATTCAAGGGAGGACATGGTTAGGCCGACCCTGGCTGCTCTTGGTCTGGACCTCACCACTGACCTGTCCGGCATGGGTAACCATTACACATGAGCATATGCTCGCCGGCGTAGCTGCAATGGATCATTGGCCAACGCAAACCCCACCACCGCGCTAAGGTGGCAGCCATCGGTGGGGATCAATCCACAAGCAGTCAAATCATTCCTTACCAATGTGGCCCAGTCACTGCATACCCAGATGGTTACAAGGAAACTATATGTAACGGGAAGACTCTTGCCACATGCTTCACTCATCTGGAGAGAAGGCTTGTAAACAGAATGGACGTTAAAAAGAAAAGATGCATAGAACTATTCCAGGACGCTGAGAGCACCGAGGGCGAGAAGAAAAAGAAGAAGAAGAGGTATCAATCCAAGAAGGACAGGAGGAGACTGTATTAATTATCTTCCCATCACAGTACCGGAAGGAGAGACTCCCGACACTTCGGACTAAGAAAGCTTGGCTGCTTGAAGAGTATACCAAAGTAACATCTGACCGTGACTTCAGCAAAATAAAATCCTACACTAGGAAAACGCTCTGAGTAACGCGTTGATGAGCGAGCACTGATACGCGCAATACCTCGAACCGAAATTCTGTTTATCGAAAATGTCCTTAAAAGTCAATAATTCTTGAATTTCGTCACAGACTTCTGTATGAAAATCTCCAACAATTCCTAAAATATTGGTCCCAATAACCACGCAAAGTTTTAAGTTGATCGATTGAACCTTTATGATTGAACGATTCCTTGTTAATTTACAAAATTCACAGGATCTCGTTCAAAAAATATTTAAACGGTCATATCAGTTTCATAATAATATACGTTTGAAAGTTTCTGCTCTAACAACCTTGAAGTGAAGATTTGAAGATGCCGTGAAATGTGAAATTCGAGAAATATGACAGCCAACACGCAAAATATCCGTAAACTGTCAATAACTGTTGAATTTAAACACAGTTTAGTCTGAAAATTGTCAAAAATACAGATAATGTTGGACCCGATGACCATGCAAATTTTTAAGTTGATCGGTCAAACGGTTCTGGTTTAAATTTCAAAAAGCACATGAAATATTTTTTAAAATTTTAACCAATGGGACGATTTGGCTGAAAATTTGTAAAATAAGAGACAATGTTGGTCTTAATGACCATGCAAAATATAAGGTTGATAACATTTGTCGAAGACCATTTTTATTTTCAGCCTATCAGGAGATGTTTATTTAAATTTTAACCAATCAATGAATTTCAAAAAAAAATTGGGGTCAGCAAACAGAGAAGGTTGTCTCTACATGTGTGCAAAATTTCAGGTCGATCGGTGAAACTGTGCGATTTCTATTGCTCCATTTAGCAGACAAAAACAAAAAACAAAAACACAAAAAAAACAGAGGTCCGTGTCAAAAGAGTCAAAAGGAGACGCTCGCTTCGCTCGCTCAATGAAAAGCACGTACATAATGCAAGAGCTATGATTGCTAGATTATTATTATTATGGTTTAACGGCGCGTCAACGACGAGGTTTTGTTGCGCCGAATTCATTATATTATATCAAAAAATTCAACATGTAGTTATAATATATGTATATAAAATAATATGTACAATGACCAGACCGCCAGCCAATAAAACAAACGTCACACAAAAGTGTGGATAAATAAAAACGTATAATGACTAGATGGTAAGTTAAAATACACATCACACAAAAGTGTGTATTTGACCCAGATGCATTCTTTATAAATACTTGCATCTGAGTCGTGCTAAAAGAAGGATGTTATATCAATAAAAACGTATAATGACTAGATGATAAGTTAAAATACATATCACACAAAGCTATGATTGCTGAAAAAAGCATCGTTGACAAGATACGAGAAGCCTGTCCCATTCTTTTTCAGGTAGTGTGAACACTCTCTCAGCATACACCATTTTTAAGAGAAAAACTGTCCCTAATTATGAAACGTTTCCAAGGGGAGTAATTATTCGCGCGCAAGAAAATGGATCTCATGCTAGACTGGATTGGGTGTGTGTGGGAGCGGCGCCCGAGTGCATTGTTAAATCTCGACAATATGTTGGTCTTAGATGCGTTTCGTGGCCACTTGACTGACGGAGTGAAAACAAAGCTGAGGCGGAAGAAAACCGAACAAGTAATTATTCCAGGCGCAATGACGTCACAACTTCAGCCACTTGGTGTTTGTGTAAACAAGCCGTTCAAAGACAATTTAAGATTACATTACAATGAGTGACGTTGCACTATACAATAATAAAATGTTTAATCAATCTAAGTCACAGAGTTTTTTCAGCCAATGCCTCTAAGACGTCATAGACAACGATGTTGTAACGCAAGTGGATTTTGCAGAAAACTATGCCTGCACGATCCAAAACGGAATCCAAAGCGCTCATTGGAACAATCCACAAAGTGGCTGTCTTTGCTGTACTGCATCTTGCCGTTTTAACAGTTTTATGAAAAAGTCGTTCATATTGAAGATGCATTTTTAAAACACCATAAGAACCGGATCACAACAGAACTTATCAAGACCTTGCATAATAATGATACACACGTTATGGATTGGAAATCATTGTGGCCTGGGGATGAAGCAAAGTGTTAAGAAGCATATCATGAGGCCATACGAATCCACATCAATGGTAGGATGAAATCGTTTGCGAGATATGTGAGAGATCAATAAATGAAATATTATGAATTGCCCGCATTTCTGCACATAATATGACAATATTAACTCCTGATTCAGGAAGCCAGAAATCTCTACGGAATCAACTGGCTAAACTGTAATCTAACTGAAATACTGCTGTATGCCGCTAAAAGTTGGAAAAGTGTCAATTGCATGAGAAGAGCAAGAAACACAAAGGGGCCGTGACGAAGAATGAACTATTCAAGCAGACCTGTGTCGAATATGTTACTGATAAATGATCAAAAGGGTTGCTTTGACACGCATCATGTTTTCTCTTCGCTACTTAACGCGCCAAGGTGTAGCACTGCGGTCTCATGCTGATGTTAACAGCAATTTCAAGCAATTACTTCAGCAGAGATCAGAGGATGTTCCAGAATTTAGGTCATTCTTAAAACGAAAGAAGAACTAGTCGTCACCTAAAATTCTGAACGAGATTTTAGAGCTAATGGCTCATCATGTCCTAAGAAAAGTTATATCAGACATTAAGACGTCAGGATCGGGTGAATTCAGCTTAATAAGCGAGACAACTGATACTCAGGAATTGGAACAAGTCTCAATTTGTCTCCGATAAGTCGGCTCCAATCATCAGATAAATCACCGTTTATCTTAAATACGGCGACTATTAGGTCCTCCAAATCTGAAATAATAGGTTGGAGACTGATATTTAAATTCAAATTTAAATTGACTAGCTGTAAGGTCAAACAGCTCTAATGAGATCATTGGTCAGAGCAGTACTTCTTCATGGACAACGATTAAGTGTCGTCATGGAAGGTAGAAGTTCAGCGTGCGAGGGAAAGTACGTGGTGCCATGCACTAGTTGTAGAGTGCAGCACTGACGCCCATTGACTAAACCAAACTGCTTAAGGTAAGATACTGATTCTTATTTAGAAATCTTCCCAGACAGAGTCTTCGCGGCACAATGAATTTTTTTAGAATTTAAAATTTAAAATTTTAGAATTACAGCCCATTGGTGCAGCAGCAAATTTAAGTTACAAAATGTTGGCCATCTATATGACTAAAGGCAATATACATCATCATTGTCAGTCACAGATTGAGTCAATACAGCTTGTAGCTATCTGCAGAGAGAAAGATGCCACGTCACTTGGATTCAACCAAATCTTCGAACCAATTGTCAAAGATTTGAAATATATTGAGACGTCCAGAATAGATATTCACAACGGAAAGGTTGTGAAGGGAACCGTGGTGTATGTATAATCCCCATAAAAAACACTCCGTGTAAAAATACCAGCGTCACTTGGATTCAACCAAATCTTCGAACCAATTGTCAAAGATTTGAAATATATTGAGACGTCCAGAATAGATTCACAACGGAAAGGTTGTGAAGGGAACCGTGGTGTATGTATAATCCCCATAAAAAACACTCCGTGTAAAAATACCAGCGTCACTTGGATTCAACCAAATCTTCGAACCAATTGTCAAAGATTTGAAATATATTGAGACGTCCAGAATAGATATTCACAACGGAAAGGTTGTGAAGGGAACCGTGGTGTATGTATAACCCATAAAAAACACTCCGTGTAAAAATACCAGCCAAGTCTCTTCAACTATAAAAAATAGAAGAAATCTAAAACTTTAGCACCGAAAAGTAGTGATAGTAGTGAAACCAAAATATACTTGGCGCATCGGGTATAAATAATATAGACGTACTATATGCCAAAAATCAAATGTACCTAAATATATATATAATACTATACCTATAATGCCCTTAAACACGATGCGCCAAGTACATTTTGGTTTTTAAAATTAAGTTTTGACTTGGCCCATTTTTTGATATCACTACTTTTCGGTGCTGAAGTTTTAGATTTCTTCTATTTTTTATAGTTGAAGAGACTTGGCTGGTATTTTTACACGGAGTGTTTTTTATGGGGATATCACTTATTTTTTTAGTTTATTTACACAACTTGTAAAACATATTGGAGCAACAATGACTAATTCCTTTAAAAAAATACGCCATTTCCGAAATAGTTACTAAGAAAAATAGTGTTTGGAGCTAAATATAAACTTAAAGTGATTATGCTATGAAAAATTCCGAAAGCATCGTTCCCATAGGTCCAGCCGTTTTCGAGATATGGCATCACTTCCGGTTTTCAAAATGGCGGCTGAAAGCACTTACACATTATATTAATATGTATATAAATACTAATATTTCATTATAAGCCTTCTAAATATGTAGTAGGTTTTTATATAAAGGGGAAGTAAATTTAGGCAGATTTCGCTAAACTATGACGTCATTTCCGGTTTCAGTAATTAGAAAACTTTTATTTCACTATTGTTATTTCATATAGAGGACCGTCTGAATCGATTGGCGCAAATTTCGTTCCGATCGGTTAAGCCGTTTTTGAGATATGACGTCACTTCCGGTTTCAAAATGGCGGTACAAAAAACTCATAAGGGGCAAGGTATCTACAGTTTAAGTGTTTTATATTTTTGTATTTTCTCGCCTGATTAACATGGCATATGCTCACCGAGCCGCTCAACTAAACGCTAACAACTCTGCGCTTCACGCCGTGACATACGCTCGCATTAATACGCTCAAATGCGAATTTCAGCGAGGACTCGGCCTCCCGCGGCCATCCTCTGCTGAAATTCATGAATGGATGCATTCCACGCTACACATTGATCCGGCGTCCGTCGACGCTCTTCAGCTCGACGGCGGTCAACAAGCAATATATATTAAATTTAACACCGGTCAACAGTGCGAGGCGGTCATCTCCAAGCACCGGGGCAGCGCGAAGTTCCGTCACAGTAATGACGTCATCAGCGATGTGGCGCTCCGACACGCTGACCTCGGGTACCGTACGGTGCGAGTGTTCAATTTACCTCGCGAAATGCCCAACGAAGTAATTCGCGCCCGATTGCAAACTTTTGGCTCCGTCCGTGAAGTCACCGAAGAATCGTGGTCCACCGCCTACCGTTACCAGGTTAAAAACGGGATCCGGTCAGTCAAAATTGACCTGAAATCACACATACCATCATACGTGATGATCGGTGGCTACCGGTCACTGATCACGTATGAGGGCCAATTAGCTACCTGCTCCATCTGCCATAGTACCTCACATTTTAGAAACGAGTGTACTCGTCCCAGACGCACTCCTACGCAGCTGCTTCCACTAGACGACTTTTCCTCTCATCCAACATCATTCCCAGTTCTCCCGAAGTCTGGGAACTCAGCTCGACCTTTGACCTCCCAAGTCACCCCTACCGATGTCACTCAAGAGGCAATTGAGAAGGATCCTGAAATCACCCCCTCCTCCCCCTCTTCGCCGACAAGTGCCGCGATGTCTGGCGAGTCGGTCGGGTCGGAGCTGCCTACAGGGGTGTCCAACCCTGTTGTCCCTGCCGACGAGCTCTCTCTGGCCACTCATCCGTCGTCAGACAACATGGAAGTGGAAGACGCGACGAGGAAGCGTCCCATCTCACCAGGGGACGGGAAGCAGGTCCTCCAGAGGAAGAACAAGAAGGCTTCCTCCACGCCGTCCACACGCACTCGATCCAGGTCTCAAACCCCAGCACAGCATAAAGTTAACCTCGCGGCTCTTCGTGCCGACCTCCCAACCAATAATAACATCCCCAAAGTAACAGCAGCCGACGTCCCAGCTAGCAGGGCGTCGAGTCCGTCCCATACCATCACCGAAAGCCAAAAACACCGTGGTGACCGCTGGTGTGAAGACAAGGAGCTGGACCCCGCAACATAGCAGGTCTACACATCGGATTTGCGAACTGCCGTGGATTTCCACGTAAAAAGCCACTGATCGAAAATCTCTGCTCTCACAACCGCCTCCATGTTCTCGGCCTGGCAGAGACCTGGACGTCGCCGCGTCACTCTCTACGCATGCCAGGACTCTCCTGCTACCGACGAGATCGCCCTTGCCCTCCTGGTCAGGCTCCCCGAGGAGGCGTCGCTCTCTTTATTGATCAACATCTTCCAATCACTCAACTCACTCTGCCAAGGCGGTTTCAACATCACGAGGCAATAGTCTGCTCCATTCAACGTCCTAGAGGTCCCATTTTGGTCGCCCTTGTTTACATTCCTCCGCATATTCCTCTGGACTCACATGTTGAGTTCATCACCTATATCTCTTCTTTCCCAAACTTCATTATCATGGGAGATTTCAATGCTCGCCATGTCTCATTTGGGGACACGGCTTCGAACTCCAGTGGAATCACTCTAGTGGATCTCATAATAGATCTCCCACTCAATCGCCTCTACAACACTGCACCGACTTTTATCGGCGCCCTGGGTTCATCCATTCCTGACCACATTCTTGTCAGCGATGGGTTGACAGGTCACATGGGAGACGTGATCATTGGCCCCTCCATTGGCAGCGATCACCTCCCACTAATTGTCACCTCCGACGCCGTCGACGCCCCTCCCCTACGCCCCCTTCTTCGCGTGATCGCCGACTACAAGAACGCCAACTGGGACCTGTACCGCCACACCATAGACCGTCTGCTGCCAGACTCTCTGGACGTGAAGGACTGTGCTGGGATTCGAACATCAGTATCCCAGCTGATTGCCATCCTAAAACGAGGGGAGGCGGCAGCGATTCCGAAGAAAACCATCGATACTACCCGCCGCCCCCTGCCGCCACACATTCTAGCACTGATCCGCGAGAAGCGCCGGGTGTATAACAGTTTCAAGATTTCACGTGACCCAGTACTGAAGACAGAGTGGAACCGTTTAAACGCCATCGTCCGTCGCAGTGTCATCCGTCATCGCGAACATACATGGACGGAGGCTTGTTCCTCTCTCGACCACAGGAACGGTTCTAAATTCTGGCACAAATTTAAGTGTCTCACTGGCCAGAAGTCTCAGGAAGCAGTCGCTCTGCTGGTCAACGGCGTCATTCACGCCGCGGCGGCAGATAAAGCTAAAGTATTTGCCGCCTCCCTGTCTCGCACTTACGAGTTCCCTCAGAACGCTCTCTTTGACTCGTCTTTTCGGGAAACAGTTGACGCCTCGCTATCTTCTCTCGAGCCGGCTCTCTCTTCGCACACTACTCTACCCGACAATGACGAGCCTCACAGCGAGTTGGCGGCTCCAATCACTGTCTCAGAGGTCCGCAACGCTGTTGGCAGGAGCAGGAACTCAGCGCCTGGAGAGGACGGCATTAGAAAGGTCCTGCTTCTGCACGCTCCTGACAAACTCCTCGCTCATCTGTCGCCGATCTTCACGGCGTGCCTCCAGCTTGGATACATACCTCCTCGCTTCAAAACCTCCGTCATCGTCATGATCGGGAAGGGCGCTCTTCCACAGACTGACCCTGGCAATCACCGTCCCATCAGCCTCCTGAACGTGCTCGCGAAGGTGCTGGAAAAGATCATCCAGATCCCTCTCTCCTCATTCGCTGAGGAGAACGGCCTCCTTCCCGAGGTCCAGGCGGGGTTTAGAGCAGGCCGCGGTACGACAGATCCACTTATACGCATCATCACCGATGTCACTGCCTCCCTGAACAGAGGGAGGTGTGTTCTGGCAGCCTTTTTAGATATCTCGAAGGCGTTCGACAAAGTATGGCACGCCGGCCTATGCTACAAACTGCTGCGTTTGAACGTGCCTCTGCCTCTCGTCCGTTTCCTTCGAGCTTTTCTGACAGATAGAATAGCCCGGGTCCGCGTCGAAGACACTCTCTCGGACCCCTTCACACCGCTGTCCGGCGTCCCCCAAGGATCTTGCCTCTCTCCGCTACTCTACCTACTCTATTGTCACGACATCCCAATGCCGCTCAATACCAAGACCTCGCTGGCGCAGTACGCGGACGACACAGTGTACTGGACCTCCGGCAGGACAGCACGGGAATCCTTCCACGGCCTGCAAATACACATCTCCGCACTGCAGGAGTGGATGTCCAGATGGCGCGTACTGCCTAACGCCAGCAAGACCCAGTTAGTTCTGTTTCACCACCGGCATAAATCGCAGCGTATCTCTCAACGCCCTCTCCTCCATTACATCTCCCTGTGGGGTGACCGCGTGTACCCCAGCAGTTCGGCCCGATACCTCGGCGTCACGCTCAACAACATCCTGAGCTGGTCGGAACACCTCGACGACGTCATCTGTCGGGCGCGCAAGCGTCTCAACCTGCTTGTCATGCTTCGCGGTCGACTGCAGGGATGTAGCTTCTCCACCCTCCGACATACCTACAAGATGTTCATCCGCCCCCTATTTGAATACGCCGCCCCCGCACTAGCGCCCGTCCAGGCACAACACCTGGCCCGCTACTCCTCACTAGAACGTCGAATACTCCGCCGCATCGCTCGCCTCCACCCTATGACTCGTAACGAGGACGTCTACGTTGCAACGGGGATGGCTCCACTGGCAGAGCGTCTCTCCGCACTCGCCGACGTCTACGTCAATCGACTCGCCAACAACAATAGAGAGGAACTTTCCAACCTCCTCTCTACAGTAATTACTTTCCCTCAAAAACCAAAATTCAAATACCCCTACCCTCCCCACGCACTGACACACTGACCATCATCATCATCTCATCACATCGATCTTACCAACCAGAACGATCATAAACAAAGCCCCGCTTCAACCACCGTGTGTTGCGCTTTTTGTTTCTTCGTATTTTTATCTACTTGTGTGTGTGAAGTGTTATTTTTTTATTTTACTCGCTTTTTACTATTACTTTTAATTGTTTTTTTTTCTTATTTTTTGTGCATATCGGTCATGTTACAGCTGTATCGATAATGAACTACTATTATAGACACATATCTCTCATTTGTCTCACTAATAGCGATTCTATGCCCTGTGAAATTTTATGTCTCTTAATTAACCTTGTTTTCTACTGACACTCCACTTGTTGGATGCATGCACTTGTGTACTGTTATAACGTAATATAGCACTGTGTACCATGTACTTACTTACTACATTTAAACTACCGACTAGCACGTAATATGTAGAAACATTAAAATTATTGTAACCAGGCTAAAGAGGGCGATCCTTGACATCGCCCTACACTGGCCTCCTGCCCTTGAGCAGGTTTAATTTCAATAAATAAATAAATAATACAGGCTGACAACCTGGATACGTGGTGAAAATTTCGGGTCAATCGACCCAGCCGTTTAGGCTGTGTCGGAGACCGCGGAATTTATTGGAAGATGAATCATCATCATCAGCATCATTATTATTATTATTATCTGAAAGCCGTACAATTTCCCGGTTTTCACGGCCCTCTAGCTCGCAAAGGGCGTAACCTAATGTTCCCAAATTTGGTATATGTTGTAGGGTGGGCCATAGCTCGAAATTAAGATATTTCACAACAATGTGAGATTTTCCAATTTTGAGATCCAGTAGGCCGAAAATGCCACTTTGATGCTTAGAGTAAAAGTGGGTTGCTCCAGCCTTTTTATATGAGAGTGTGTGCGCGCCGCACGACTTGGCTGGCGTGGAGCAACCGCTCCACTTGATCCTCATAAAAAACACTCCGTGTAAAAATACCAGCGTCACTTGGATTCAACCAAATCTTCGAACCAATTGTCAAAGATTTGAAATATATTGAGACGTCCAGAATAGATGTTCACAACGGAAAGGTTGTGAAGGGAACCGTGGTGTATGTATGATCCCCATAAAAAAACACTCCGTGTAAAAATTCCAGCGTCACTTGGATTCAACCAAATCTTCGAACCAATTGTCAAAGATTTGAAATATATTGAGACGTCCAGAATAGATTCACAACGGAAAGGTTGTGAAGGGAACCGTGGTGTATGTATAATCCCCATAAAAAACACTCCGTGTAAAAATACCAGCCAAGTCTCTTTACTTTAAAAAAAATCAACACCGAAAAGGAGTGATATCAAAAAAGGAGCCAAGTCAATGACATTTCCAAATATTTAATCGTATCTTTGAAATAAAAGTATTAACACCGAGAAATACTTTACAAAAGGACTTGGCGCATCGTTTTTTTAAAGAAATTTTTCTATTCATAAGCGTAATATGCCATTTATATACAACCGTCATTAAGAACTTTTATCATAATAGGGACACATCTTTCAATTACATATTATATATACCTACTGTAAATAATTTTCTATTTGAATATGTACACATGAAACTTGTTGCCTATGTTTGTAATAAATACACAATAGATATCTTCGTAATATTGTTTCGTGGTCAACATATTAATTAAGTCTCATGCGTTATACCTTCTCATCATGAAATAAATTTCTATTAATCCGCAATTTATAATAGTACATTTCACGAAGTACAAAGTGACGGCACATTGAATTTCTTTAACATTTTTAACTTTATACACTTTACACTTGAAAAATATATAATAGTGTTCTATCGATAGTTAGTAATTTATTTGACAACGTTTCATGATTTCCCTCAGAGTCAAGATCATATTATGAAAAGATACCCTCCTAATATCACCATGTTAATAGTGTTATAAGAATATATATGAGCGCACTTCTTGTTATTTAATTCTTTTACCATATCACTTATCTATTACAACATGAAATCTTTCTTCTATCGCCATTGACAAAACTATAAAATAGCAATTACTAAAAGCAGCTTGATTCATAGCTTGAGTAGCTTGATGGCTCTAATAGAAAGAGGAAAATTACTTAAACTTGTACATTTCTTTCCACTTTTAGGATAGAAAGATGTCATAAAAAAACGATGCGCCAAGTCCTTTTGTAAAGTATTTCTCGGTGTTTATACTTTTATTTCAAAGATACGATTAAATATTTGGAAATGTCATTGACTTGGCTCCTTTTTTGATATCACTCCTTTTCGGTGTTGAATTTTTTTAAAGTAAAGAGACTTGGCTGGTATTTTTACACGGAGTGTTTTTTATGGGGATATCACTCCTTTTTTCAGTTTATTCTTATAACTTGTAACATTGTTTCACCAATGACTATAATTCCTTTAAAAAAATACGCCTTCGTGGTTTGGTTGCTAAGCAAATTGTGTTTGGTGCTAAATGTAAGCTTAAAATTATATTCCATGATGAATTGCGAAAGCATCGTTCCAATCGGTCCAACTGTTCTCGAGTTATCGCATCACTTCCAGTTTTCAAAATGGCGGCTGACATCACTGCCACCTAATATCTGTATCTTAAATGTTATGTAACATTATAAGCCTACTGAATATGTATTTATTGTTATAAGAGATGGTTTTAGTCAGATTTGGCATTGTTATGGCGTCATTTCCGGTTTTAGTAATAGTGCATTTCTATTTCGACTATTGATGTTTCATATAGATGACCGTGTGAATCGATTAGCGCAAATTTCGTTTCGATCGGTTCAGCCGTTTTCAAGATATTGAAACCTGCGGGATTTGGCTCAGAGGGTAGAACACAAAGAATCAGCAATATTATAATTTGTTTATTACAAAGAAAATAAATGTTCATTGATGTGAAAAGAGCAATCAAAAATTATGAAACAATATTACGTTCGATACGTCGGCAGTAGTGATGATGTCGTCTGGTTTGTTTACGTCCGCGTAAACAAGTGGATGGCGTTGACTCTTGCGTAGTGTGTCCCGTGAACTCCAGTCCACCAGCAGAATGAAATGACTGGATATGTCACCTCCTTCAGCTGCGATGCGATGATGTTGTCTAATAACCCCTTGGTTACCAGGACGTCCAGCAGTCCGTGCACAAGGAGTGACCTCCTCGAGCAGTTGGATCAAGTTGGCTCAGGCTGATGACGTTCGTGGCTGCAGACTCGTCGGTTTCTCCCGGAGTTGCAATTCACTAACTTTTATACTTTAACATATACTGACTTTAATGTTGAAACTGTTCAGTTGATCACTTGTAACTTGAAATTGTCTTAATGCGATATTATTTGCCTCAGCATTAGGCTTGAAGTTTGAATTTACTGGGTTGACGTTTATACAAAAATGTTATTTTAATGTTTACCTTCGATCACATCGGCACTGTCTCGCTGAAATTATACTATGTTGCGTGCACAAGGCTTCACGGTTCGCGAGGCAGGTCTCACTGCTCTGAGAAAACTCCGACTGATGATGTTTGGCTGGTAGCTTGACGTTTTATACCCTCTGACATCGTTTTCCCTCCAAAGAATCTGATTGGTTGGTTTCGTACACGTGGTAGCTAATTTTAGACATTCTGTCATTTCTAAAGCCCGCGAAACGACTTTCTTTCTGCACGTAGGCCCATGCTTTTCTTGGAATCACTGAAAACTAGTCTGGCTGACTGGTTTTGTAGCGTTATCACAATGACTGGTTCACTTGTTATTACGTGGTGACATCACAATTTAGGTAAGGTCACATACTTTTTATATGGATTCACTCACTTTCTTGATATAATTGCACATTGTTAAACTTATTTGATTGCTCGTTATATTTTTGTCTATATTTTGATTGCTGTTGAATTTTAAGATTGTAAGTTTACATAATGATTCTAATTAATTACTTTGTGTTCAGTTAACCTTGACTCTAAGAATGCCATGCTACAAGCTTGTTCATTCTTTAAACCTATTTCAAGCAAACATTATTATTTTTAAAGTTAATTTTCTAACCTAGATAGGCCAACTTGTTACAATATGATGTCACTTCCGGTTTCAAAATGGCGGCATAAAACCGGTTATAGCAAAAGGCACCTTAGACGCCAAAAGTGCACACGTGGTAAAAATTTCAGATCGATTGGTTAACCCGTTTAGGCTGTGGCCCTGTCAACAGTGTTTCCTGATATCTGAATCATCATCATCATCATCATCATCATCATCATCATCATCATCATCATCATCATCATCAGATAGCTTTTAAAAGGGGTGTAATTTCACTGTTTTCACGGCCATCTTGCTCGCAAATGACATAACCTGTTGTTCCCAAATTTGGTATAGGGGGTGGGGTGGGCCATAGCTCGAAATTAAGATATTTCGCAACAATGTGAGATTTTCCAATGTTGAGATCCAGTAGGCCGAAAATGCCATGTTGTTGCTTACAGTAAAAGTGTTTGGTCTGCTCCTCAGTTTATTAGGCATTTACAGTATGTTGAGTGAGTGTGAGTGTACCGTACGACTTGGCTGGGTGGAGCGACCGCTCCACTAGATCCTCATAAAAAAACACTCTGTGTAAAAATACCAGCGTCCCTTGGATTCAACCAAATCTTCGAACCAATTGTCAAAGATTTGAAATATATTGAGACGACCAGAATAGATATTCACAATGGAAAGGTTGTGAAGGAAACCGTGGTGTATGTACAATCCCCATAAAAAAACACTCCGTGTAAAAATACCAGCGTCACTTGGATTCAACCAAATCTTCGAAGCAATTGTCAAAGATTTGAAATATATTGAGACGTCCAGAATAGATTCACAACGGAAAGATTAGATTATTATGGTTTAACGGCGCGTCAACGACGAGGTTATGTTGCGCCGAATTCATTATATTATATCAAAAAATTCAACATGTAGTTTTAATATATGTATATAAAATAATATGTACAATGACCAGACCGCCAGCCAATAAAACAAACGTCACACAAAAGTGTGGATAAATAAATACGTATAATGACTAGATGATAAGTTAAAATACACATCACACAAAAGTGTGCATTGACCCAGATGCATTCTTTATAAATACTTGCATCTGAGTCGTGTTAAAATAATATGTAAATAAATAGTGTAAAACAATAAAATATACTTATGTCTAAATCACAGATGATTATCACAGGTAAGTCCTAGAGTAGATAAAATATTCCGGCTTCCTTAAGAAAACTAACCAGGCGGTCGACTGCCTTCGTCTCGTCCCCCAGGATCTGTTCCAGGTCCCGCGGCATCTGCAGCCGACGCCGCAGATCCCGGAACCCGTCACAGTCCAGCAACAGGTGACGGACAGTTAGCGGCTCCAGACATTCATCGCACTCAGGCGGGTCTTCACGACATAGCAGAAAGCTATGGGTGAGTATACTGTGGCCTATGCGCATGCGGGTAAGTACTATTTCTTCTCTTCTATTCTCCCTAGATGATGATTTCCATGGCTCAATCGATGTTTTAATAGATTTAAGTTTATTATTTAATATATTGTTCCATTTTTCCTGCCAATTATTCTTCATTTGTTCTTTAAATTTGTTTTTTAGATCATTTGATGGAACGCATCGATAGTCTAGGTCAGGTTTGAGCGTGGCGTTTTTCGCTGTCTGGTCGGCTTTCTCGTTACCAGCTATCCCCGCATGGCCAGGGATCCAGCAAAAGGTGATCACATATCCTTGGCTGTTCAGATCATGTAAAATTGTTTGAATGTCTTGTATAAGAGGTTGTTTAGGCGAAAATTTGTCAAGTGATTGGATAGAGCTCAAGGAGTCGGAACAAATAAGGAATTGTTTACTATCAGATGTTTTAATATAATTTAAGGCTTGTCGGATAGCATACAGCTCAGCTGTGTAGACACTGCAATCAGGGTTAAGTTTGTATCCCATATTTGTTCTTGATACCGAATAGCCACAGCCCACAGCTCCATTTAATTTTGATCCATCTGTGTATATTATAATAAAATCTTTAAAACCTTCACACATTTTATAAAATAGTTTCTGGTAAATTACATCCCAGAAAAAACACTCCGTGTAAAAATACCAGCCAAGTCTCTTTAACTATAAAAAAAAATAGAAGAAATCTAAAAATTCAGCACTGAAAAGGAGTGATATCAAAAAAGGAGCCAAGTCAACGAATTTTCCAAATTTTAATCGTACCATTGAAATAAAAATATCAACCCCCGAGAAATACTTAAAAAAGGACTTGGCGCATCGTTTTTTTAAAGACACTTTTCTATCCTAAAAGTATAGGAAGAACTCTACAAGTATATTTTCCTGAGTATATCACATTCATTATCGACGAATCATACTACGTTTTAATATAACTAGTACTCTTACCTACTGGCAGTTTTGGTATTTTGTCAATATTCAGAGGAAATAAACGGATAAACGAATAACGAATAAACGGAAGCGGCCTAGTCTATTCGTTATTGCCACTATTTCTAGGGTCATATTAATCAATCATACTTCTCAATATCGTGACTGAGGGAAATAGCGAAAGCGCTCATTACAAGAAGGCCGTCAATGAGATTTGTATAAGTGACTAGTGCACTGAGCCATGCTGCTCAAATAATTACTGACTAGATTTTTATCTAAAGTAATACGTTATGTAATTTATGAATTTTTTTGGTATAAAATGTTAATTAATAGCAATTAATTACACGGCGAGAAGGTTCAAAGTATAATGCTGTAGTAGGTATGTTGATGTACCCACAAAACTATAGGTACCTACCAATCACAAACACAACTGTTCTGTATTTATTGCTTGTAAGACAATGCTATGTTTCTTTGCGTACTTATATTTAAATTTAAAATATTTTACAGAATGTTCAATATTTAATTTGAAAGTTTTGTCCCAATTTTTCTAGGCATTTCTGAACTACGTAGTATGTGAGTGGCATAAGCTTAAGAATAGAAAAATGTCTTTAAAAAAACGATGCGCCAAGTCCTTTTTTTAAGTATTTCTCGGGGGTTGATATTTTTATTTCAATGGTACGATTAAAATTTTGACTTGGCTCCTTTTTTGATATCACTCCTTTTCAGTGCTGAATTTTTAGATTTCTTCTATTTTTTTTTATAGTTAAAGAGACTTGGCTGGTATTTTTACACGGAGTGTTTTTTCTGGGATATCACTTCTTTTGTTAGTTTATTCATACAGCTTGTAGCACATGTCCGAGCAGGGACTAATTTCTTTAAAAAAATACGCCTCAACCGATTTGGTTACTATGAAAAGTTGCGTTTGGTATAAGATGAAAATGATTATCCAAGAAGAATAGCTTAAGTTTCGTTATAATCGATCCAGCCGTTTTCGATACATGACGTCACTTCCGGTTTTGAAATAGCGGCCGAATTCCGGTATAGGTAATAAGAAAACAATCTAGTTTTATCTAGTTGATACCTTCATGAACGACCATCTGAATTCCTAATCCCTATATTTCCGTAAAATCGGTCATGCCGTTTGTAATATATGACGTCACTTCCGGTTTCATTTAGTGGTTCCTGCCGCCATTTCCGGTACCATTAATTTATTTATTCATTTTTCACAATTGATTTTTCAAATAAATAGCAGAATGAATACGCAGGAGCTAGTTCAGTTGCAATCGGTACAGGCGTTTTAGATATATGACGTCACTTCCGGTTTCAGGAATGGCGGACGAGAACACTGCTACCTTGAATATATAAATTGTATTGTCTATGTTACAATGTAAGTTAATTATGTACGTATTTTAAGTATAATTTGTTGAAATAAGTTAAATATTGCGTATTTATGACGTCACTTCCGGTTTAGAAAATAAGAAAATAATATTTTTTTTATTGATACTTCATATAGATGACCATCTAAATCGAATGGCGCTAATTTCGTTCTAATCGGTCCAGACGTTTTTGAGTTATGACGTCACTTCCGGTTTCAAAATGGCGGCTTCCGGTTGGTTTTATAAAAAGGCACCTCAGACGCCAAAAGTGCACATGTGGTAAAAATTTCAGGTCGATCGGTTCAGCCGTTTAGGCTGTGGCGGTGATAGCGACGTTTCGTGATATCAGAATCATCATCATCTTCAGAATCAGAAAGTGGTGTAATTTCACTGTTTTCTCGGTCCTCTAGCGCGCAAATGGCATAACCTATTGTTCCCAAATTTGGTATATGTAGTGGGGTGGGCCATAGCTCGAAATTAAGATATTTCGCAACAATGTGAGATTTACCAATTTTGAGATCCAGTAGGCCGAAAATGCCATGTTGTTGCTTACAGTAAAAGTGTTTGGTCTGCTCCTCAGTTTATTAGGCATTTACGGTATGTTGAGTGACTGTGAGTGTATAGTACGACTTGGCTGGGTGGAGCGACCGCTCCACTAGATAGATAACTGCCAAAAATTTATCTAGATAAGATAATAGATAATTGTTTAAAAAATTATCTAGATAATAGATAAAGATAAAAAAAAATTATCTAGATAAATATTAAAAGATAAAAGATAATTTTCTAAAATCTCGTCTAATTTCATTTTACATAGGTATTATAATAAGGTATCTATAAACATTTACTTTATAGGCATATCTAACCAGATTATTGATGTTCCTACTGCCTGTGATTAAAATTTACTAAAAGGGAAGGGACTATTTTTATTATACGGGATTATAATTTTAATTTTCTAATGCGTAAATTTGGAAACGTCGCATATGCCTCATTATCTACACAGATTTCATTATAACATTATTTTCTAACAAATGTTTTGATAAGTATTGGCGGATAGGATACAGTATTTTTGGTAGGAACGATGAGGTACCTAAGTAAGTAAATAGAATGTAAGACATAATATTAAGTTAAGCTTCTTTCCTTAATATACCGGGTTGCGCAAAAAAAAATCACCCTGATTGAGAAGTCAAAACTATTATAAAAGGATTCTGAAATTTGTACACATATTAAACATACCAAAATGTAATATGTGCAAGTTTCAAAAACGTTTCTATAGTAGGAAAAAAGTTACAGCTGTTCAAATTTTGGTTGTCAAAAAATTAATTATACGGAGCTCAAATAGCTCGCGTCCAGAAAACTTCCATTGGCCGGGACGCTGTTTCTTCAAAACTACGTACGATATCAAGCAGAAAATTTCAAAATATATCGAAAATATAAAGATCAATTGTGTACAAATGTCAATCAATTTAAATGAATTGAACGAAAGTTATGTGATCTTGAAGTTGAGCGTAAAATCAGAATAATGTAGATTATTTCTAAATTTTACACACGTTATAAAAGTGATTTTTCCCCCACTATTCTGTTTTCATGCTCAACTTCAAGATACAATAACTTTCGTTACATAAATTGATATTGATTGAAATTTTTACACAATCGATCTTAATCTATTTTGAATTTAATTTGAAATTTTCAGCTTGATATCTTACGTAGTTTTGAGAAACAGCATCCCGGCCATTGGAAGTTTTCTGGACGCGCGCTATTAGAGCTCCGTATAATCAATATTTTGGCAACCAAATTTGAACAGCTGTAATTTTTTTCCTACAATAGTAATGTTTTTGAAACTTTCACATATTACATTTTGGTATGTTTTCTAATAGGTATGTGTACAAATGTCAATATCCTATCTAAAATAGTTTCGATATAGTGACGTCTCAATCAGGGTGATTATTTTTTGCGCCACCCGGTATTATGAATTCTAATCTAGTGGAGCGGTCGCTCCACCCAGCCAAGTCGTACTGTACACTCACAGTTACTCAACATACCGTAAAAGACTATCCCAGAAAAAACACTCCGTGTAAAAATACCAGCCAAGTCTCTTTAACTATAAAAAAAAATAGACGAAATCTAAAAATTCAGCACTAAAAAGGAGTGATATCAAAAAAGGAGCCAAGTCAACGAATTTTCCAAATTTTAATCGTACCATTGAAATAAAAATATCAACCCCCGAGAAATACTTAAAAAAAGGACTTGGCGCATCGTTTTTTTAAAGACACTTTTCTATCCTAAAAGTATAGGAAGAACTCTACAAGTATATTTTCCTGAGTATATCACATTCATTATCGACGAATCATACTACGTTTTAATATAACTAGTACTCTTACCTACTGGCAGTTTTGGTATTTTGTCAATATTCAGAGGAAATAAACGGATAAACGAATAACGAATAAACGGAAGCGGCCTAGTCTATTCGTTATTGCCACTATTTCTAGGGTAATATTAATCAATCATACTTCTCAATATCGTGACTGAGGGAAATAGCGAAAGCGCTCATTACAAGAAGGCCGTCAATGAGATTTGTATAAGTGACTAGTGCACTGAGCCATGCTGCTCAAATAATTACTGACTAGATTTTTATCTAAAGTAATACGTTATGTAATTTATGAATTTTTTTGGTATAAAATGTTAATTAATAGCAATTAATTACACGGCGAGAAGGTTCAAAGTATAATGCTGTAGTAGGTATGTTGATGTACCCACAAAACTATAGGTACCTACCAATCACAAACACAACTGTTCTGTATTTATTGCTTGTAAGACAATGCTATGTTTCTTTGCGTACTTATATTTAAATTTAAAATATTTTACAGAATGTTCAATATTTAATTTGAAAGTTTTGTCCCAATTTTTCTAGGCATTTCTGAACTACGTAGTATGTGAGTGGCATAAGCTTAAGAATAGAAAAATGTCTTTAAAAAAACGATGCGCCAAGTCCTTTTTTTAAGTATTTCTCGGGGGTTGATATTTTTATTTCAATGGTACGATTAAAATTTGGAAAATTCGTTGACTTGGCTCCTTTTTTGATATCACTCCTTTTCAGTGCTGAATTTTTAGATTTCGTCTATTTTTTTTTATAGTTAAAGAGACTTGGCTGGTATTTTTACACAGAGTGTTTTTTCTGGGATATCACTTCTTTTGTTAGTTTATTCATACAGCTTGTAGCACATGTCCGAGCAGGGACTAATTTCTTTAAAAAAATACGCCTCAACCGATTTGGTTACTATGAAAAGTTGCGTTTGGTATAAGATGAAAATGATTATCCAAGAAGAATAGCTTAAGTTTCGTTATAATCGATCCAGCCGTTTTCGATACATGACGTCACTTCCGGTTTTGAAATAGCGGCCGAATTCCGGTATAGGTAATAAGAAAACAATCTAGTTTTATCTAGTTGATACCTTCATGAACGACCATCTGAATTCCTAATCCCTATATTTCCGTAAAATCGGTCATGCCGTTTGTAATATATGACGTCACTTCCGGTTTCATTTAGTGGTTCCTGCCGCCATTTCCGGTACCATTAATTTATTTATTCATTTTTCACAATTGATTTTTCAAATAAATAGCAGAATGAATAACGCAGGAGCTAGTTCAGTTGCAATCGGTACAGGCGTTTTAGATATATGACGTCACTTCCGGTTTCAGGAATGGCGGCCGAGAACACTGCTACCTTGAATATATAAATTGTATTGTCTATGTTACAATGTAAGTTAATTATGTACGTATTTTAAGTATAATTTGTTGAAATAAGTTAAATATTGCGTATTTATGACGTCACTTCCGGTTTAGAAAATAAGAAAATAATATTTTTTTTATTGATACTTCATATAGATGACCATCTCAATCGAATGGCGCTAATTTCGTTCTAATCGGTCCAGACGTTTTTGAGTTATGACGTCACTTCCGGTTTCAAAATGGCGGCTTCCGGTTGGTTTTATAAAAAGGCACCTCAGACGCCAAAAGTGCACATGTGGTAAAAATTTCAGGTCGATCGGTTCAGCCGTTTAGGCTGTGGCGGTGATAGCGACGTTTCGTGATATCAGAATCATCATCATCTTCAGAATCAGAAAGTGGTGTAATTTCACTGTTTTCTCGGTCCTCTAGCGCGCAAATGGCATAACCTATTGTTCCCAAATTTGGTATATGTAGTGGGGTGGGCCATAGCTCGAAATTAAGATATTTCGCAACAATGTGAGATTTACCAATTTTGAGATCCAGTAGGCCGAAAATGCCATGTTGTAGCTTACAGTAAAAGTGTTTGGTCTGCTCCTCAGTTTATTAGGCATTTACGGTATGTTGAGTGACTGTGAGTGTATAGTACGACTTGGCTGGGTGGAGCGACCGCTCCACTAGATTTGTAGTTTGAGCCTTCGGATAAATACTTAAAGAAGTGTTGCATATTGGTCGGGAGACAGTCCAGGGAGGGATTTTTATAAAACATATCCTCTGTACCTCTGGCAACTCAATATTGCGGTTCTCCAGGAGTTCCGAAAGACGTATTCCAAGCGGTCTTGTGGCTTTTATCCTAGTATCGTATATTCTCTTGTAATTGGGACGGAATACCTTCGTGTACGTCGGATGATAGGGCACAACGGAAATGTTGTGAAGGGAACCGTGGTGTATGTATAATCCCCATAAAAAACAATCCGTGTAAAAATACCAGCGTCACTTGAATTCAACCAAATCTTCGAATCAATTGTCAAATATTTGAAATATATTGAGACGTCCAGAATAGATATTCACAACGGAAAGGTTGTGAAGGGAACCGTGGTGTATGTATAATCCCCATAAAAAACACTCCGTGTAAAAATACCAGCGTCACTTGGATTCAACCAAATCTTCGAACCAATTGTCAAAGATTTGAAATATATTGAGACGTCCAGAATAGATTCACAACGGAAAGGTTGTGAAGGGAACCGTGGTGTATGTATAATCCCCATAAAAAACACTCCGTGTAAAAATACCAGCGTCACTTGGATTCAACCAAATCTTCGAACCAATTGTCAAAGATTTGAAATATATTGAGACGTCCAGAATAGATTAACAACGGAAAGGTTGTGAAGGGAACCGTGGTGTATGTATAATCCCCATAAAAAACACTCCGTGTAAAAATACCAGCGTCACTTGGATTCAACCAAATCTTCGAAATAATTGTCAAAGATTTGAAATATATTGAGACGTCCAGAATAGATTCACAACGGAAATGTTGTGAAGGGAACCGTGGTGTATGTATAATCCCCATAAAAAACAATCCGTGTAAAAATACCAGCGTCACTTGAATTCAACCAAATCTTCGAACCAATTGTCAAAGATTTGAAATATATTGAGACGTCCAGAATAGATATTCACAACGGAAAGATTGTGAAGGGAACCGTGGTGTATGTATAACCCCCATAAAAAAACACTCTGTGTAAAAATACCAGCCAAGTCTCTTCAACTATAAAAAAAAATAGATGAAATCTAAAAATTCAGCACTGAAAAGTAGTGATATCAAAAATGGGCCATGTCAAAAATTAATTTGAAAAACCAAAATACACTTGGCGCATCGTGTATATACATAGATAGATAGATTAATAGGGTTTAACGGCGCGTCAACGACGAGGCCCTTAAAAACGATGTGCCAAGTATATTTTGGTTTTTAAATTAAGTTTTGACTTGGCCCACTTTTGATATCACTACTTTTCAGTGCTGAATTTTTAGATTGCATCTATTTTTTATAGTTGAAGAGACTTGGCTGGTATTTTTACACGGAGTGTTTTTTATGGGGATATCACTCCTTTTTTTAGTTTATTTACACAACTTGTAACACATATTGGAACAACAATGAATAATTTCTTAAAAAAATACGCTATTTCCGAATTGGTTACTACGAAAAATTGTGTTTGGTGCTAAATAATATAATGCTTAAGATGATATTGAATGAAAAATTACGAAAGCATCATTCCATTCGGCCCAGCTGTTTTCGAGATATGGCATCAATTCCGGTTTTCAAAATGGCAGAAGAAATAACTGCCACCTAGAATTTATTTCTATAAATGTTATGTATCATTATAAGAATTCTGAATATGTAGTTATTGTAGTAAGAGGTGATTGATGCCTATTTCTTCATTTTTATGACGTCATTTCCGGTTTCGGTAATAGTACATTCTTTTTTTAACTATTGGTATTTCATAAAGATGACCAGCTGAATCATTTGGCGCTGGTTTCATTCCTATCGGTCTAGCCGTTTTCGAGATATGACTATACTTCCGGTTTCAAAATTGCGGCTTCCGGTTGGTTTTATAAAAAGGCACCTCAGACGCCAAAAGTGCACATGTGGTGAAAATTTCAGATCGATCGGCTCAGCTGTTTAGGCTGTGGCGGTGATTGCGGTGTTTCGTGACATCATCATCATCATCATCATCATCATCATCAGATCAAGATAGGTTTTAAAAGGGGTGTAATTTCACTGTTTTCACGGCCCTCTAGCTCGCAAATGGCATAACCTGTTATTCCCAAATTTGGTATATGGGGTGGGGTGGGCCATAGCTCGAAATTAATATATTTCGCAACAATGTGAGATTTCCCAATGTTGAGATCCAGTAGGCCGAAAATGCCATGTTATTGCTTACAGTAAAAGTGTTTGGTCTGCTCCTCAGTTTATTAGGCATTTACGGTATGTTGAGTGACTGTGAGTGTACGGTAAGACTTGGCTGAGTGGAGCGACCGCTCCACTAGATATTCGAAATTAAGATATTTCGCAACAGTGTGAGATTTCCCAATTTTATGATCCAGTAGGCCGAAAATGCCACTTTCATGCTTACAGTAAAAGTGGGTTGCTCCAGACTTTTTAAATGAGAGTAAACGCGCGCCGAACGACTTGGCTGGCGTGGGGCGACCGCTTTACTAGATTTGAGAATAACAGTTATTTTATTAAAGTTAGGTTGTTGCTGAACAGTATTATTTTTTTTGTGGAATGAATAGTTTTCGAGAAATTCAATTACAAATTATGTTAATTTTCTTCTAATTTTAAAAAAGAACACATTCACATTGACATCATAATCCTTAAATTGCCATGGCAACAAAGTATATCACCATGGTAACACATTGTTGTGGACTTGGAAAAAAATCACTATCCCGATTCTAGTAACATGCCTTTTTTCCAAAAAATATGTCCCGTGCGATATCAAAAAAATTTTGTGAATGGAAATTTTACTTTTCTCTAGGGGTATGTGTGTTCATCATTATTACTTATAATTGAGCGAGCAAAGCGAGCGTCTCCTTTTGGCTCTTTTGGCACGGACCTCTGTTTTTTTTGTCTGTGTATTTTTTTCTGTTACTGACGTTATACAAGTCACAGTTTTTCTTCGATCAAGCTGAAAATATGCACACATGTACTGACCATTTCCGGGCGTTGCAGACCCTAATTTTTTTGAAATCCCCTGATTGGTTCAAATTTAAAAAAAATTATCTTTCGATTGGTTGGTTTGATCAATTTGAAATTTAGCAAAGTCATTGCAACCAACATTGTACACAATCATAATAAATTTCAGCCAAATCCTCCCATTGGTTCAAATTTAAAACCATTTTTCCTGTGATTTTTGAAATTTAAACTAGAACCGATTGACCGACCAACTAAAAACTTTGCATGGTCATTGGTACCATCATTTAAGGTATTTTTGCCAATTTTCATAAAATCTGTCGTTATTATCAAAAGTTTTTGTAATTTTAGGGACAATTTGCGTGTTGGATGTCAAATTCACGGCGACTTCGAATCTTCAGTTCAAGGCAAGGTAGTTAGAGCAGAAAGTTTCAAACGAAATGAAACTAATAATGACTGTTCAACAGATTGATCTGATATTGTGTACACACTAATATCATATGATTTGAGTGGTCCCAGGTATATTTTTTTAAAGAGATCCTGTGATTTTTGAATATTAACAAGGAACAGTTCAATTATAAAGGTTGATACTAACATTTTAGGATTATTTAGAGATTTTTATTCAAGTCTGACGAATTTCAAGAATTATTGGCTTTTAATGATATTTTCGATAGACAGAATTACGGTTCGAGGTGTTCTGCGTATCCGTGCTCGCTCATCAACGCGTTACTCAGAGCGTTTTCCTAGTAATATTAATAAAATATAAATATTATATAATATATAATATTAAACTATAGATATGGCGGTTCCTTGACGACTGGAGATTATATTGGATGCGTTCAGTGGATTATCTTCCTCGAGGCAACGCATGCAACTATAGATATGGCGGTTCCTTGACGACTGGAGATTATATTGGATGCGTTCAGTGGATTATCTTCCTCGAGGCAACGCATGCAACTATAGATATGGCGGTTCCTTGACGACTGGAGATTATATTGGATGCGTTCAGTGGATTATCTTCCTCGAGGCAACGCATGCAACTATAGATATGGCGGTTCCTTGACGACTGGAGATTATATTGGATGCGTTCAGTGGATTATCTTCCTCGAGACAACGCATGCAACTATAGATGTGGCGGTTCCTTGACGACTGGAGATTATATTGGATGCGTTCAGTGGATTTTCTTCCTCGAGGCAACGCATGCAACTATAGATATGGCGGTTCCTTGACGACTGGAGATTATATTGGATGCGTTCAGTGGATTATCTTCCTCGAGACAACGCATGCAACTATAGATGTGGCGGTTCCTTGACGACTGGAGATTATATTGGATGCGTTCAGTGGATTATCTTCCTCGAGGCAACGCATGCAACTATAGATATGGCGGTTCCTTGACGACTGGAGATTATATTGGATGCGTTCAGTGGATTATCTTCCTCGAGGCAACGCATGCAACTATAGATATGGCGGTTCCTTGACGACTGGAGATTATATTGGATGCGTTCAGTGGATTATCTTCCTCGAGGCAACGCATGCAACTATAGATATGGCGGTTCCTTGACGACTGGAGATTATATTGGATGCGTTCAGTGGATTATCTTCCTCGAGGCAACGCATGCAACTATAGATATGGCGGTTCCTTGACGACTGGAGATTATATTGGATGCGTTCAGTGGATTATCTTCCTCGAGGCAACGCATGCAACTATAGATATGGCGGTTCCTTGACGACTGGAGATTATATTGGATGCGTTCAGTGGATTATCTTCCTCGAGGCAACGCATGCAACTATAGATATGGCGGTTCCTTGACGACTGGAGATTATATTGGATGCGTTCAGTGGATTATCTTCCTCGAGGCAACGCATGCAACTATAGATATGGCGGTTCCTTGACGACTGGAGGTTCCTTGACGACTGGAGATTATATTGGATGCGTTCAGTGGATTATCTTCCTCGAGGCAATGCATGCAACTATAGATATGGCGGTTCCTTGACGACTGGAGATTATATTGGATGCGTTCAGTGGATTATCTTCCTCGAGGCAACGCATGCAACTATAGATATGGCGGTTCCTTGACGACTGGAGATTATATTGGATGCGTTCAGTGGATTATCTTCCTCGAGGCAACGCATGCAACTATAGATATGGCGGTTCCTTGACGACTGGAGATTATATTGGATGCGTTCAGTGGATTATCTTCCTCGAGGCAACGCATGCAACTATAGATATGGCGGTTCCTTGACGACTGGAGATTATATTGGATACGTTCAGTGGATTATCTTCCTCGAGGCAACGCATGCAACTATAGATATGGCGGTTCCTTGACGACTGGAGATTATATTGGATGCGTTCAGTGGATTATCTTCCTCGAGGCAACGCATGCAACTATAGATATGGCGGTTCCTTGACGACTGGAGATTATATTGGATGCGTTCAGTGGATTATCTTCCTCAGAGCAACGCATGCAACTATAGATATGGCGGTTCCTTGACGACTGGAGATTATATTGGATGCGTTCAGTGGATTATCTTCCTCGAGGCAACGCATGCAACTATAGATATGGCGGTTCCTTGACGACTGGAGATTATATTGGATGCGTTCAGTGGATTATCTTCCTCGAGGCAACGCATGCAACTATAGATATGGCGGTTCCTTGACGACTGGAGATTATATTGGATGCGTTCAGTGGATTATCTTCCTCGAGGCAACGCATGCAACTATAGATATGGCGGTTCCTTGACGACTGGAGATTATATTGGATGCGTTCAGTGGATTATCTTCCTCGAGGCAACGCATGCAACTATAGATATGGCGGTTCCTTGACGACTGGAGATTATATTGGATGCGTTCAGTGGATTATCTTCCTCGAGGCAACGCATGCAACTATAGATATGGCGGTTCCTTGACGACTGGAGATTATATTGGATGCGTTCAGTGGATTATCTTCCTCGAGGCAACGCATGCAACTATAGATATGGCGGTTCCTTGACGACTGGAGATTATATTGGATGCGTTCAGTGGATTATCTTCCTCGAGGCAACGCATGCAACTATAGATATGGCGGTTCCTTGACGACTGGAGATTATATTGGATGCGTTCAGTGGATTATCTTCCTCGAGGCAACGCATGCAACTATAGATGTGGCGGTTCCTTGACGACTGGAGATTATATTGGATGCGTTCAGTGGATTATCTTCCTCGAGGCAACGCATGCAACTATAGATATGGCGGTTCCTTGACGACTGGAGATTATATTGGATGCGTTCAGTGGATTATCTTCCTCGAGGCAACGCATGCAACTATAGATATGGCGGTTCCTTGACGACTGGAGATTATATTGGATGCGTTCAGTGGATTATCTTCCTCGAGGCAACGCATGCAACTATAGATATGGCGGTTCCTTGACGACTGGAGATTATATTGGATGCGTTCAGTGGATTATCTTCCTCGAGGCAACGCATGCAACTATAGATATGGCGGTTCCTTGACGACTGGAGATTATATTGGATGCGTTCAGTGGATTATCTTCCTCGAGGCAACGCATGCAACTATAGATATGGCGGTTCCTTGACGACTGGAGATTATATTGGATGCGTTCAGTGGATTATCTTCCTCGAGGCAACGCATGCAACTATAGATATGGAGATTATATTGGATGCGTTCAGTGGATTATCTTCCTCGAGGCAACGCATGCAACTATAGATATGGCGGTTCCTTGACGACTGGAGATTATATTGGATGCGTTCAGTGGATTATCTTCCTCGAGGCAACGCATGCAACTATAGATATGGCGGTTCCTTGACGACTGGAGATTATATTGGATGCGTTCAGTGGATTATCTTCCTCGAGGCAACGCATGCAACTATAGATATGGCGGTTCCTTGACGACTGGAGATTATATTGGATGCGTTCAGTGGATTATCTTCCTCGAGGCAACGCATGCAACTATAGATATGGCGGTTCCTTGACGACTGGAGATTATATTGGATGCGTTCAGTGGATTATCTTCCTCGAGGCAACGCATGCAACTATAGATATGGCGGTTCCTTGACGACTGGAGATTATATTGGATGCGTTCAGTGGATTATCTTCCTCGAGGCAACGCATGCAACTATAGATATGGCGGTTCCTTGACGACTGGAGATTATATTGGATGCGTTCAGTGGATTATCTTCCTCGAGGCAACGCATGCAACTATAGATATGGCGGTTCCTTGACGACTGGAGATTATATTGGATGCGTTCAGTGGATTATCTTCCTCGAGGCAACGCATGCAACTATAGATATGGCGGTTCCTTGACGACTGGAGATTATATTGGATGCGTTCAGTGGATTATCTTCCTCGAGGCAACGCATGCAACTATAGATGTGGCGGTTCCTTGACGACTGGAGATAATATTGGATGCGTTCAGTGGATTATCTTCCTCGAGGCAACGCATGCAACTATAGATATGGCGGTTCCTTGACGACTGGAGATTATATTGGATGCGTTCAGTGGATTATCTTCCTCAGGGCAACGCATGCAACTATAGATATGGCGGTTCCTTGACGACTGGAGATTATATTGGATGCGTTCAGTGGATTATCTTCCTCAGGGCAACGCATGCAACTATAGATATGGCGGTTCCTTGACGACTGGAGATTATATTGGATGCGTTCAGTGGATTATCTTCCTCGAGGCAACGCATGCAACTATAGATATGGCGGTTCCTTGACGACTGGAGATTATATTGGATGCGTTCAGTGGATTATCTTCCTCAGGGCAACGCATGCAACTATAGATATGGCGGTTCCTTGACGACTGGAGATTATATTGGATGCGTTCAGTGGATTATCTTCCTCGAGGCAACGCATGCAACTATAGATATGGCGGTTCCTTGACGACTGGAGATTATATTGGATGCGTTCAGTGGATTATCTTCCTCGAGGCAACGCATGCAACTATAGATATGGCGGTTCCTTGACGACTGGAGATTATATTGGATGCGTTCAGTGGATTATCTTCCTCGAGGCAACGCATGCAACTATAGATATGGCGGTTCCTTGACGACTGGAGATTATATTGGATGCGTTCAGTGGATTATCTTCCTCGAGGCAACGCATGCAACTATAGATATGGCGGTTCCTTGACGACTGGAGATTATATTGGATGCGTTCAGTGGATTATCTTCCTCGAGGCAACGCATGCAACTATAGATATGGCGGTTCCTTGACGACTGGAGATTATATTGGATGCGTTCAGTGGATTATCTTCCTCAGGGCAACGCATGCAACTATAGATATGGCGGTTCCTTGACGACTGGAGATTATATTGGATGCGTTCAGTGGATTATCTTCCTCGAGGCAACGCATGCAACTATAGATATGGCGGTTCCTTGACGACTGGAGATTATATTGGATGCGTTCAGTGGATTATCTTCCTCGAGGCAACGCATGCAACTATAGATATGGCGGTTCCTTGACGACTGGAGATTATATTGGATGCGTTCAGTGGATTATCTTCCTCGAGGCAACGCATGCAACTATAGATATGGCGGTTCCTTGACGACTGGAGATTATATTGGATGCGTTCAGTGGATTATCTTCCTCGAGGCAACGCATGCAACTATAGATATGGCGGTTCCTTGACGACTGGAGATTATATTGGATGCGTTCAGTGGATTATCTTCCTCGAGGCAACGCATGCAACTATAGATGTGGCGGTTCCTTGACGACTGGAGATTATATTGGATGCGTTCAGTGGATTATCTTCCTCGAGGCAACGCATGCAACTATAGATATGGCGGTTCCTTGACGACTGGAGATTATATTGGATGCGTTCAGTGGATTATCTTCCTCAGGGCAACGTATGCAACTATAGATATGGCGGTTCCTTGACGACTGGAGATTATATTGGATGCGTTCAGTGGATTATCTTCCTCGAGGCAACGCATGCAACTATAGATATGGCGGTTCCTTGACGACTGGAGATTATATTGGATGCGTTCAGTGGATTATCTTCCTCGAGGCAACGCATGCAACTATAGATATGGCGGTTCCTTGACGACTGGAGATTATATTGGATGCGTTCAGTGGATTATCTTCCTCGAGGCAACGCATGCAACTATAGATATGGCGGTTCCTTGACGACTGGAGATTATATTGGATGCGTTCAGTGGATTATCTTCCTCGAGGCAACGCATGCAACTATAGATATGGCGGTTCCTTGACGACTGGAGATTATATTGGATGCGTTCAGTGGATTATCTTCCTCGAGGCAACGCATGCAACTATAGATGTGGCGGTTCCTTGACGACTGGAGATTATATTGGATGCGTTCAGTGGATTATCTTCCTCGAGGCAACGCATGCAACTATAGATATGGCGGTTCCTTGACGACTGGAGATTATATTGGATGCGTTCAGTGGATTATCTTCCTCGAGGCAACGCATGCAACTATAGATATGGCGGTTCCTTGACGACTGGAGATTATATTGGATGCGTTCAGTGGATTATCTTCCTCGAGGCAACGCATGCAACTATAGATATGGCGGTTCCTTGACGACTAGAGATTATATTGGATGCGTTCAGTGGATTATCTTCCTCGAGGTTACGCATGCAACTATAGATATGGCGGTTCCTTGACGACTGGAGATTATATTGGATGCGTTCAGTGGATTATCTTCCTCGAGGCAACTCATGCAACTATAGATATGGCGGTTCCTTGACGACTAGAGATTATATTGGATGCGTTCAGTGGATTATCTTCCTCGAGGCAACGCATGCAACTATAGATATGGCGGTTCCTTGACGACTGGAGATTATATTGGATGCGTTCAGTGGATTATCTTCCTCGAGGCAACGCATGCAACTATAGATATGGCGGTTCCTTGACGACTGGAGATTATATTGGATGCGTTCAGTGGATTATCTTCCTCGAGGCAACGCATGCAACTATAGATATGGCGGTTCCTTGACGACTGGAGATTATATTGGATGCGTTCAGTGGATTATCTTCCTCGAGGCAACGCATGCAACTATAGATATGGCGGTTCCTTGACGACTGGAGATTATATTGGATGCGTTCAGTGGATTATCTTCCTCGAGGCAACGCATGCAACTATAGATATGGCGGTTCCTTGACGACTGGAGATTATATTGGATGCGTTCAGTGGATTATCTTCCTCGAGGCAACGCATGCAACTATAGATATGGCGGTTCCTTGACGACTGGAGATTATATTGGATGCGTTCAGTGGATTATCTTCCTCGAGGCAACGCATGCAACTATAGATATGGCGGTTCCTTGACGACTGGAGATTATATTGGATACGTTCAGTGGATTATCTTCCTCGAGGCAACGCATGCAACTATAGATATGGCGGTTCCTTGACGACTGGAGATTATATTGGATGCGTTCAGTGGATTATCTTCCTCGAGGCAACGCATGCAACTATAGATATGGCGGTTCCTTGACGACTGGAGATTATATTGGATGCGTTCAGTGGATTATCTTCCTCGAGGCAACGCATGCAACTATAGATATGGCGGTTCCTTGACGACTGGAGATTATATTGGATGCGTTCAGTGGATTATCTTCCTCGAGGCAACGCATGCAACTATAGATATGGCGGTTCCTTGACGACTGGAGATTATATTGGATGCGTTCAGTGGATTATCTTCCTCGAGGCAACGCATGCAACTATAGATGTGGCGGTTCCTTGACGACTGGAGATTATATAGGATGCGTTCAGTGGATTATCTTCCTCGAGGCAACGCATGCAACTATAGATATGGCGGTTCCTTGACGACTGGAGATTATATTGGATGCGTTCAGTGGATTATCTTCCTCGAGGCAACGCATGCAACTATAGATGTGGCGGTTCCTTGACGACTGGAGATTATATTGGATGCGTTCAGTGGATTATCTTCCTCGAGGCAACGCATGCAACTATAGATATGGCGGTTCCTTGACGACTGGAGATTATATTGGATGCGTTCAGTGGATTATCTTCCTCGAGGCAACGCATGCAACTATAGATATGGCGGTTCCTTGACGACTGGAGATTATATAGGATGCGTTCAGTGGATTATCTTCCTCGAGGCAACGCATGCAACTATAGATATGGCGGTTCCTTGACGACTGGAGATTATATTGGATGCGTTCAGTGGATTATCTTCCTCGAGGCAACGCATGCAACTATAGATATGGCGGTTGCTTGACGACTGGAGATTATATTGGATGCGTTCAGTGGATTATCTTCCTCGAGGCAACGCATGCAACTATAGATATGGCGGTTCCTTGACGACTGGAGATTATATTGGATGCGTTCAGTGGATTATCTTCCTCGAGGCAACGCATGCAACTATAGATATGGCGGTTCCTTGACGACTGGAGATTATATTGGATGCGTTCAGTGGATTATCTTCCTCGAGGCAACGCATGCAACTATAGATATGGCGGTTCCTTGACGACTGGAGATTATATTGGATGCGTTCAGTGGATTATCTTCCACGAGGCAACGCATGCAACTATAGATATGGCGGTTCCTTGACGACTGGAGATTATATTGGATGCGTTCAGTGGATTATCTTCCTCGAGGCAACGCATGCAACTATAGATATGGCGGTTCCTTGACGACTGGAGATTATATTGGATGCGTTCAGTGGATTATCTTCCTCGAGGCAACGCATGCAACTATAGATATGGCGGTTCCTTGACGACTGGAGATTATATTGGATACGTTCAGTGGATTATCTTCCTCGAGGCAACGCATGCAACTATAGATATGGCGGTTCCTTGACGACTGGAGATTATATTGGATGCGTTCAGTGGATTATCTTCCTCGAGGCAACGCATGCAACTATAGATATGGCGGTTCCTTGACGACTGGAGATTATATTGGATGCGTTCAGTGGATTATCTTCCTCGAGGCAACGCATGCAACTATAGATATGGCGGTTCCTTGACGACTGGAGATTATATTGGATGCGTTCAGTGGATTATCTTCCTCGAGGCAACGCATGCAACTATAGATGTGGCGGTTCCTTGACGACTGGAGATTATATTGGATGCGTTCAGTGGATTATCTTCCTCGAGGCAACGCATGCAACTATAGATATGGCGGTTCCTTGACGACTGGAGATTATATTGGATGCGTTCAGTGGATTATCTTCCTCGAGGCAACGCATGCAACTATAGATATGGCGGTTCCTTGACGACTGGAGATTATATTGGATGCGTTCAGTGGATTATCTTCCTCGAGGCAACGCATGCAACTATAGATATGGCGGTTCCTTGACGACTGGAGATTATATTGGATGCGTTCAGTGGATTATCTTCCTCGAGGCAACGCATGCAACTATAGATATGGCGGTTCCTTGACGACTGGAGATTATATTGGATGCGTTCAGTGGATTATCTTCCTCGAGGCAACGCATGCAACTATAGATATGGCGGTTCCTTGACGACTGGAGATTATATTGGATGCGTTCAGTGGATTATCTTCCTCGAGGCAACGCATGCAACTATAGATATGGCGGTTCCTTGACGACTGGAGATTATATTGGATGCGTTCAGTGGATTATCTTCCTCGAGGCAACGCATGCAACTATAGATATGGCGGTTCCTTGACGACTGGAGATTATATTGGATGCGTTCAGTGGATTATCTTCCTCGAGGCAACGCATGCAACTATAGATATGGCGGTTCCTTGACGACTGGAGATTATATTGGATGCGTTCAGTGGATTATCTTCCTCGAGGCAACGCATGCAACTATAGATGTGGCGGTTCCTTGACGACTGGAGATTATATAGGATGCGTTCAGTGGATTATCTTCCTCGAGGCAACGCATGCGACTATAGATATAGCGGTTCCTTGACGACTGGAGATTATATTGGATGCGTTTAGTGGATTATCTTCCTCGAGGCAACGCATGCAACTATAGATATGGAGGTTCCTTGACGACTGGAGATTATATTGGATGCGTTCAGTGGATTATCTTCCTCGAGGCAACGCATGCAACTATAGATATGGCGGTTCCTTGACGACTGGAGATTATATTGGATGCGTTCAGTGGATTATCTTCCTCGAGGCAACGCATGCAACTATAGATATGGCGGTTCCTTGACGACTGGAGATTATATTGGATGCGTTCAGTGGATTATCTTCCTCGAGGCAACGCATGCAACTATAGATATGGCGGTTCCTTGACGACTGGAGATTATATTGGATGCGTTCAGTGGATTATCTTCCTCGAGGCAACGCATGCAACTATAGATGTGGCGGTTCCTTGACGACTGGAGATTATATAGGATGCGTTCAGTGGATTATCTTCCTCGAGGCAACGCATGCGACTATAGATATAGCGGTTCCTTGACGACTGGAGATTATATTGGATGCGTTCAGTGGATTATCTTCCTCGAGGCAACGCATGCAACTATAGATATGGCGGTTCCTTGACGACTGGAGATTATATTGGATGCGTTCAGTGGATTATCTTCCTCGAGGCAACGCATGCGACTATAGATATAGCGGTTCCTTGACGACTGGAGATTATATTGGATGCGTTCAGTGGATTATCTTCCTCGAGGCAACGCATGCAACTATAGATATGGCGGTTCCTTGACGACTGGAGATTATATTGGATGCGTTCAGTGGATTATCTTCCTCGAGGCAACGCATGCAACTATAGATATGGCGGTTCCTTGACGACTGGAGATTATATTGGATGCGTTCAGTGGATTATCTTCCTCGAGGCAACGCATGCAACTATAGATATGGCGGTTCCTTGACGACTGGAGATTATATTGGATGCGTTCAGTGGATTATCTTCCTCGAGGCAACGCATGCAACTATAGATATGGCGGTTCCTTGACGACTGGAGATTATATTGGATGCGTTCAGTGGATTATCTTCCTCGAGGCAACGCATGCAACTATAGATATGGCGGTTCCTTGACGACTGGAGATTATATTGGATACGTTTAGTGGATTATCTTCCTCGAGGCAACGCATGCAACTATAGATATGGCGGTTCCTTGACGACTGGAGATTATATTGGATGCGTTCAGTGGATTATCTTCCTCGAGGCAACGCATGCAACTATAGATATGGCGGTTCCTTGACGACTGGAGATTATATTGGATGCGTTCAGTGGATTATCTTCCTCGAGGCAACGCATGCAACTATAGATATGGCGGTTCCTTGACGACTGGAGATTATATTGGATGCGTTCAGTGGATTATCTTCCTCGAGGCAACGCATGCGACTATAGATATAGCGGTTCCTTGACGACTGGAGATTATATTGGATGTGTTCAGTGGATTATCTTCCTCGAGGCAACGCATGCAACTATAGATATGGCGGTTCCTTGACGACTGGAGATTATATTGGATGCGTTCAGTGGATTATCTTCCTCGAGGCAACGCATGCAACTATAGATATGGCGGTTCCTTGACGACTGGAGATTATATTGGATGCGTTCAGTGGATTATCTTCCTCGAGGCAACGCATGCAACTATAGATATGGCGGTTCCTTGACGACTGGAGATTATATTGGATGCGTTCAGTGGATTATCTTCCTCGAGGCAACGCATGCAACTATAGATATGGCGGTTCCTTGACGACTGGAGATTATATTGGATGCGTTCAGTGGATTATCTTCCTCGAGGCAACGCATGCAACTATAGATATGGCGGTTCCTTGACGACTGGAGATTATATTGGATGCGTTCAGTGGATTATCTTCCTCGAGGCAACGCATGCAACTATAGATATGGCGGTTCCTTGACGACTGGAGATTATATTGGATGCGTTCAGTGGATTATCTTCCTCGAGGCAACGCATGCAACTATAGATATGGCGGTTCCTTGACGACTGGAGATTATATTGGATACGTTCAGTGGATTATCTTCCTCGAGGCAACGCATGCGACTATAGATATGGCGGTTCCTTGACGACTGGAGATTATATTGGATGCGTTCAGTGGATTATCTTCCTCGAGGCAACGCATGCAACTATAGATATGGCAGTTCCTTGACGACTGGAGATTATATTGGATGCGTTCAGTGGATTATCTTCCTCGAGGCAACGCATGCAACTATAGATATGGCGGTTCCTTGACGACTGGAGATTATATTGGATGCGTTCAGTGGATTATCTTCCTCGAGGCAACGCATGCAACTATAGATATGGCGGTTCCTTGACGACTGGAGATTATATTGGATGCGTTCAGTGGATTATCTTCCTCGAGGCAACGCATGCAACTATAGATATGGCGGTTCCTTGACGACTGGAGATTATATTGGATGCGTTCAGTGGATTATCTTCCTCGAGGCAACGCATGCAACTATAGATATGGCGGTTCCTTGACGACTGGAGATTATATTGGATGCGTTCAGTGGATTATCTTCCTCGAGGCAACGCATGCAACTATAGATATGGCGGTTCCTTGACGACTGGAGATTATATTGGATGCGTTCAGTGGATTATCTTCCTCGAGGCAACGCATGCAACTATAGATATGGCGGTTCCTTGACGACTGGAGATTATATTGGATGCGTTCAGTGGATTATCTTCCTCGAGGCAACGCATGCAACTATAGATATGGCGGTTCCTTGACGACTGGAGATTATATTGGATGCGTTCAGTGGATTATCTTCCTCGAGGCAACGCATGCAACTATAGATATGGCGGTTCCTTGACGACTGGAGATTATATTGGATGCGTTCAGTGGATTATCTTCCTCGAGGCAACGCATGCAACTATAGATATGGCGGTTCCTTGACGACTGGAGATTATATTGGATGCGTTCAGTGGATTATCTTCCTCGAGGCAACGCATGCAACTATAGATATGGCGGTTCCTTGACGACTGGAGATTATATTGGATGCGTTCAGTGGATTCACCTAAGGAGTTGTGTTCTACATTGCAGGATTTGTCATCCGCATGGTACGGAAGAGGATCCGTTGCGATCGTTGCGTTGCTGCAGTTCAACGCCAAGAAATGTTTTCCGCGGATTTGTCTTCTAACGGAGAAACTGTTGAGAAGAAAAATGAACGTTGCCGATGTCAAGTACGGGGTGAGGCTCCCTCAAGGACATGCCTTTGAAGCTCGGCTTACGGCAAGAGTCCGAACTACTCTTACAAAAGACAATATCATCACAACGTTAGCAGACCACATGTTCGACACCGACATCGAAAGCAACCACATCTTACAGCTAAAAAAAAGACTGTAACAGCATGTTACATAATTTTTTTTTAAATATATTTTATTGTTGATGGTATTGGTTACTATACTGGTTCGTATTTTTTTAATACACTCTGTATTAAAAATATAAACTTTTAATCAGTAAAAGTAAAAACACATTTTTTTTTTAAACTCGAAATTATTGTAAGTGTGCAAGTGGGTTGGGCTGAAAAGCCCAACTCAGCCCAACTATTTTACTCTCAGGTAAAATACGTTTTCAGTTCATGAGTAAGAATACTTTTATGATTGTAGACACGTCGAGAATTATTTTCTGATCGCTTTTTGTTATATTTCAAAACGATGTGCGACGCGACTTTGGACTGAATCCCACAAAGTCAGAGCAATATAAAGACGTGAATAACTACAAAGGCGGATGCATAGAAACTCCTCGCTAGCTTGTATGCAGTCATGATGAAGCAATGCATGTTAAACACACAGAGCGCGCAGCAACACACACACACGTCCGACACGTTGAGCCTCCGACTGCCGACTAACAAACTCAGCATAGCGCGGCTGGCTGGTGATTTCAGGACAGCTTCAGGGAGTTTACACAATTTATCGAGAACAAAACCATAAGTGTCTGTGCAATTTATAAATTTTGAATATTAGTTACCTTTAATCCGTGAGTATAGAACCCCTAGCTAGAGGGACCACGAAGTAAAGCGGTCACGGGACATGAAAATTAGTTCCTACCACGACTACTTGGGATCGTTAGCATCGCCATGGTCGGTAAAGGTGTTCAGTTATCAGCGCGCCAAGCGACCGTGGTAAACACTACTTGCAGGCGACAGCCGGGTCTCACTGTCTCCACTCTTCAGAAGCCCTCAGGCTATTCCCTCGCAGCACACGCCGCTACCCTCCTCCGCTACTAATGACTATTTCCGGGCTATCTTATCTCTCAATCTCAGCCAGTGCGGCGCCGAGTCGTTTACCTGCGCTGCCCCACACTCGCAAATATTTCCCAAATGAATATTCTGAACTGATGTCAATTTTGCATTGGATTGGAAGATGGAACACGCATTTTACGTAAACAATCGCAACAGCGGAAGAGGACACACACAAATATCCTACGCAATCGATTACCGTTTTTTCTTGTCTCCCAGCTCAATAAACGAACGAAACAAACAATTACTCTTCTTTTCTCTTTATCACAGCGCAATAATCTTCCATTACCAATGCCATTGCATACTTGATCGCCAAAGACAACCAACCCCTTGGTGTAACAGAGAATGAGGGCTTCAAGGAAGTTTTAAAAGCGACAGCACCATTATACAAACCACCATCTCGTAAGAAAATTACTCGTTTAGTAGATGATAAATATGACCTTCTGAGTACTGATTTAAAAACAAATTTGGGATCGGACAAATGTCTTAACAACTGATGCATGGACAGAGACAATGACATCGAAAAGCTTTCTGGTTGTAACAGTACATTATTTAGACAATGTAAGACTAGTATCGGCTAATGCAGGGGTTTTATCGCTCACTGAGGGTCACACGGCCGAAGACCTGGCACAAGTTCTACGTGGAATTTTAATGGACTGGAACATTGATGCCGACAAGATCGTTGCTGCCATTACAGACAATGCGGCCAACATTGTAAAGGCTATACATTTGTTGCTTGGAAAAAATAAGCACCTACCTTGTTTTGCTCACACATTAAACTTGGTGCCCACAAAGGCTACCGAACTGACACCAGAACTAAAATAGATTATTTCTAAAGAGAAAGATGTGGTCACTTATTGTAAACGTAACAACAATGCAGATGCTTAGCGGAAACAGCAATTAAACGCAGGTAAAACTGAGGGAAAACAGATAGAATCACCGTCGTAAATGATCTGGACTTATTGTACGATGCATATATATGTTTCTTCGTATGTCCTCCTGTTCTACATCTTAGTACAAGTATTTAAAGTAAAAGTACTGTTCACTACTGTTCACTACCGTTTCGGCAAAAGAGTCATAAGGTTCTAACAACAAAAGTAATTCAGTACTTCCAGAAATGTTTTGGCCCAAAACAAGGGTGATGCCAAGGCAGTGGCAAGGGGGCTGAGAAATATTACAAATTACGCCTTTGATGTTCACGAGAATTGAGGAGAATGGTGTGGCTTTGCAAATGATCCGAAAGGCTATAAACATAAGAGTTTGCCCTACGGTAAAGGCCGACTGGTGATGTGTTGTTCAAATGTCTGTGCACAGTGTTTGAGAAATATGCATTACATGCACATGCAATGTGTGATGGGACTTCAACACAAGGCAATGAGTCTGTCAATGCATGTGTGGCGAGCAAAGATCCCAAAGGACGACACTATGGCAGTTCAGAGTCATTTGACTACAGGGTTGCACAGCTGTGTGCCAACATAACTTAGGATTTAACTATGTGTCAACCGTTAACAAATCACTGTCTCTGTCGCCAGGGAATAAGACTTCTGAATACCGGAAGAAACTTCAAGCAAAGAGAGACCATGAAGTCGAAAGATCTTGACAAAAATCTGTAATCTCGCCGATCGATCTTGCAGGTCTTGAATGACAAGGGGATTAAGCTGACATAACCTCAGCTTAAACAGCTGCACGCCACATGCGTGGAGACTAAGCACAAACCCTCCGAAGATCTGGTGACCAACATCGCGCAGAAAGTGGAGTTGTCCAACAACATAATATCCCTATCTATCACTCGAGAAGAGTTTGAGAAACTCAACAAAGATATCTTCGAGGGTATAACGGATCTCTTGCAACAGGCGCTTGGGGACACTAATTTGCTGATGAAAGATGTAAATATTAAACAACACTTTAATACCTCTGTTTGATGATAAAACATGAGTAGTAACTTGTGCTATAAAGGAGCAAAGAAAACCCCACATTTCCGAGTGGTAGTGGCGTTTTTGTTCTATCCAAGCGCTGACCTTGTTTCTGAGCGCGCTCCAGCTCACACGCCGCCCATTGTAGCGTCGCGTCCTTTTTACAAAAGTTGTCAAGTTTTATATATGTAGGTAAAGTTGCTCGCGAACTCTCGGCGAGGAAGGTCGTGTTTAGGGTAGCTCCGAGTAAATTCGAGTGATGCTCAGTAAACGAGTTTTGTTGGGTGTAATGCCATCAAAACCTAAACCTAAATCGGGTACGCCAACGGGCGACGGCGACGATAACTTCACATTTGACAATTCGGATGTGTTAAAGGATATTAATAATAAATTGAACATCGTGCATGAATTACGTGAAGAAGTTCGAGGGATTAGCATTAAACTCGAAGTGCTTGAAGCCATCAAACTGCAGGTGTTTGACCTCGAGGCGAGGGCGGACGTGAAGGACCGGCAGATTGCTGACCTGTCTTCCAGGCTAAATCAGCTTGAACAGTACGGGAGGAGGTCTAATATTGAAATCTTAAACGTCGAGGTGAGAGAAGACGAAGACGTTGAGGGAATTTTCCTGGCCATAGCTCGGAAGATCGGCGTTAGTCTTGAAAAGTCCGAGATTGAAGCAGCCCATAGAGTCCCACGGCGAGTTCAAGGTCGTATTGAGAAGATCATTGGGAAGTCCTGCTCCAGGAAAAAACGAGTGGAGTTTCTAGCGGTTAAGCGCCAGGAGCCTTATTCCCGACATATGCGACAAGTGAGAAATGACAAAATGTTCTCATATGTAGTTCTCATCTTGCTATCCGACAATTTGATATGCCCGAGTTCCATTAGGCGACAACTCTTGCGAGATCCTAGTAGTCACCTCTTCATCCCCTCCACTGTCTACCAGTGACAACTAAGTGGTCCCTCGACGCAAGGCTAGCCAATCACAAACCTTGTTACAAAAACGCCGTGGCGGCAGGATTCAATCTTGACGAAAAACACTGTTATACCAAACGCAATTAATGTTGAGTTTAAAGATCATCATATTACTATTTATATCGAATAAAAGTAATAAAATGTACATTGTATATTTGCGTGCTCTCACGTTGTAACCATTTATTTATATATTTGTAAGCAACTTTTCGAAAACATCCCAGTATACACCTTACACCTTATACACCTCCCAGTCGAGCACTATATGAACGTACTGACTCACTTCCAAGAATTACCCTTTTGGATCAATTAGTCATTGCCTTGCGGCCTAAACCATCCCTTTAACTTCCTTTAAACAAATTCTGAATGAGTCATTCGCGCATCGTCTTCTGCTTAAGCAGCATGCCTGCCGTAAGAGTGACCAAACAACAAAAGAGAACAATGGTTAGGTTTATACAATTTAGTTTTTTTTTAAAGGGGGAAGTTCACCCCTACGTTTACAAAAGAAGAGGGGCAGAAGAAATGGGAAGAGTTGGCTACAATTTTGATCAGTTGTGAGGGGCCAGAGAAAGCAAAAGAAAAGTGGTAAAAGCTAATTTAAAGAACTTCACACTGCTTCATATGAAACTGCTTTAGTATGAGTACTTCATACTGCTCTCTTATTGTAGCTCTAGGTAAGTATATCGTCCCTTTTAGTCTTCCCGGCTATTTTCCTCAATACTTTCATTTCCTCAGTCTCTAATAGCTATTTAGTATTGGTTGTATCGGGTTAAGTTTCCGCATTGTATGTCATAATTCCCTAAAAAGTTTCAGGTAAAAATTTTATAGAGGGTGGCACCCACCATGTAGAAAATTCTAAAACAAATGACGACTCAAATTAGTCCTTCATTAGTGCCAATTAGTGTCGTTGAATTAGTTCTTCACCCCCTAAAAAGTTTCAGGGACAAAACTTATGGGGCGTGCCACTCCCCATGTCGAAATTTCGAAAACATACGACGGATAGAATTAGTGCTTAATTAGTGCCATTTACTTAAAATATCTTCATTTTACAATCTTTGGGACTCCGTTACTATACACGAAACAACACAAAAGGCTCCATTATGCTCGGTGTATTAGCTGATGCGTTAATCTTCGCGTTTTACTGGAATGCAACACTATTTATTTCAACTCCCTCATTACTAGCTCATTAAGATATATTTCGGCCCTATCACATTTAACACTATGCAAGGGATTTCCCACTAACCAATATAGACAACCCGCTGCACATACTACATGTAATGCGGAATGCCTACATCATATGTACTCTTCCCCACCTGCACGTCCAAAGCCCCCAAAGTCGTCACCTACTTCATCTTAAAGGAACACGACATTGACATGTTAATAATCCATTTCGCCAAAGACATGCACAACAATTACATTACAAACGAACTATGATTATACTTTCACAATCAATAATCATAATGACACTTTCTTTCAATTACTACTCAACCAGAAATGAAAGCAGCGGTATAAAGGACAAAAATCACTGAAATACTGTACAAAAAAAAAATTAAAAAAACTGCCAAGCACATACACGCATAAAAGGACTGAGATCTAAAACTAGAGGCCAAGCAAAATATTATTAAAACAATTTCGCTCTTAAAATTCATGAAATCATTTCGCCAATTTAATACCGCCAAGCACAACATTACTACCGTTGTGGCAAAATTTCCCAATTTCCCCAAAAAATCAAAAATAAAGCTTGGCGCATTGAATTTGCAAGGACTTTGTTGGCTTCTACTTTCTTTCAGCTCCTTCTCACCATCTTCATAATTTTAATTATTCTTGACCCAATGCGCCAAGCTTTATTTTTTATTTTTTGGGTTGATTTTAAATTACATTTTTTTCTTTTTAAATTAATGTTGTTGATTTAATATTGAATGTTTAAGTAATATGATTGTGTAATAATTAGTACGATATATTTGAAAGTGTACTGTGATGGACGAAATTGTTATTTGTTGTAATTTGTAAATTGTAATTTCTTGTTAAATGAATGGGAAATTTTGCCACAACGGTAGTAATGTTGTGCTTGGCGGTATTAAATTGGCGAAATGATTTCATGAATTTTTAGAGCGAAATTGTTTTAATAATATTTTGCTTGGCCTCTAGTTTTAGATCTCAGTCCTTTTAGGCGTGTATGTGCTTGGCAGTTTTTTTTACAATTTTTGTTTTTGTACAGTTAAAGTAATCCACATGGCCCCTGAAGAGAAAATGGAACGGAACAATGACCTGGGACTCGAGGCAGTGTTCAAGAATTCTTCCAATGTCAATGAAATCTCAAAGCGCCACTTTATGTCCAGCAAGAATAGCTGCATCACAACGCATTTGCTGACCAAGCATGCAAATGATGTTGACATTGAAGTGGTAACTGATGATGCCATTGACGAAGAATATGCTATTGAAGTACAAGATCTGGCCAGCGGACATGAAACAAATCAAGTTCAAGTAGACGATTGGTTTCTCGTTGAGTATGAGGGAGTGAAGTACCCTGGTATCGTTACTCATTTGAACTTGGAACAAGGTGATTTCAAAGTGAAAGTGATGGCAAGAATCGGACGTTTCTGGAAATTGCCGGATTGTGTGGATGAAATATTGTATAAGCGTCAACATCTACTGAGAAAGATTTTGCCACCAACTCTAGTCAATCAGAGAGAGCATTATTCATTTGTTGATGAGATTTAAGTACCAGCAATGATAATTTACGATTGAACTGTTTTTTTAAGTTTAATTTAATTAATAATTAACTAGATAATTTAATTATTAATTAAATAATATTAATTTTTAATTAAAATAAATTAATATTAATTAAAAACTAAAATGATATATCATTCAGACACAAATCTAAAATCTTTACTATATTAATCTTTTATGAAGAACATCATAATATCATTATAACCGAAGGGTGTAACCTGAGTGACTCACTATTTAATTGTTTCCTGCTAACTATGAATAAAAATAAATTCGATTAGATAGATTAATATGGTTTAACGGCGCGTTAACGACGAAGTTATATTGCGCACATTAATTATTTTACTTTAAACTTTGTTGAATTAAGTGGAGGACATTGGGAGGGGGTTGACCTAACGGGCCCGATCCGGGAGAGTCCAGCACTGGTGGGAAGGCCAGGCCGGAATGGGGACGGACCGGTGGGGATTCGGGCCGGCGGAACCCGATTTCAGGGGGATCACCATCTCGAGGGGGCAGGCCGGCCCGATGGGGACCGCAAATTCAAGGGAGGACATGGTTAGGTCGACCCTGGCTGCTTTTTGTCTGGGTCTCACCACTGATCTGTCCGGCATGGGTAGCCCTTACACATGAGCTTAAGCTCGCCGGCGTAGCAGCAATGGATCATTGGCCAACACAAACCCCACCACCTCGATAAGGTGGCAGCCGTCGAGGATTATTTAATTGACATTTATGTGAAATATTTGAAGAATCTTAAAGTTCATTAAATCATGGGGCCGTTTAAACGTGTGTTGGCAAGTTTCTATTTAGAAGCCGAAGGATCCATTTGATAGGGGTCAATTGATTGAAATCAATTATTAAATTTTATTGAATTTATTGACATTTATGTGAAATATTTCATAAAAGTACAAGTCCGAATCATAGATCTGTTTTGAACGCCTTGATACCCTGTTCACTATACTATAGTTGAGGGAAATTATAGAGTTACCACAATATTAGCGAATTACAGGTTTTCACGATCTTTAGATCTTCACAAGTTTTATTTACTAGGTAAACGCTCAGTGTAACGCGTTGATGAGTGAGCACAGAACATGCAACATCCCCAACGTGGATGTTACGTGGGGGCACATGGGTTTTTAAAAGAGAGAGAGAATACCCAGATGCCCACAAACATTTAGTAATTTTTTTTTCTTTCTATTAATGTTTAAAGACGCGTCGACGTCGTGGTCATTTTGCGTCTATTATAACATTATACTATAACATTATATTGTGTCAAAGTAGTTTGATGAACGGAGGAACCTCAGGACCAGATCTATTTCTTGACAACTATTTCCTAAGACTTCTGACAATTGGACGCCCATACTGAGATGTCGTCTTATATTTGCAAAAGTTTGACATTCAATCAGGATGTGTTTGACGGTAAGAACTGCATCGCAATGATCGCATCTAGGCGGTGTCTTGTCGACTGAAAATAAGTAACTGTGGGTGACCCTTGTATGTCCAATGCGGAGTCTGGTGATAATCACTTCTTCCCTGCGGGATTCACGACTTGATGATTCCCATGGTTCAACGGTCTTCTTGACTTCATACAGTTTGTTATTTACTACTTGGTCCCATTGTCTGTTGAATATAACTTGAAAGACATGCTTGATGTTGGCTTTCATGTCTTTCGTAGGCACTCGAGTGTCATCAAGCGAGTTCTTTTCTATGGCTTGTTTGGCTGCCTTGTCAGCCAACTCGTTGCCTCGAATTCCCACGTTCCGGGTATCCAGCAGAAAACTACTTGAACGTTAGTCGCATTCAGGGATGCTAGCAATGTCTGAATTTGTTGCACAATGAAGTCAGCAGGGAAGAGTTTTGTGATGGCTTGGATGGCCGATAGGGAGTCCGAGCATACCATGAACTTCTTCTCTCTGCGTGTCTCGATATGTTGGAGACATTTGTGCAGAGCATAGAGTTCGGCGGTGAATACACTGCACATGGCAGCGAGTTTGAAGTTATAGGATGTGGTATTATCCGAGATAAATGCGCTGCCTACTCCGTTCTCTGTTTTGGACCCGTCCGTATAGTACCATACGTATTCTTGGTATGACGACTTGAGTTCGTTGAATTTCTGTCTATATACCAGCGGGTTGGTACTGGATTTGTCATCATTCCACAAGTTGGGTCAAACTCGTTGGTCTGGGTACTAGCCATGGTGGATACGAAGAAAACTGAACAGGGTACACTCTTGGATAGTGGTAGTTGTGATCGCTAAGAAATCTGGCTAGGCGTATTCCTGCAGGCAATGTCGCTGATGGCTTTGCGCCATAAAGTGGCTCAAATCTGGGTTGGAAAAGTTGCTGATAGGTCGGATGTTTCTTCATGCACAGTACTTTTGATGCATATGTGTTGAGCAGATACATACGACAGTTCTTGAGACTAGGTTCACAAGCGTAATCGTTAAACTGTTTTTAATAATGACAAGGTTATCTGGATTGCGGAAATAATGTTTTTACTAATAATTTCTCGGTGTACTGTATTATTATATAATATAATGCATTGTATTGTAATAGCATTTATTGCTAAATAAAGACCTATCTATATAATCTATCTAATTTGTGTAAAAATTACAGTGAAAAACACGCGGGTAAATTTCAGCAGAATGGATATAGAGGTAATTGCACCAACGTGCACTAAAAGAAAAGGCGGAAGTAGGTGTGAGGAAATATATGAAGCAGAAACAGAAGGAAGTAAATGAGTCAGCTAGGTTATTGGAAACAATTACACAAATGAATGTCTTTAAGAAGCTTGCAATTGACCACTTCAAAAGCTCATCGTTTGGGTACCTTAAGGCAAAAGCTGCAGATCTAGAAGAAGATATAGAATTCAAGAACGCAATAAATCCGCCTTTATCAATCTATCACGTTGTAGAGGCCGAGCCTTCGCTACGAAAGGCAAGGTCCAAACTCACCCCGTTGGTCATCCTGAAGGAGATTTGGCAGATCCCTTGGGGTTTGCGCAGAGTTGTGTACACTTTTCCCAGGGTTAAACACGGCGTGAAACATTAACCTAAAGCATATCATGACTCTCCGAATTTATCGAGAAGATCCAGTGAAAGCTAAAAAGGCACTTAGTAAGGTAATCACGAATAGAGATGTATTTACGCTCATGACACAGTCCACATACAGTCCACAGTCCACGGGTTCAGGCTCACAAAAAATCATTTTTTTCGGGTTCGATCCCATGGCCTTAACCGAACAGTTTCTTTCAAGAATAACTCTAAAGAGAAGATTCCAAGTCATGCTAAACTCAGATAGATAGATAGATATTATGGTTTATGGCGCTCAACAGCGAGGTTATCAGCGCCAGCCAAGTCATACAACAAGGTGTTGTAATAAAATGTATATATATCGCTAAGCGAAGTCATGGTGTAAAGTATATAGTCAAGATGGTTAAAATCAACTAGATATTACGCTAGTGCGAGTCAAAATCATGTCAGATATAGTAAGTCAAGTCTAGATAAAATATGAGTTGATATTGCAGTAAAAACTGAGGTCATATGCCAGGTGCCGTGTTTATAAATACCGGCCCTGGCTAATCTAAAAACTATAGCTAACTACTTGTCTATGATTAAAACTTCTTACAGCGTGGTGCTGTGCGTAACTAGATAAGGTAACCAGACGTAGGTATATTTGCAGAGTTTCAAAGCCGGTAACATTCCAGAAATAAAATCTCCATCAAAACAATTACGAAATATAATTTAAAATATTAGGGCATATTTCTCAATGTAGGTACTACTTATTCATGTATCTGTTTAGCTGTTCATTAATTACTGTTTGGATTTCTTTTGTATTTTTAGAACGACTCCATGTTGTGGCTATCACGGAGGGGAAAGAATCGGAACAGGCATCAAAAGGAATAGAGATTAGACGACCAACCCTAAGGCGATACTCTAGCACCAACAAAAACATCAAGTCCGCGAGTGACGATCTTGAATTCGGCAATCTTCCGGATGCTGTCCGAACCTTCTTACTACGCTCATCGCATGCTATCGGCGGCAAGTTTGGGTACTTCAACGTCCTCGGAACTCGAGGTGTGTTAATTGAACGAGAAGAGGAAGCAGCACCCGAGCCAGCAACAGTGACTCTGCCAGATGAATGACTTGTGCAGCAAATGCAAGACTCATGCTGCACTCCCATGTGAACTTCTAACCATGTGTCACAAATATGTCCTAATGTGCGAACACATGCATTGTTTGGCGTGGGTTGGTAACGTCCTCTGTACGCATTTACATGCGAGTGTTATGTGCACATGTGTATCATTACTCTGCAGAGTAGTAACTATGTAAATATTTGTTAATTCTGTTATATGTTAAAAAAATTCTAAATAGTGAAACGAATAACAAAAGCAATTGCTGCGATCTATAAGGAGAGCTTATAAAAATATCAAGTTGTGGCAGGTGTTAAATTTTAAAAATATTACGAAAACATTGTGAAAAAACATTGATTATTTGTCATGAATATGGGTTTCTTTATAAGCGAACTTAATTGATTCGTTAATAATATTGAAATTACTTTTTACCTCCGCCACTCCACTCTCCTCAAATATACAGCAGATAAAAATATTAAAAACCTACAGTTTTCAGTTTTAGGAAATCACATATTAGAGTATTCCAATGCATTTAAAGGCAGGGCTGTGTCTGATGACATAGAACACTTTTTAGAGCTTGATGCAAACAGCCGTATTTGTTCTGCAAAGCGGGACTCAATCACACGGGAGGGATTGAAGAAGCAGAAGAGATATTTAAATGAAGCCCTCCATAACTTGCATATAAAGTTCACCAAAGATCATAATTACACACTTTGGATATTACCTTTTTTGTATGCTTCGGTCATTTTGGATTGTGCAACCATAAGTGTCTGGAAGGGACACATGTCCGTGTGCTGCACATGAAAGTATGAAGCCCTTGATCAGAAAATGTCGTTAATGAAAGTCATTGAAAGCAGACGCTAAAAGATATTGTAAATGAGCTTTGAGCCTGTGCCGTGATTCCAGCAATGAGCAATGTCTGTTTAGGCAATGCCCTGCCTGTAAAGAAAACATTATCACATATCAATTGTTTGCTCCCGACGAACAAGCCGAATATGAGCAGTGGATAACAAAAGGGGGGAAAATGTTGTGAAAGAACAAGGAGATTACTGTACAGATAACAGCTAAGGACACAATTCACACCACTATTGGGAAATGTTGAACACACTGGAAGGTTCAATAGTGAAGTACATGGCCCATTGACCACTACACTCACCTGCCTAGAACCTGCCAAGTAACAACAATGGGTCCCCCGAAAACAAAGAAATCGGAGACAGCGGACATAGGTCAAGACACTTGACAACAGCGTGTTGTTGATATTTTAAACTCAAATACCCAGCTCATAGTAAACGCAGTCTCTGAAGCTTTGAAATCGAAAACTATTGTTGACGCAATAGTAGGCGCCGTAGAAGCCTCGGTGACAAGTATCGTTACAGAACAGATACAGATTTAGAACAGAACAGAGAACAGACAGATTCTTTTCATATTGCAGTTGGTATTTATTCAGATACAAGAGGCTCTTTTAAGCCCATACTGAGAAAATCGAAGAACTTCTACAATAAAAAAAGAGCTCAGTGCAGGCCTTGCGGACCTAAAAACAAAGCAGGAAGGCAGTCTACACCGCTTTGAACAATACTTAGGGCACAACAATCTGAGATCTTTAGAAACGAATTGTTAAAATGCTGATTATTACCATCTTTGAAATCATTGTAACCAAGGAAATAGTTTTAAAAAATTATTTTAATTCTAGAAGTGTGTAATTATCAGAGCTGAACACATCATGGAATGTGGGATTGCAAAACGAACAGAAACACAGTGCATGTAATGGCATTATGTCTGCAAACATTACCTCTTGATGGTAAGTCCATCAAATAAATATACATTGTTGTAGTATAATGGATTTATTTAACCTAAATAAAACCTATATTTAACCTGGTCTGTATTTAACATTGCTCACTGATTGTCTTATGTTTTATAAAACTCGACGAAAGCGACATTAAAAGCAGGAAGTTGATGTTGACTTTTTATTAGGTAATACCGGGATGGATATTATATTGGCGACGAGGGTAAAACTTTGAAACTGTTGACAGTAAGTTTTCTTTAGATTATCTCTGCTATTTGTCATGGCAGAAGATAATAGTAGTAGGTACAATCAAAAGTTTTGATTGTAACGGTGATTCTACATCTCTTGGCAAGAGATGGTTGAGGTGTTTCGAGTATTATCTACTTAGCACAAACACCACAAAGCCAGACAGGAAGAATGCAACTTTATTATACGAAGCTGGAATGGATGTTCGATATTTTCCATGCGCTGCCCAACATTGTGCCTGCAAGAGGACAGGACGTTTATACGGCTAAACTGTTAAAGCATTGACTGCAAAGTTCACACCACCAAATAACATTCCGTATGAAAGGATCAAATTTAGAGCGTTTCATCAAGAGGAGGGAGAAACAGTTCACAAATTTGATATCAGATTACGACGCCAAACTTTACATTGTGGTTTTGTGTTGTCAACGAACAACGAGCATTTGCGAACATTAACATTAGACGAACATTTGCCAGATTAAATACTCGATAAGGTTTTTTCAAGAGAATTGAAGCGAAAACTTATTGATATTGGGCCGGACATGACCCTAGAGTCCGTTTTGACAACATCGAGATCCTGGGAAGATGCCAATCAGAAAGACAGAGATTTGCCAAGGTTACCATCAACGACAGCTTCGACTATCAACCGGGTTCAAGGAACTGAAGAAAAGACTAATGCATCACATCACATCACATGTTTTGCTTGTGGATATCGGGGACATACAAGGTCAATGCAAAGTGCAGGCTATGCCATAAGGTGGGACACTTTCAAGCTTGCTGTAAGAATCCAAGAAAGATTCAGAACAAGCATGAGACTGGAAGGTAGAACAATTGGAAGAAAACAAGAAGGAATGTGAATTTGCGACAGCTTCAGAAAGATGACGATGTTTATGACTACGGTGACAAGCTAATGCAATGTAATATAAATTCATTACGTTGTCTTGGAAACACACTATAATGATAGAAAGCAACAATGCATCAGTTCATTTTGTTTATAATTGTATTGTTGAAAAGCTGATGAATGCCAGTTATTGAATCACACAATAATATAAAAATAAAATAATAATGGGAACCAGTAAATACATCTTTAAAATATCTTTACTTTAATCACCAAAATCCCAAACTCTTCCAAACAATTAATCTTCTACAACTAAACTAAAAATTTTTTTTTTTCCTAAGCCCTCTTGATTGGCTCGGCCATAACAACTATGAGAGCGGGAGTTCCTGATTCTGCGCGAGTGACTGTTACGACAGATTTCGTACGAGGGATTGTTATGGCGGGAGAGACCACGGGGGTAATAGAAATGGCAGGAAGTGTTGTGGCGACTGAAACCAGTGGTGCAGTTTCACCCTTAGCACTGACTTGGTTTCTCTTCATTTTCTTCTTCATCGTCACGACTCCATCCAAGTGCACAGCCTTCTTCACTACTTCATTCACATGCACAGCCTTCTTCTTGACTCCTACTACCACCACACCAGGTTCCAAAGCTAGATGCACGTCTGAAGATGTATGCTCGGCTTCTGCCTTGATCGCTTTCCTCTTCCTCCTTCTCTTTGGTGGCTCCCAAACCTCGGTGGGTTCATCCTTGGTGGTGTCATTAGTTTCTTACTAGTTTATTACTAGTCTATTACTAGTTTATTACATAGTTTATTACTATACCCTGTCCTAGGCCACCTTGGAGGAGTATTGTAACAATGGATTAACTGTGCCGAGGCCAAGCATTTGCATCAAGACAAACTGCAAGCCTGTTACTATACAGCATTGGCAATTACGTCGATTAATCCTCCGATTAGAAGTATTAACTAGAGAGTGACAGCTGGACGTCCCTCCTCTCAGGCCCCGATCAAGAAACGCAAAAGGCTCCATAATATTCAGACAAATATTATGATAATGTGGCTCCCGCAAAAACAGCATTGAACATTGTTTAATGTGTCACAGACACATGAGTTTTTCATTGCCTTGGTGAGTGTTATTTTAAAAGCTTGCGAGCAATTCATTTGAACTTTAATGTAACTTACATGTCTTGTTTGTTCTTTGTGTACAATACATTAATAAATATTAATATTATTACTAAAAAACTAATAATTTAATAATAATTTTAAATATAATTTTAAAATTTATGACGCACGTTGGCAAAGAGACTCGAACCCGGATTTATGCTTCGTCTCCACCGACAGTCTAGGCAACCCATTACTACTGTTGTCACGAAAAGTACTCGAGAGCGTTCCAAGGAGTCTACCATTGTTGCCCGCAACTCGCATGATGAGCGGTTTGCAATGCGTAGAGTCATTTGCAGACGAAAACGCTCTCCACTGTTCGCGTCCATGCGATCTCATGGTTCCCTGTCGTCGGCGTGACCGGTTTGTCGGTGTTCAAGGAGAGCAACAACCACGTGGAGGCCTTCTACAGCGATAACCTCCCGTTACATGTCCAACGTGCCGTGTGGAATTTGGTCGTTCATAGGTTTGTTATAAAATAATAAAACTCAGATTTTTTTATTCGAGTAGAGAATTCATACGATTATAAAACATAAGAACGCTTTGTTTAACATTATTTAGAAGAAAACCCAAATGATGTGAGCAATAATTCAGTATTAATATTAAAACGGTTTACTTCACAGAGTCCCTGGTAAAAATAGAGTTCCACATAGGATGAAGTTCGAAGGGATTCAGAATAACCGGGAACCTATGCCGCCGCGGAGACCAAAGTACCGCCATCAGGACAGCAGAATCGATGTCGCCACTGACGAGCTCCTGGCCAATAGACTGCACGTCCGGGAGTTCCTGGAACGCATGAGTTAACCACAACGACCATGTCCCAGCAATTCGGCAACGTCGAGGACGCCGACGACGAACAAGAGGAGCTGTACGAATATCTGAGTGATGCCGAGTCTCGTCATGGCAATGAAGTCCACAGGTGAAGGTCCCCCAGGTGAATGTATGTATGTATGAGAGTGTGAATAAGTTACGTGTTCTTGGTGACAGCTATTGTACGGGCGTTTCTTCTTGCATGCTTTCTCCGGTCTTTGTACCTCGCAAGAGGAAGCCGCGAGTTCTCGGTTTGTTTCTCTCCCTCAGCGTTCACAGCTCCCGAGACACTCACCGATCCCGAAGGAAAGTACCAGTGCAATAAATGTAACTCTGTTTTGTTCTTCTGGCAGCCAGTCTCCTCAAGGATGCCCTGTCAAATCACCCAGATGTAATGGTGGTGGAAACCTAACAGTATATCCCCGAACATGTGGTGTATGCTATAGTTCCTATGCTAATAGGCAATGTAACGAGCATTTAAATATCTGTTGTCAGGAGAAATCTGGTAATCTGGCCCGAAATAAGTGTCTAATTAAAAGTTGTTCTAGCATATTTTATCATACAAAACAGTTGATTACACACTTGGCTACCATACATGGCTATATATTTGAGAAAAAAGCTTAAATTTAATAACATGATCTCTTTTAAAGCGTGGAAGGTAGCGGAAGAAACTCAAAAGCATTCCAGTTTTACTAGATCTAATAGACGCCGCTTGGAGTTGCATCCAAAGCCACACAAGTCACACAGGAAACTCAAGGCGGGGAAAGCTGATGTGGACTATGAAATTAACCATCTGGAGGCTCCCGTTGATCCTCTGGAGGACGATATGGCCGTTACGGAAGAAGAGTATCTAGCAAGGCTTTCCAAGACTCCCGAGGAAATCAAAGAGCTTGAGAGGCAGACGGTCGGGCAGTCCAACAACAATCTCTGGAGGCAGGAGCGACGCAAGCGACTGACAACCTCTCACTCTGGCCACATTATCAACTTGGTCGATGACGACGTCCCAACAAAAATACAAGGCATGGGAAAAGTCTTCAAAATAATTTTGACTTCTGTATTTGAATTATATTGATAGAATTCTGATTGGACGGAATACAGTTCCAGTTATGCAAAATAGTGGATAGCGCCATCAAATAAGTGTGTTCGGATTACTAAAAGGACAGACAGTCAAAATGTAGATGAAGAATTGCCATCTGCTAGTAAAAGATGGTACTGCCAGTTTTGCGTAACGTGGTCGACAGAAAACCAAGATAGCCACAATGACAGCGCTTCACATCGGGAAAATGAAGCAATGTTTTCTTCATTGGGTTCGCTTAAGAACACATCCTCACAGAAGTCATTGAAACTCGTGCGTGATCTATTCCTACAAGCAGAAAGATGTGGAGAAACAGTATTTGTGTCCCTCAAAAGGCGGAGGGATACAAATTATTTGTAACGTTTGCGAAGAAACGCTTCCAGATGGGTATGACGTAGTTGTTCACGCCATGTCCACAGAACATCAACATGAAATAGCAATTCGAAAAAACCAGTGGATTGTTAATCAAGGACTTTCAAAAAATGAAAATAACAGCTACAGGTGTAGCACCTGAGAGCTGACCATTGCAGATTTGTCTTCATGCTGGACGCACGTTCAAGATCAATGGCACAAGGAATTGTTAGCTTTGGACGTCATGAGTCTAACAGAGAACATCAGATGAGGACAGAGTACAAAAATATTGTGAAGAGAATCATGAAACCATGTAGTAATGTGGCAGGCTCTTGACCCACTCTGCTCAAATATTATTAAAATTACGATTTTTTTAATGAATCAAAATGATCAGTTTTAGTTTTCACTAAGCAACAACCTTTTTTAACGTTGAATAAAAAGATGCAAAATAAATTATTTTATTAATCACAGCACAACCAGATGCAGGGTTCAATGTTCAAACTTGTCTTGCGATGAGTCATAATGTTGGCACTATGACTTCATACGACTACGACTCATAGCTAAGCCACTGATCGGTGGGACGTCATAAAACAATTCTTTCTCACGAGTTGTCAAGTATATTAGATAATAAAGGAGAAGTTGATGCTGTGTTCTTAGATGTTCAGAAAGCTAGATTAGATTATTGTGGTTTAACGGCGCGTCAACGACGAGGTTATATTGCGCACATTATTTTTGCATTTTTGCATTTAACTTTGTTGATATAAGTGGTGGACATGGGGAGGGGTCGACCTAACGGGCCCGATCCGGGGAAGTCCAACACTGGTGGGGAGGCCAGGCCGGAATGGGGACGGACCGGGGGGTGTGAGGATTCGGGCCGGCGGAACCCGATTTCAGGGGGATCACCATCTCGAGGGGGAAGGCCGGCCCGAGGGGAGGGGAGGGGACCGCAAATTCAAGAGAGGACATGGTTAGGCCGACCCTGGCTGCTCTTTGTCTGGACCTCACCACTGACCTGTCCGGCATGGGTAACCCTTACACATGAGCATATGCTCGCCGGCGTAGCTGCAATGGATCATTGGCCAACGCAAACCCCACCACCGCGCTAAGGTGACAGCCGTAGGTGGGGTGTTCAGAAAGCATTTTCAGAAAGCATTTGACAAAGTTCCCCATCATGCTCTGATCAATAAATTAAATGAGATAATAAGTGATAAATTAGTTGTTGAAATAATCCAAGACTTTTTGAAAAATAGAACTCAAAAGGTAAAAGTGGGAGATACATTTTCGTCACTTATTAGGGTTGAATCAGGGGTTCCGCAAGGTAGTGTTTTAGGCCCTTTACTATTTATAATTTATATTAATGACATTTCGGAAAACATACAATCTAGTATAAAATTATTTGCAGATGACTGCGTTGTATATCGATGTATTGAGAATAAAGGAGATGAGAAAGCACTTCAAGATGATTTAAATAAATTAATGGAATGGATGCATAAAAATGAAATGACATTGAATTCAAGTAAATGTGAGATGGTACAGTTTTCAAGAAGGAAGATTAGAAGGCAAGTAGAATATAAGTTAAATTGTGAAAAAATTAAAGTTGTTCATGGGTATAAATATTTAGGGATTTGGTTTGATGAAAAATTAAATTGGCAGGAACAAGTTAAAAGGGTTACTGGGAAATCGATTAAAAATACTAACTTTGTCATGAGAAATCTAAAGCATGCTGACAAATATGTCAAAAATCAAGCATATAAAACACTCATAAGACCCATACTAGATTACGGGAGTGCAATTTGGGACCCATATAAAATAAATGAAATAACTCTTTTGGAGAAAGCACAGAGAATGGCTGTAAGGAGAGTGACGAATGAAACCAGGAAGTGGAAGGTAAAGAGAAATGAAAAGGGAGTGGTTGTGAGAGAGTGGGTGAGTCCGACAGAGTTGATGAAGGAATTAAAGTGGGAGAAGTTGGAGGAAAGGAGAAAGGTAACGCGGTTATGTAATTTTTTTAGAATATATAAGCAAATTGGCGGGTGGAAACATTTTGGACAGTTTTTGAAATTGAAAAAAAAGAAACGAACAGATAAGCATGAACATCAAATTATAGAATGGCCCATAAAAACGGATATTGGAAAAAATGCATTTTTATTAAGAACAATTAGAGAATGGAATAATTTGGAAGGTGTGTTTGACTCCGTAGATATTGAGGAATGTAGTGTAAGAGAATTTAGGAATAAGTTAATTAGTTATATATTAGTAGAGTAATGAGTTATTTGATGTATAGTAGTAATGTTTAAATGTTAAATTTGTTGTAGTCTTAGTTTTGTTTATAATATTAATTAATATTCCTTGCCACCGGGGAAACCCATTTGTAAGATGAAAAATAAAATGAAAATGAAATGAAACAGGCTTATGGTTATATGGTTATGGTTGAGAAGGCAGACATTAGTATAGATATGTAAAGTTGTGATTTAGAGAGCGCCAAGCTTTGTGTGAGGCGTTCAGGTTATTTATTTCGGTTCGGTTATTTAAATTGAGAATTACTTAGCGCCAAGCTTTGTATGAGGCGTTCAGAAATTTTTTATTTATTGTTTTAATTGCAAGGTGTTATAAAAAAAGTTGGAAAAAAATGCTACACCTGCAGGCAACAATATCACCCCGGTAAGCCCTGTGAAGTGATAGATGTGATACAGAAGTTATTTCCCATCGAGTGCCTTGTTAGGGAAGCAACCCCGGAAACGGAGAAAGCCAGGAATTTACCCTGTCCGATATCAACCGTAGAAGAAGATATTGTGGCGGTACTATGTGAATTAATCGAGTTGAATCCCAGTCCACCCCAGATGATCGAAGAAATACCTGATTACCGCAGAGGTATCGATTACATCCATGATAAGGGAACTGAAAGAAGAAAATCCTCCACCTCCGGCCATCATCACTCGCACGGAGAAACGCTTTCATCAATGACAGATAAAAATAGGGTGAAGGTAAAAGGAACAACTATTAAACTCACCCCTGCCCAGAAGAAGAGAACGATGAATAACGGTCAATTCATAATAAAACCATACGTAAAACCAGGCCGTAAGCCACTGACCGCAGTGGCGCAAGCGCGAGCGCCAACTTCATCTCTAGGACTGTGACTTGTAGCTGTAACGGGGAGTGGAGTGAGGAGCACGACATCTGTCGGGGTCAAGGTAAAGCACATCCAGTGGCGCAAGCGCGAGCGCCAACTTCATCTCTAGGACTGTGACTTGTAGCTGTAACGGGGAGTGGAGTGAGGAGCACGACATCTGTCGGGGTCAAGGTAAAGCACATCCAGTGGCGCAAGCGCGAGCGCCGACTTCATCTCTAGGACTGTGACTTGTAGCTGTAACGGGGAGTGGAGTGAGGAGCACGACATCTGTCGAGGTCAAGGTAAAGCACATCCAGTGGCGCAAGCGCGAGCGCCGACTTCATCTCTAGGACTGTGACTTGTAGCTGTAACGGGGAGTGGAGTGAGGAGCACGACATCTGTCGGGGTCAAGGTAAAGCACATCCAGTGGCGCAAGCGCGAGCGCCGACTTCATCTCTAGGACTGTGACTTGTAGCTGTAACGGGGAGTGGAGTGAGGAGCACGACATCTGTCGGGGTCAAGGTAAAGCACATCCAGTGGCGCAAGCGCGAGCGCCGACTTCATCTCTAGGACTGTGACTTGTAGCTGTAACGGGGAGTGGAGTGAGGAGCACGACATCTGTCGGGGTCAAGGTAAAGCACATCCAGTGGCGCAAGCGCGAGCGCCGACTTCATCTCTAGGACTGTGACTTGTAGCTGTAACGGGGAGTGGAGTGAGGAGCACGACATCTGTCGGGGTCAAGGTAAAGCACATCCAGTGGCGCAAGCGCGAGCGCCGACTTCATCTCTAGGACTGTGACTTGTAGCTGTAACGGGGAGTGGAGTGAGGAGCACGACATCTGTCGGGGTCAAGGTAAAGCACATCCAGTGGCGCAAGCGCGAGCGCCGACTTCATCTCTAGGACTGTGACTTGTAGCTGTAACGGGGAGTGGAGTGAGGAGCACGACATCTGTCGGGGTCAAGGTAAAGCACATCCAGTGGCGCAAGCGCGAGCGCCGACTTCATCTCTAGGACTGTGACTTGTAGCTGTAACGGGGAGTGGAGTGAGGAGCACGACATCTGTCGGGGTCAAGGTAAAGCACATCCAGTGGCGCAAGCGCGAGCGCCGACTTCATCTCTAGGACTGTGACTTGTAGCTGTAACGGGGAGTGGAGTGAGGAGCACGACATCTGTCGGGGTCAAGGTAAAGCACATCCAGTGGCGCAAGCGCGAGCGCCGACTTCATCTCTAGGACTGTGACTTGTAGCTGTAACGGGGAGTGGAGTGAGGAGCACGACATCTGTCGGGGTCAAGGTAAAGCACATCCAGTGGCGCAAGCGCGAGCGCCGACTTCATCTCTAGGACTGTGACTTGTAGCTGTAACGGGGAGTGGAGTGAGGAGCACGACATCTGTCGGGGTCAAGGTAAAGCACATCCAGTGGCGCAAGCGCGAGCGCCGACTTCATCTCTAGGACTGTGACTTGTAGCTGTAACGGGGAGTGGAGTGAGGAGCACGACATCTGTCGGGGTCAAGGTAAAGCACATCCAGTGGCGCAAGCGCGAGCGCCGACTTCATCTCTAGGACTGTGACTTGTAGCTGTAACGGGGAGTGGAGTGAGGAGCACGACATCTGTCGGGGTCAAGGTAAAGCACATCCAGTGGCGCAAGCGCGAGCGCCGACTTCATCTCTAGGACTGTGACTTGTAGCTGTAACGGGGAGTGGAGTGAGGAGCACGACATCTGTCGGGGTCAAGGTAAAGCACATCCAGTGGCGCAAGCGCGAGCGCCGACTTCATCTCTAGGACTGTGACTTGTAGCTGTAACGGGGAGTGGAGTGAGGAGCACGACATCTGTCGGGGTCAAGGTAAAGCACATCCAGTGGCGCAAGCGCGAGCGCCGACTTCATCTCTAGGACTGTGACTTGTAGCTGTAACGGCGAGTGGAGTGAGGAGCACGACATCTGTCGGGGTCAAGGTAAAGCACATCCAGTGGCGCAAGCGCGAGCGCCGACTTCATCTCTAGGACTGTGACTTGTAGCTGTAACGGGGAGTGGAGTGAGGAGCACGACATCTGTCGGGGTCAAGGTAAAGCACATCCAGTGGCGCAAGCGCGAGCGCCGACTTCATCTCTAGGACTGTGACTTGTAGCTGTAACGGGGAGTGGAGTGAGGAGCACGACATCTGTCGGGGTCAAGGTAAAGCACATCCAGTGGCGCAAGCGCGAGCGCCGACTTCATCTCTAGGACTGTGACTTGTAGCTGTAACGGGGAGTGGAGTGAGGAGCACGACATCTGTCGGGGTCAAGGTAAAGCACATCCAGTGGCGCAAGCGCGAGCGCCGACTTCATCTCTAGGACTGTGACTTGTAGCTGTAACGGGGAGTGGAGTGAGGAGCACGACATCTGTCGGGGTCAAGGTAAAGCACATCCAGTGGCGCAAGCGCGAGCGCCGACTTCATCTCTAGGACTGTGACTTGTAGCTGTAACGGGGAGTGGAGTGAGGAGCACGACATCTGTCGGGGTCAAGGTAAAGCACATCCAGTGGCGCAAGCGCGAGCGCCGACTTCATCTCTAGGACTGTGACTTGTAGCTGTAACGGGGAGTGGAGTGAGGAGCACGACATCTGTCGGGGTCAAGGTAAAGCACATCCAGTGGCGCAAGCGCGAGCGCCGACTTCATCTCTAGGACTGTGACTTGTAGCTGTAACGGGGAGTGGAGTGAGGAGCACGACATCTGTCGGGGTCAAGGTAAAGCACATCCAGTGGCGCAAGCGCGAGCGCCGACTTCATCTCTAGGACTGTGACTTGTAGCTGTAACGGGGAGTGGAGTGAGGAGCACGACATCTGTCGGGGTCAAGGTAAAGCACATCCAGTGGTAAAGCGCGAGCGTCGACTTCATCTCTAGGACTGTGACTTGTAGCTGTAACGGGGAGTGGAGTGAGGAGCACGACATCTGTCGGGGTCAAGGTAAAGCACATCCAGTGGCGCAAGCGCGAGCGCCGACTTCATCTCTAGGACTGTGACTTGTAGCTGTAACGGGGAGTGGAGTGAGGAGCACGACATCTGTCGGGGTCAAGGTAAAGCACATCCAGTGGCGCAAGCGCGAGCGCCGACTTCATCTCTAGGACTGTGACTTGTAGCTGTAACGGGGAGTGGAGTGAGGAGCACGACATCTGTCGGGGTCAAGGTAAAGCACATCCAGTGGCGCAAGCGCGAGCGCCGACTTCATCTCTAGGACTGTGACTTGTAGCTGTAACGGGGAGTGGAGTGAGGAGCACGACATCTGTCGGGGTCAAGGTAAAGCACATCCAGTGGCGCAAGCGCGAGCGCCGACTTCATCTCTAGGACTGTGACTTGTAGCTGTAACGGGGAGTGGAGTGAGGAGCACGACATCTGTCGGGGTCAAGGTAAAGCACATCCAGTGGCGCAAGCGCGAGCGCCGACTTCATCTCTAGGACTGTGACTTGTAGCTGTAACGGGGAGTGGAGTGAGGAGCACGACATCTGTCGGGGTCAAGGTAAAGCACATCCAGTGGCGCAAGCGCGAGCGCCGACTTCATCTCTAGGACTGTGACTTGTAGCTGTAACGGGGAGTGGAGTGAGGAGCACGACATCTGTCGGGGTCAAGGTAAAGCACATCCAGTGGCGCAAGCGCGAGCGCCGACTTCATCTCTAGGACTGTGACTTGTAGCTGTAACGGGGAGTGGAGTGAGGAGCACGACATCTGTCGGGGTCAAGGTAAAGCACATCCAGTGGCGCAAGCGCGAGCGCCGACTTCATCTCTAGGACTGTGACTTGTAGCTGTAACGGGGAGTGGAGTGAGGAGCACGACATCTGTCGGGGTCAAGGTAAAGCACATCCAGTGGCGCAAGCGCGAGCGCCGACTTCATCTCTAGGACTGTGACTTGTAGCTGTAACGGGGAGTGGAGTGAGGAGCACGACATCTGTCGGGGTCAAGGTAAAGCACATCCAGTGGCGCAAGCGCGAGCGCCGACTTCATCTCTAGGACTGTGACTTGTAGCTGTAACGGCGAGTGGAGTGAGGAGCACGACATCTGTCGGGGTCAAGGTAAAGCACATCCAGTGGCGCAAGCGCGAGCGCCGACTTCATCTCTAGGACTGTGACTTGTAGCTGTAACGGGGAGTGGAGTGAGGAGCACGACATCTGTCGGGGTCAAGGTAAAGCACATCCAGTGGCGCAAGCGCGAGCGCCGACTTCATCTCTAGGACTGTGACTTGTAGCTGTAACGGGGAGTGGAGTGAGGAGCACGACATCTGTCGGGGTCAAGGTAAAGCACATCCAGTGGCGCAAGCGCGAGCGCCGACTTCATCTCTAGGACTGTGACTTGTAGCTGTAACGGGGAGTGGAGTGAGGAGCACGACATCTGTCGGGGTCAAGGTAAAGCACATCCAGTGGCGCAAGCGCGAGCGCCGACTTCATCTCCAGGACTGTGACTTGTAGCTGTAACGGGGAGTGGAGTGAGGAGCACGACATCTGTCGGGGTCAAGGTAAAGCACATCCAGTGGCGCAAGCGCGAGCGCCGACTTCATCTCTAGGACTGTGACTTGTAGCTGTAACGGGGAGTGGAGTGAGGAGCACGACATCTGTCGGGGTCAAGGTAAAGCACATCCAGTGGCGCAAGCGCGAGCGCCGACTTCATCTCTAGGACTGTGACTTGTAGCTGTAACGGGGAGTGGAGTGAGGAGCACGACATCTGTCGGGGTCAAGGTAAAGCACATCCAGTGGCGCAAGCGCGAGCGCCGACTTCATCTCTAGGACTGTGACTTGTAGCTGTAACGGGGAGTGGAGTGAGGAGCACGACATCTGTCGGGGTCAAGGTAAAGCACATCCAGTGGCGCAAGCGCGAGCGCCGACTTCATCTCTAGGACTGTGACTTGTAGCTGTAACGGGGAGTGGAGTGAGGAGCACGACATGTGATCTAGATGCATTTATATTTTACAGTTAGCTGTGTGTGCTGTGTCTAGACTCATGATTATGAACTCGTTTACTCGTCTGGAATTGAACCGATTACTAAAATGTAAATTAAATCTACGAACTCATCAATTTGGACAAAATTATGTCCAAATGTATCTCTGTTGGAAATTTCTTTATTTCATTTTATTTGTTTTAATTGTTTTTAGGTATGATTATCAAGGCGGGCCCCTCATTTCCACGACCAGCACATGTTGTGACAATGTGATGGTGCATTCGTATATTTTTAGTCGATGAAATTATTTTAATTAAAATTAATTGTTCCTTAATTAATTCCTAATACTTCTTTCACATTTCTTTCTCTAATATTTCTTTCTTTATATTTATGTAATATATCTGAATTATTCCTTAATTTCAGACTGAGCTTGTGCCAGGCACATGCGTGTTTATTAACAGCAACGCCAAAAAGGAGGCTATGTTGAAGTACACACACCACGGCAGACCAAAGCTCGTCGTCCCTTCAAATCATCGTCCCCAACTTGGGGCTAGAGACCCAGGAGCACGTCGGTGCGGCTGTTCGCCAGGCTGTGGCATATAAGATCCATACCAAATAATTGATTATATTACTTTTGAGAGAAAAGCCAGCGTCATCTTTGCGCTCTTTTGGCACGCACCTCTGTTTTTTGTTTATTTTTTGTAAATGTTTTTGTAATTGTACTTCACTATTCTTCTACATTATCCTCCTTCCCCAAGGGGAGATGACGACAACGAACTTTCATCATTTCAATTTGCTGTAACTATAATAACATGATTATTTCAGTGAAATAATGTGCTATCAATGGAAATAAAATTGGTCAATTTATGTTCTCCTCACGCTGTTACAAGATTTAGTATTATCAAGGTTCGTGAACCTGCCACCCCCATGTCAGAATTTCAGAAACAAACGATTGATCCAATTAGTGCTTAATTAGTGCCAATTATTGCCGTTAAACCCACAATTAATGCTTCATCCCCTACAAAGTTACAGGGAAAACACTTTGGGGGGTGCCAAGTTATAGTTCACGCTGCTACCCTCCATGTCGAAAATTCGACAACAACCAACGTATCCAATTGGTGCTTAATTAGTGCTAACTAGTGCCGGTCAACCCAGAATTAGTGCTTCATCCCCTAAAAAGTTTCAGGTAAAAATTTTATAGAGGGTGGCACCCACCATGTAGAAAATTCTAAAACAAATGACGACTCAAATTAGTCCTTCATTAGTGCCAATTAGTGTCGTTGAATTAGTTCTTCACCCCCTAAAAAGTTTCAGGGACAAAACTTATGGGGCGTGCCACTCCCCATGTCGAAATTTCGAAAACATACGACGGATAGAATTAGTGCTTAATTAGTGCCATTTACTTAAAATATCTTCATTTTACAATCTTTGGGACTCCGTTACTATACACGAAACAACACAAAAGGCTCCATTATGCTCGGTGTATTAGCTGATGCGTTAATCTTCGCGTTTTACTGGAATGCAACACTATTTATTTCAACTCCCTCATTACTAGCTCATTAAGATATATTTCGGCCCTATCACATTTAACACTATGCAAGGGATTTCCCACTAACCAATATAGACAACCCGCTGCACATACTACATGTAATGCGGAATGCCTACATCATATGTACTCTTCCCCACCTGCACGTCCAAAGCCCCCAAAGTCGTCACCTACTTCATCTTAAAGGAACACGACATTGACATGTTAATAATCCATTTCGCCAAAGACATGCACAACAATTACATTACAAACGAACTATGATTATACTTTCACAATCAATAATCATAATGACACTTTCTTTCAATTACTACTCAACCAGAAATGAAAGCAGCGGTATAAAGGACAAAAATCACTGAAATACTGTACAAAAAAAAAATTAAAAAAACTGCCAAGCACATACACGCATAAAAGGACTGAGATCTAAAACTAGAGGCCAAGCAAAATATTATTAAAACAATTTCGCTCTTAAAATTCATGAAATCATTTCGCCAATTTAATACCGCCAAGCACAACATTACTACCGTTGTGGCAAAATTTCCCAATTTCCCCAAAAAATCAAAAATAAAGCTTGGCGCATTGAATTTGCAAGGACTTTGTTGGCTTCTACTTTCTTTCAGCTCCTTCTCACCATCTTCATAATTTTAATTATTCTTGACCCAATGCGCCAAGCTTTATTTTTTATTTTTTGGGTTGATTTTAAATTACATTTTTTTCTTTTTAAATTAATGTTGTTGATTTAATATTGAATGTTTAAGTAATATGATTGTGTAATAATTAGTACGATATATTTGAAAGTGTACTGTGATGGACGAAATTGTTATTTGTTGTAATTTGTAAATTGTAATTTCTTGTTAAATGAATGGGAAATTTTGCCACAACGGTAGTAATGTTGTGCTTGGCGGTATTAAATTGGCGAAATGATTTCATGAATTTTTAGAGCGAAATTGTTTTAATAATATTTTGCTTGGCCTCTAGTTTTAGATCTCAGTCCTTTTAGGCGTGTATGTGCTTGGCAGTTTTTTTTACAATTTTTGTTTTTGTACAGTTAAAGTAATCCACATGGCCCCTGAAGAGAAAATGGAACGGAACAATGACCTGGGACTCGAGGCAGTGTTCAAGAATTCTTCCAATGTCAATGAAATCTCAAAGCGCCACTTTATGTCCAGCAAGAATAGCTGCATCACAACGCATTTGCTGACCAAGCATGCAAATGATGTTGACATTGAAGTGGTAACTGATGATGCCATTGACGAAGAATATGCTATTGAAGTACAAGATCTGGCCAGCGGACATGAAACAAATCAAGTTCAAGTAGACGATTGGTTTCTCGTTGAGTATGAGGGAGTGAAGTACCCTGGTATCGTTACTCATTTGAACTTGGAACAAGGTGATTTCAAAGTGAAAGTGATGGCAAGAATCGGACGTTTCTGGAAATTGCCGGATTGTGTGGATGAAATATTGTATAAGCGTCAACATCTACTGAGAAAGATTTTGCCACCAACTCTAGTCAATCAGAGAGAGCATTATTCATTTGTTGATGAGATTTAAGTACCAGCAATGATAATTTACGATTGAACTGTTTTTTTAAGTTTAATTTAATTAATAATTAACTAGATAATTTAATTATTAATTAAATAATATTAATTTTTAATTAAAATAAATTAATATTAATTAAAAACTAAAATGATATATCATTCAGACACAAATCTAAAATCTTTACTATATTAATCTTTTATGAAGAACATCATAATATCATTATAACCGAAGGGTGTAACCTGAGTGACTCACTATTTAATTGTTTCCTGCTAACTATGAATAAAAATAAATTCGATTAGATAGATTAATATGGTTTAACGGCGCGTTAACGACGAAGTTATATTGCGCACATTAATTATTTTACTTTAAACTTTGTTGAATTAAGTGGAGGACATTGGGAGGGGGTTGACCTAACGGGCCCGATCCGGGAGAGTCCAGCACTGGTGGGAAGGCCAGGCCGGAATGGGGACGGACCGGTGGGGATTCGGGCCGGCGGAACCCGATTTCAGGGGGATCACCATCTCGAGGGGGCAGGCCGGCCCGATGGGGACCGCAAATTCAAGGGAGGACATGGTTAGGTCGACCCTGGCTGCTTTTTGTCTGGGTCTCACCACTGATCTGTCCGGCATGGGTAGCCCTTACACATGAGCTTAAGCTCGCCGGCGTAGCAGCAATGGATCATTGGCCAACACAAACCCCACCACCTCGATAAGGTGGCAGCCGTCGAGGATTATTTAATTGACATTTATGTGAAATATTTGAAGAATCTTAAAGTTCATTAAATCATGGGGCCGTTTAAACGTGTGTTGGCAAGTTTCTATTTAGAAGCCGAAGGATCCATTTGATAGGGGTCAATTGATTGAAATCAATTATTAAATTTTATTGAATTTATTGACATTTATGTGAAATATTTCATAAAAGTACAAGTCCGAATCATAGATCTGTTTTGAACGCCTTGATACCCTGTTCACTATACTATAGTTGAGGGAAATTATAGAGTTACCACAATATTAGCGAATTACAGGTTTTCACGATCTTTAGATCTTCACAAGTTTTATTTACTAGGTAAACGCTCAGTGTAACGCGTTGATGAGTGAGCACAGAACATGCAACATCCCCAACGTGGATGTTACGTGGGGGCACATGGGTTTTTAAAAGAGAGAGAGAATACCCAGATGCCCACAAACATTTAGTAATTTTTTTTTCTTTCTATTAATGTTTAAAGACGCGTCGACGTCGTGGTCATTTTGCGTCTATTATAACATTATACTATAACATTATATTGTGTCAAAGTAGTTTGATGAACGGAGGAACCTCAGGACCAGATCTATTTCTTGACAACTATTTCCTAAGACTTCTGACAATTGGACGCCCATACTGAGATGTCGTCTTATATTTGCAAAAGTTTGACATTCAATCAGGATGTGTTTGACGGTAAGAACTGCATCGCAATGATCGCATCTAGGCGGTGTCTTGTCGACTGAAAATAAGTAACTGTGGGTGACCCTTGTATGTCCAATGCGGAGTCTGGTGATAATCACTTCTTCCCTGCGGGATTCACGACTTGATGATTCCCATGGTTCAACGGTCTTCTTGACTTCATACAGTTTGTTATTTACTACTTGGTCCCATTGTCTGTTGAATATAACTTGAAAGACATGCTTGATGTTGGCTTTCATGTCTTTCGTAGGCACTCGAGTGTCATCAAGCGAGTTCTTTTCTATGGCTTGTTTGGCTGCCTTGTCAGCCAACTCGTTGCCTCGAATTCCCACGTTCCGGGTATCCAGCAGAAAACTACTTGAACGTTAGTCGCATTCAGGGATGCTAGCAATGTCTGAATTTGTTGCACAATGAAGTCAGCAGGGAAGAGTTTTGTGATGGCTTGGATGGCCGATAGGGAGTCCGAGCATACCATGAACTTCTTCTCTCTGCGTGTCTCGATATGTTGGAGACATTTGTGCAGAGCATAGAGTTCGGCGGTGAATACACTGCACATGGCAGCGAGTTTGAAGTTATAGGATGTGGTATTATCCGAGATAAATGCGCTGCCTACTCCGTTCTCTGTTTTGGACCCGTCCGTATAGTACCATACGTATTCTTGGTATGACGACTTGAGTTCGTTGAATTTCTGTCTATATACCAGCGGGTTGGTACTGGATTTGTCATCATTCCACAAGTTGGGTCAAACTCGTTGGTCTGGGTACTAGCCATGGTGGATACGAAGAAAACTGAACAGGGTACACTCTTGGATAGTGGTAGTTGTGATCGCTAAGAAATCTGGCTAGGCGTATTCCTGCAGGCAATGTCGCTGATGGCTTTGCGCCATAAAGTGGCTCAAATCTGGGTTGGAAGAGTTGCTGATAGGTCGGATGTTTCTTCATGCACAGTACTTTTGATGCATATGTGTTGAGCAGATACATACGACAGTTCTTGAGACTAGGTTCACAAGCGTAATCGTTAAACTGTTTTTAATAATGACAAGGTTATCTGGATTGCGGAAATAATGTTTTTACTAATAATTTCTCGGTGTACTGTATTATTATATAATATAATGCATTGTATTGTAATAGCATTTATTGCTAAATAAAGACCTATCTATATAATCTATCTAATTTGTGTAAAAATTACAGTGAAAAACACGCGGGTAAATTTCAGCAGAATGGATATAGAGGTAATTGCACCAACGTGCACTAAAAGAAAAGGCGGAAGTAGGTGTGAGGAAATATATGAAGCAGAAACAGAAGGAAGTAAATGAGTCAGCTAGGTTATTGGAAACAATTACACAAATGAATGTCTTTAAGAAGCTTGCAATTGACCACTTCAAAAGCTCATCGTTTGGGTACCTTAAGGCAAAAGCTGCAGATCTAGAAGAAGATATAGAATCCATTCAAGAACGCAATAAATCCGCCTTTATCAATCTATCACGTTGTAGAGGCCGAGCCTTCGCTACGAAAGGCAAGGTCCAAACTCACCCCGTTGGTCATCCTGAAGGAGATTTGGCAGATCCCTTGGGGTTTGCGCAGAGTTGTGTACACTTTTCCCAGGGTTAAACACGGCGTGAAACATTAACCTAAAGCATATCATGACTCTCCGAATTTATCGAGAAGATCCAGTGAAAGCTAAAAAGGCACTTAGTAAGGTAATCACGAATAGAGATGTATTTACGCTCATGACACAGTCCACATACAGTCCACAGTCCACGGGTTCAGGCTCACAAAAAATCATTTTTTTCGGGTTCGATCCCATGGCCTTAACCGAACAGTTTCTTTCAAGAATAACTCTAAAGAGAAGATTCCAAGTCATGCTAAACTCAGATAGATAGATAGATATTATGGTTTATGGCGCTCAACAGCGAGGTTATCAGCGCCAGCCAAGTCATACAACAAGTTGTTGTAATAAAATGTATATATATCGCTAAGCGAAGTCATGGTGTAAAGTATATAGTCAAGATGGTTAAAATCAACTAGATATTACGCTAGTGCGAGTCAAAATCATGTCAGATATAGTAAGTCAAGTCTAGATAAAATATGAGTTGATATTGCAGTAAAAACTGAGGTCATATGCCAGGTGCCGTGTTTATAAATACCGGCCCTGGCTAATCTAAAAACTATAGCTAACTACTTGTCTATGATTAAAACTTCTTACAGCGTGGTGCTGTGCGTAACTAGATAAGGTAACCAGACGTAGGTATATTTGCAGAGTTTCAAAGCCGGTAACATTCCAGAAATAAAATCTCCATGAAAACAATTACGAAACCAAACCGTCAAAAAATTTAAAATATTAGGGCATATTTCTCAATGTAGGTA